>WHYT01015806.1:13453-32832 GCA_009806455.1 Tetrax tetrax
ACCATGCTTTTTCTCCTGCAAAAAATAAGTTTGAGTGTACAATACCCTGTAAGATAACCTTCCCTGTTCTCCTGAATATGTGTAAGAACACAACCAGATAAGAGAAGCTGTTATCCCATTATCAAGAAAAACTCATGAATATTCAAGCACTTCTTAAAGTACTTCCAGGTGAAGAGTAGCATTTACTTTAAAAATAAAATAGTTATTAGTTTTTGCACCTGACTGTAGTAAACAGATCCTACTCCATTAAATTTTTTACATCTAGGAGTAAAAGGAGAAGAGCACTGAACTTTCCTTCCTCCCTCCCTCCCTGCCAAATCTCTCCCTTTTCAGTGTGAGGTGTGCCTGACCTAGAAATACGTTTTATTCAAACGGAGGATGAAGACTGAAAGTCTTTGTGTGGCACAGGTGGAGAGGCAGGGGAGAATGTCAAACAGGAAAGGTTCGTTTAGCCAGTCACTTGGGAAACAGCACAGCCACCTGAATGCCTATCAGTCAGAAATAGCCTGTGGGCACATTGCTTCTTTTTGAATCTTTTATTTTCTTTGTTAGCTTTCAGCTCCTTTTTCCCTTCCAGATATTCTGCTTAAAACAAACAAACAAAAAGACCCCTCTGAGTGATAGCAATCCCTGCAGACACAGAGATATTTGACATATGTGACAGAGAGGCACAGCCTTGAAAATGGACCAGAATGAATGAAGCGGTCTGTAGTCAACAGCACAAAACCCTCAAATCCTCATATCTGAGCTGAATTCTAAAAGCCAGCATTAGAGAAAGCAATGCTGACCTTCCTGTAATGAAGTAAACCAAATCTTCCCTAAAAACCTTACCAAAAAGAAAAGAGGGATGAATCTAAACAACGCATTCATGGAAGAACTATATTAGACCACATTTGTTTCTTTGGTTAAACCACTGCTTCATTCAGCACCATCTTTTATTTGACTCATTTTGTGAACTGATTGAATCCTCAGAATTTGGAGATCTCACTTTCTAAAATGTCAGCTAAATCAGTATGCTTTATTTCCTAAATGGATGAAAGTTCAATTATTTGTGCATCTCTTCAAGTAACTCTTCATTCAATTTTCAGAGAATCTACATCTGTACCTTTGCCAGTAGATTTCAACCATGCCCTATCAACAGATTAGCAAACACAGAAGTTTACAATTTCACACATGCACATTTGCACAGCACCATAGTTACCGCATTTGTGGTTTGATATAAATCCTAGCAGAAGGTTAATGTAGGAAGGGCTCCCAAAAAGTGAAACAGATTTGAAGTAGGAGGAGTTGTTGATCACATATGCCTGTTGTTAACAGATTTTATTCTTTTAAGCAGTGGCAGAGGGTAAGAAAAGACTGAATGTGTTGAAAACTATCATGAGGAAACTTAGAAACAGGATATTCTCTCTTCAGGTCTTTCATTTCCAATCATGGTGTTACAAACATGAAGAATGTGGAATACAGCTTCCTTGCTTCACAAATATAGGCATGTGGAAAAAAACCAAGCCAATGTAATTTACACTACTATATACATATTTTTCTGGACCTGTTAGTGTCTGCTGTATGATAGTCCCTGTCCGCATCTGGGAAGTTGAAGTCACCCATAAGTATAGGGGCAACAGATATAGTGATTTCCCTTAATTCCTTACAGAACAATACATTGGTGTCACCAAGCTGGATGAGTGATCTACAGTAGAGTCCCACAACATCATCTGCTTTATTAGTTTTTCCACTAGTCCTTACCCACAGGCTCACAAGAATGTCATCCCTATCTACAGTCCAGCCCATCCTTACACACAGCACTAACCGTCCTCCCTTGCCTGTCCTGCCTGTCTCTCCCAAAGAGCCTGTAACTCGTTTTTCACAGAACTCCAGTCACTGGATTCTTCCCACAAAGTCTCACTTATATCGTGATGATGTAGCTCTAGGATTGAGCCAAAGCTTCTAGCTCATCTTGTGTATTCCTCATACTGCATGTGTTAGCATACAAACATTTCAGATGCATTCCAGTGTACTCAATGCATTGTGGTGCAGCATGAAAGTCCTCATTGAAAGCACATCGTCCCTTAGGATCCAGGCATCAATAAGCTGGGTCTGCCTGTTTCTTTCAGCAGCGTTCCTTGCAACTGGGAGGCTGAAGGAGAATACCACCTGCACTCCTAATCCCTTTTCCAATACCCGCAAGGCCCTGAAGTCTCTTTTAATCACCCTTGGACCTACTGCACCTTCATTGCTATACATATGAAAAAACAATAGCAGATAATAATCGGAGGGTTGTACCAGGCTAGGAAGGCTCCTCGTAACATCTTTAATTCAAACTCCAAGGAGGCAGTAAACTTCCCTAAAAGGCAGGTCTGGTCAGCAGATCAGGCCTGCTGTTCCCCTCAGAAGGGGAGTTATCTATAACAACAACTTGCCATTTTTCCTTCATGGAGGTGGTTGTGATGTGGGGGACAAGCTGACCTGACCTTGGTGACTCCTCATTGTATCCCTGTCTGTCCAGCTCCAGAGGCTCATATCTGTTGTGTAAGGGCACCTGGAAAGGCAAGGTAGACAAGGAGGAGCTTCTTCCCTTGTCCTGACCAGAGACTCATTTCCATTCACCTCTATCCCTCAAGTCACTGCCTTCTGCTCAGTGGGGAGAGGGTGCAGGATCCCTCTTGTCATGGGTTATGCCTGGTTGATGCTTCTGTCTGAAGGGAAGGCAGAGTATGCCCTTCTTGGACTCCCAGATAACCCTCAACCTGTCCAATTCCTCCCAAACCTCAGCCACCAAGCAGAGCAGAGCAGCTTTTTGACTGGATGCAATTCCCTGCACACCCTGCAGCTGAAGACCTGGAGGGCTGAATGATCCCTCAGGAGCTCTGTCAGTTGCAGTGGGTCCCACAGAGAATGTGGCTGCCTGTCAGGTGGTTCCCATCTCCTCCAATAAGCTCCCTGTGGAGGGATTGTGACCAGTGGTGGGTGGTCTGGCTGGTGAGGCTGAGTCTTCCAGTGCCTTGGTGTCCTCCAGCTGCTGTTCATCCTTGCTGTCACTTTGTCCCTCCACACACAGAGTCCGAGGGTGTCAAGCACTCAGGAATCCCCTCAGGTACCCCCGGTACATCGCAAGCCTCATGAGATCAGCACACAGCAGATGCTGCTGCTGCCACTGCTGCTACCAGCACCAGCTTCCCACAGTTTGAAGGGGTTTAGAGTCAAGAAGTACCAAATAACCAGAATTTTAGGTGGACTGACACCTCTTCCGCAAGGCCTGCAAAGGGGAGTGAGCGGGGGCAGCAGTGCTGAGCACCCGTCGCTTCTCCTTGTACTGGCCAACAGCCTCAAAGAGGGGAAAAAGTTTTTTTATAAGCTATACCTGCTGCTTCTGTCATAACTGTATTATGATGACTAGATAGTCTTGAAAAGCAAGGCAAACAAGAAAGGAGAGGACTGACATCAAGGTCACGACACAGGCAGCTGATTTGCCCAAAACCTGAGCCAAAATGAATATTTGATTGCAAAGGTAATGAGTTATATATATTATTTTTTAACACAGTTCCAGAAACACTTGTTCTCTCCACCCCTTGGAAGTTACCTGCTGGATGTATTGAGCATTTGCAAGTTATCCAGTTAATAAGATAAAATCCAAGCTTGCTATTTTGGGGCTACGCACACCACAATTTAGGACATCAAAAAAAAACCAACTCAAAACCACTCATGTTTTCCAAATGTTACAGAACATGAAGTTCAACTATTAAATAATATCTAGAAAGGTATTAAAAATATAAACCTAGTAACTTTAACTGCAACTGTGCAAATTAAGGTTTATTAGTCTACGAACATAAGTAAGACTGAGTAACTAGAAAGCATAAAGTCAGATTACCGCATTTGAAACCTCTCCCACCTAGGGATATATACCTTAAATAAGCAAAAAAGCATTTACCTCAAAGTGAAAAAACATCACAGAAGCCAGTGCTTGCAGTATCTGACCCTTTGAAAAATCCAGTTATGTATTTAAAAAAAAAAAAACCACAAAAAGATCCCCTCAGCTCTTCACCCTCCAAAATCACACACAAAAGGAAAAGTGAGGAACAACAACACTCTTCACATAACTCCACAACCATCCATCCTCAGCCAAGAACTACTGCCTCTAAATTAAAAACCTTTTCAGACAGGGTGGCTATAAATGGCGTTTAACACTTCTTGCCCCACATCACATAATCTTTTCCCTGCAGCAACCACTCACAGCAGCGTGCCCTATTCCACCTTGGGAGGAGTGCACTTTCCTGGAAGCCATCAGGGAAGGGTCTGTGTTTTGAACCCTCCAACAGCAGGAATGCTTGTACAGAAAGGGGAAAACCACGCTTCCTTTGGGAATGGTATGTGTGTAAACATTTATCAACAGGATGAGGTCAGGTGCAATCCCAAACTCATACAAAGGGAGCAGGATACCCAAACTGAAGTATGCCCAGGTCAAACACCTAAGCCCAGAGAAAGAGAGACAGGGTGACCACCTCCCTGGGTGGCGGTACACCCCTGAGCCTAGCACACGCGCTCGCTGTCCCTTACGTGCTCAGGGTCACAGTTGCGAAGTCACTCCAGCTCAGGCACCTATTTTGTCAAGTGATAACTTGCAAGAACACAGCTTTTCATAGAAAATGATTGCACTCAGAGAAGTAAACACCTCAACCAGCTAGAACTCAGCTAATAAATATTTGGAATAAATATTGGAAGTTAGCAAAGCATCTCAGGCAGATACTATGAGTTGCATTTGGACATTTCTGGATAATTCAAGGTGCTGACCGGTGAGGTTGTGCACTGTCCTGACAAGTTTAAAAACTCCTGCCCGCCTCTTGTGGCCTGCCTGCATGTTTTCTTTTTCCACTGAGAAAACAGCGAGAGCCTGCTCAGCCTCTGATACCAGTTTTGGTCCCTGGGGAAAGGAAGAACGAGACACTGACAGGTGGGTCTGAAGCCGCAGGATCTTAAAAACATTCGTCTCCGCTCAAGCCCTTGGGTGTAGAACTGCTCGCCTCGGCCCGCTGACCCCAAGGACACCGAGTCCTCTGGGATGCATGGCGCACGGCCGTCTCTCACTGAGCCCCGCTTCCCAGTGGTTGCCATAGCAGTGAAAGGCAAACCTAGCAACAGGCGCACAAGCCTCCTGCGCATGCAACTCCAAACCACATTTTTAAAATAAATTAAATTACCCAGCCTTGCCCGATGCCCCCCCTCGCCGCCCGAAAAAGTATAATGTGTTTCAAGAAGCTGTTAAGATTGTGGCATTTTTGTTCAGACGCACAAGAGAAGAGATTTAATTACTGCTAAAATTAAAAGATAAGTGCTGTGCTGTGGCAAAATAAAAGTAGTTTGCAGTAAGATTTGCCTTTTAATACGCCTTTTGTAAAAACTAGTCTTCTGGCAGTTATTGACTATGTCAATAATTACGTATAGACAACGGAGAGCGAAATAAGTGTTTAGCTTTTATTTTAGACTGGCTTTGTCTTGTAATCCTGATTCCCTTCTCTGTGAAAAAATGTGGTTGTACAGTGGTTTGTTAGTTTCTGTTAGTATCACAAGCAGAGCACATTTGTGCCTGTTAAAAATTAATCCCACTACAGCTCAGGATCTTTACCTTCCATTTTAATGTGCTTATCAACATGATTATTCTATACATATCTTAAGTGTCTGCAGTGTCTTCAGAGGCATATTAACTTTGCTTCCAAAATTATTTATCTACTTCTTCAGCTTCAAAAACTTGCATACTAATATTTTATCTCTGTAACACGTAGTTGAAGAAACAGCCTACAGAGGAATACTAAGAGCATAAAGTGTTGGATTTCTGCAAATTTCACACAGTTAAGTATGTTCTACATAATGTGAATACAGCCTTTTCATAAAAAGGATAGAAAGCTCTGTAGGCCAGATGGATGTGAAGGAGGCTTGAAGAAATGGAGGAATGTTCCACTGTTACTGCCTTCTCTCCACTGAAGGGTTTTTTCCCTGGCTCCAATTATTTCCTTCTGAACAAAATGTACTTACAGAAGGAACCCTTTGGGTAATCATTCTTTTCCTCTGAAATCACAGCCTCTAAATTGTGTGAAGATTACTGGAGGGATAATTCCAACAGAAGTGCCCCACCAGGTTTTGCAAGTCACACCTCTTCAGTTAAATTCAGGCTGGATAAAGTGGTTCCACTCACTGCCCTGTGAAATTTTGATGGGATTGATTCAACTTGTTTACCTGTTATGACAAATTACCTAGATAAATAAAACACTTCTCATCCAAGAGGTGAGAGTGAACCCATGATGTTCTACAATCCCTATGGAAAGCAAGCTAACATTCATATCCACTAAATTTACATACACGTCAACCCAAGGAGAGGGGGTGAGCAGGAGGGGACAAATTTCCCAAGTGCTAATCTTTGGCTCAAGAACAATGCTCCTTAGACAAGAGGGCAAAAATAGGGTGGAGTATAATATCTTTGTGCGAACACAAAATAAAATACAATTACCTATTTTAGAGGTTTATCATTAAAGTAAATTCATACTGAAACAATAATTCTCGGTCCTGTAAAACATCAAAATATGATTGTGAACCTCCCCACAACTCCAAGTCAGCATGCTCAAAGGCTTATTAGAAGGTTTCTGAAGGTGGTTGTTTTATTTGGTAGCTCCCCAATGAATGCTGACTGTTCACATTCCTGTTGATATATCTGGAATTGCGACTCATTAAATTGTTTCCATCTGCAATGGTCTTTTCAGGGAAGGTGCCTGTGAATTAGAAACCTGTTTCCCCCCGACTTACTGCAGATAAATATCAGAATCAAGATAGTAACACTCATGGCAAGTCAAGTATACACAGAAATTATACCATCTGGCACAATTAGTCAGCCTGAGGGCTGGTTAATGAACTGTAATATACACAATCGAGCATGCATGCTGCAGTTGCGATTCTTTACGATACCAGTGGATGTGTAAATTTAGCAGGGGATATAAGAAGTCTTTGAAGTATATGCAATTTTTATTTTAGTTTGAGAACTGAAAGCTTTTTCTCCAAGACATTTCTGCACGCCTCTTGCAGTTTGTTACAGCAAACAGATGAATAATTTTGTTTATTTATATAGTAGAAGCAGTAAAAGACATCTAGTTCAGACTGTAGTTTTGATAGCTTACGGCATTACACAGACACACAAAAAATAATTTGGGGGATTCCACCATCAGACTGATTTAAACGTCATCTGCTCTACATCAAGAATGACAAACGCTACCATCCTCTGCACTTCATTCTTTTCCACACACTAATTAGCAGCGCCTAAGGAATCAGCTCTAATATGGTCATCCACCAAGAGAAGACGACAGCTGTTAACTCCCCTCCACAGATACCATTACAGGGCTCCTATCATCCGACTGCCACTGAGAAAATTAACATCTTAAACGTTTCACTTGTTAGCTGCTCCTGCTAGCTCTGCTGTGGCAATATTTCTGTTTAAATCCTCCTCTTTTTTCAAGCCTTGAGTACTCATTTACACAGAAAGCAGTGCAGTATGTGCCAATGAGACGTCCTGACTCTTCATCAAAAATAAGAGTTGAAAACCACACAGATTTTATCAGATTAGCCATGTGCACAACTGTCCTACATGATCGCACTAAATTAACTTTTATTCTTTTCCATAGCCTCTGACACATAGTGTATGTACATCTACAGGAAAACATACATCTATGTTAGAAAAATAATATTTATTAAGCTTAATTAGATATATATGCCTTGTCCCGGGCACAGGAATTAAAAATGTACCTTGCTTATCTCAAGTAGTATACTTCCTCAAAAGAGACCCAAATATTATGCCAGTATTTCTGGGTATAATCAAACACCTGCTCTGCTGTGGCCAAGCCACATTTACTATTTCAATTCAGTCTTTCCCTCCTGAACTAACAGCAGGAATGACCACCTCTTTTGTAAACCTACTGCTGATGAAATCATGGCATGACACAACACTGAGGCTTCACACATGCAGGTGTACCAGATGGCCTGTTTGCCTGTGACATGCCAAATATTCAACAACTTGGTGGCCAACGTTAAAAAGGAAGAGAATTCTCCCTCTGCTTTGTCTAGTGCTGTGTTATTTTCCTCAAAAGAAAAACTTTTTTCTTCTATCAGGATTATGTAGCAAAAGAAGAATCTGTGAAAAAAAGAGTGAAAACCAACGTGAAACAGAAGAGGAGGACAATTTAGGCTGGCAGGTCTACAGGGCTGTGTCAGCACATTACATCTACTGGTACTGGTCAACACGTGTGCACATATAAGTTGACATAATACATTTAAAACTCTGCAGACTAGCTATAGTTAGCTTCTCCCCGACTTTTGCCGCCTTCCACAGCACTATGTCCTATAAACCCCATCATTATTTAACATAGTTTTTTCAACAGCACTTCAGTGAAACTTTCCTCCTTTAGAAAGATTCTTTGGCTCGGTGTTTATACCTCATTAACACAAAGCCTGTCTTAAACAGAAAGTTTGGGTTTGACCTCCCCTCATTAGATGCAGAACTCCCTTCTTTTGAAGCCTCAAAGGGCAACACCACATCATCATAATTAAAAATTTAGATTTAGCTGCAGCAAGAATTCAGCATCAAACACTTCTTCAGCAGTCCAAATCCTTCTCACCTCACCACCGGGAAGCTTCTCCAGTCTAAGGAGTACAGATCACTTCCAGTCTTGCTGCACTGGAGGTAAACTAGATCATCCTGCAGCCACAGAAATTCTGTCTGACTGCATGGGGAGTGCTCCTGCTGACTTACTGTAAAACTTGATTCTCCACTTAGAGCTCTATAAATACAAGATCAGTGCTTCTTCTGCTCTCTGTGTGCCCTCCGATACTGCCAAGGGAAGTGCAAGTCTACTTTATAGCCCAAAAGTCCTTTACTAATGGACAGGCTATTTGTGTTTATGAATTTAGTGCAATTATTCATATTAATACCGGTAAGGAAGATGCAAGAGATGAGAAGGAAGAAATTGCCATGGGTAAAATTCAGGGCTAGCGGAGGGATTCTAAGAGTGGCTTAAAACTACATTTTGTATGAGAACCAGAGGCTGTTTCATTAAGTCATTCAGATGTTGAAGGTGGTGGTGGTAAGTTCTAAAATTTTCATTTTGAAAAAGACTCTGTACCTTCAGCCAAGATTAGAAAACTATTTTGAAACACTGCACAAAGATAGGATTCAGTTATTCCAGAGCTTTTGATGATAGTACATCGTTCAGAACTTGCACTCTTCACACAACTGCACACATGCTTAATTTCTTGGACTAAGCTAAATCTCAAGGATTTTATTTCAGAGTGTCTGTCTTCACCATGCTCAGTTTTTGATTTCAGCATGCATGACTTTTGAATACAAAAAGACTGAAGAGATTTTTGAAATTAAAACTTTGAAAATGTATCTGTCAAGTGAAAGCTTAAGTCTAGTGTGCAAAGGACAAAAAGCAACGACTAAATCTTTGTGAAATACAATTTTTCTAAACAGAGGTACAAGTCTTTCATTAACTGAGTTTTGTTAGCTTCTATGCAATATTTCTGCTGGCCTGGTAACACTGCAACATGAAAAAAAGAGTCTTATACTCTATATTGCAACTCTCTCAAAGGACCAGGAAGTTTAAAGTGGTCTGAGCATGGTTATCAAGGATGAACGAGACAGAATAGTCCTTCATCACCTGGCTTCTTCGGATGCAGAGTGGCACTTATGTTTGATTGAATGGCATTTACAGGGTGAGATCTGAGTCTCAGTCCAGGTCCTTGTGACCTGATAATCAAGTGCATTTTCGGTAAGTCATGGTTATGAACTGGAATTACTGAACACTTCAGCAATAGGATTTGAAAAATAAGCATTCACTAAATCTTAAAAGAAATTGATCAGCTCTATGAGAAAAGTTAATTGAGTGTAGTTTCATCTGGTATCAATGGATTTGTGATGATACAAAATTATATTGACAAACCTTAAAGTCTTCCCTGACACAGTTTGTTTTGCCCCTCTGCTTTCTTTACTTCCCTTGTGCTAGAGCCAGTTCCCAAATTCCCTGCTATTCCTTATTCCTCATTTTATTAAAAGTTATGGACTAATAAAACAAAGCTCTTTCTGCTTTATAAACAGTCTTTCTGTTCTAAGTGCTTACTATTGTAAGAATGTCTGCTTGGGGTCAGGAAAATATCCCCTGAATTTGGTATCTGATCTCAGAGTTGGTGCTGATAAAAATCAGTCTAGGAAGTAAGGCATGGACAGAATAATCCTTCTTCTGATGTACTCTCTAGGCTTTCACAAACTAGTAGTTGCTGAGCTGAAGGTTGCCTTCAAATCTGGTATGTAACCACCACTGCTGGATTTCTTCGTCAAGCTACTGTAGTCCTTTTTTATTCAGTTACTGTTGTAGCTTTTACAACTTCTTAGAAGAATATGTTCCACTATTTACTTATTAATTGTATAAATATATTTTCACCAATGGTACAATGTAAAAAGAAAACAAAATCTTTTCAGCAGCCTCGTTTATTTTTTAAGAGGTTCGACAAGTTTTTTGTTTTGTTTCCCCACCTTGTCTTGTTGCCCCCATCAGAAGTACCAGATATTTAGGTGCCCCGTCATTGCATTATGCCAGACCTTTCAGAGTGAAACTGTACGTGTACCGTGCTCTAAATGCAACTGGTCTGTTTGGACACTAATCCAGAAGACTGTGTGAGCTATTATAAGTATCTTTCAGGCTGTATTGTATCACTGAGTCAAAGGGCAAGCACCACTTACGAATGCACTAAAGAGGACTTCCTACCACACTTTTCCTGGAAGTATCCATTCAAGTTCTGACCCACAGTGACCCTCATTAGCTGATAAAATACATCTACATCACAACTCGGAATTCAGTTGCGTAGATGACACACATTTAATCTGCTTTCTATGGATTTTTAGAAAGCAAATCTTTTTCTACAGTCACAGATACGTACTCACAGAAATGGCCTGCTGATGCATGAGCTGATGGGAAAACGCATCCCACTTTCATTTACTGAGATGAGTTAAAATCAATTGGAAAAGTCAGTTTGCCATGAAACTGTTTGAAGAGTGAAGATAGCTCAGCTAAATACTGAATAGTTTGTTAGTTTTTTCCAAAGAAATCTTCTTTATCTCCTACTTAATATATCATAATTTCTCTTCTTGTTCTCCCTTTGCTAATTATGGGAATTTCATGTTTAGGCTATATTAGCAGCAGTAATAGTGTGGTAAATCCACAGACAAAAAAGGGAGGGAGCGGGCGGATCCTTATATTTCAATAGGATTGCACTGGGAGAGAGGCTGTATTTCTGTCAGAGCTATTTCCACATGATATCATTCTCTTCCCTCATTAAAGCTTTTGTCAAAAACAGACATCTGCAAATAAGACAGGTAATTACATTTCCAAACTATTTGTTCCAGACAGATTGTACTACTTCATATTGTAACAGTTTGTGAGGCACTAAGACAAAGCTAAATTATAGCCAAAATATAGCTAGTTGCATTTAGAGGGTTAATTGCTTACTGCTTGCAAATACACTTTAAAAAACCCCTAGAATTTGCATACCTATATTAAGATTTTAAATGACTGGAGCAAAGAACCAAAAAAAAAGTGGGTTTTTTTTCCTCTCAATTTCAAGTCTTCAGAAACAAATGCTACATCAATCTTTTCCACAAGAATCAGAACAAATATCTCCTGCTGCTTGCCAGTCTTTATATGACACTGGAAATTATTCAGCCTCATCTCTGAGGCTTGCTCTGAGATAGTAAGATAGAAAGGCACTTGGCAGCAGCTGTTAACCCACCTGCAGAGACAACTTCTGTCTCATTTCATCTCCTGAATTGCTCAAGCCACCAGACTAATGTTTGCTTGTTCACAATTAAAGGCACCACATGGCCCTCTGGGACCATGCAAGAAAGGAATGTCAGAGCTTTTGGGGCCTGAAATCCAAGCTGTTTTCCCTGTTTAAATATTGGGCAACTCTTAAGACCAAGCATATCCTGGAATGCCGAAATGGTTCACCCAGGGCAGCAATAAAACCTCACTGACAGAACGTACATGACCACTCAATGCTAACAGCTGTTTCTGTACTGGAAGCCCTAAATTGCATGTTCACCAGCATTCCGATTTATTGTCATCTTCATAGGAAATAACCATTGAAACAGCTATGTTCAGTGCAAAAAGCTGTATTTTAAAGGATTCGTTTGCAAGTAGATAATGTTAAAAAAATAGCATATATTGAGATGTCTTAGGACAAACTGACACTCACCTCTTAACTATTATCTCCTTGGAAATTACTTCTACTACAGTTATTTTTTTTTCCTTCAGGACAGCTAAAGGTGATAATAATTCTGAAAAGTAGACACATTCAGTACTGACAGTCAGCGTGTTAGCACAAAGCTTTGCAATGTATTTGTCTGTTGGTGTCTCTTCATAGCAATTATGACTACTGACTATTGACTATTTTTTTACTCCTGTCATAAGCAAGCTAACAATAGAACTATAAAAACAAACAAGCCTTTTTTACATTAATGATATTGACTACCTTGGGAAAAAAAAACCCACCACACAGAAAGGGATTCTACCTGGATGCCAGCGAAATGAGAATAAGGTAACAAAGCTAAGGAAGCAGGCTTCAAAAGCTGAGCGTAGTTAGCGACTTTAATTACATTATTTTGTTTACCAGAAAACATTAATTGCCATGCATTTAATTTACTCATGAAACTCCAGAAAGCCAAAAACTGTTTCCACTCTGGCTACCCGAGGAAAATGAACTGGAGGGAGCCACCAGGAGCTGTTGCTCTTATTGGGCCGTTTCAGCCCAACCTAGAAGAGGGGTAGAAGTTTCCAAGGCATGAAGGCTCCCTCACTTCCTAAGAGCTGCCCCAAAAATAAGAGAGGTCCAAATTGCTGTCCTAATGGATGAAACACCACAAGTCTCAGCAATTTCTCAGTTATTTTTTTTTTGAGCATCCCCAGAGTCAACACACAGCACACATACAAGTCCAAAGCAGCCAAATCCAGAGATGTTTTCTGTCCAGCCAGCCAAAGGACAGAGTAATGGACTGGAAGAGTCACAGAGGAAGGATGCTGTGTCCCTGGGAGGAAGGCAGCTTAGAAAGCAATAGAAAAAGATCTAAGGTAACAGCTGTAGGAATAAGGAGCACAAACACACAGGAGGTTTGAGTTCATCAACCTGCTCACAGAGCAGCTTCTTCTCCCTCTTTGATAGATGCTGTCTCCTAAACACTAGTGATTTCAGCTTTCTAAAGCAAAGGATGTTTTTGCTTTTAACTGCAGCCAATTCAGTCATCACAGGCTGGAGAATATTGATAACTGCTCCCATTCTATTTTATTCAGCTCTGCTACTCCCTAATTTATAGTTAAACACAAATTCAGCCTGCTAAAAAAAAACCCAGCCATTTTACCTATTGTGTTTGGGAGGTTTTCCATGAGTAGGACATGCAGAACTGATCTATTTTAGGATCCTAAGTACAAACAAACTTCCCAAAACAAAACATACAATTAGGGAACAAGCAACATATTCTTTTGGAGTACATGAAATTGAATAGTGAAAGCTGTGCTGAGGAGCTGAGGACCAGCCTCTATTTTAAGGAAGAAAATCTTTTGTCTGATCTTAAGCTAGTTCAGCATTGAGTAAAAGATACATATCAATAAAGGCTGCAAATTATTATTTCTAGGTATGTTATTTACTGTCTGATATCTAAATAGTAAGCTTTTAGAAAACAACAAATCAGCCACTCAGAGACGATAATCCCAAGAACCCTAGGAAGATAACCCAACATCTACATTTCTCATTAACTTTTCCCTTACTTAGTGCAGATTTAGTAGTTTACTTTCACAGAACATGCTATTTACTAGGTTTTATTAGTTTGTTCTACACAGGAGAGATTTATCTGTCTGATGTATGAAAATATCCTTTACAAGGCAAAGGCTCTTGGCTTTTTGCTGAGTGACACAGGTTATCAAGGAGAATTTTTTGTTGCACAGTGAAGTGACTAACAAACCTTTGAGTTTCTACTGCTCCCTAGATCCATCAGTTGTCTACTGTGACATAGTTTAAGTCTTAATTAACACTTAGGTAACTTCTGAATTGGGCTGTAGAAAGAAAAGGAATATAGTAAGAAGGAATCAGATTAAACAGACACACACATTAAAGCATTTTGTGCCTTTAAATGTATACTAGCATTTCAAGTCAGTTAAATTACTGCTATTGAGTAGTTCATGTTTTGAAAGTCTACTTATCAGCTCAAGCTTGGCAGCTTTTGTTCATGATTTCTAATGTGGCTAATAAGCCTTTTCTCAGAAGCAGTCTTCCCTCTCTTTTGTAAATGTCAGCTGCGACTTTGTACCTTTCATTCCCACAATGGCAAGTGACTGGATATGCTCAGGCCTACTGGTCTACAGGAAAAAAAACAACCAAAAACAAACCACAAACTGCCAAACAAACAAAAAAAACCACCAGAAAACTGAACAAAATACATTTATCTTTTTAAACAACTATTTGTTAATCTCTAACTTGTTCAACATATTGTCCATCTTCTGTCATTTTACCCTGGTTGCTACTCCAAAAACACATTTGGCTGCTCACCCTGCACACCCTGAAATACAGATCAAAGGAAATCTGACCTTCCTCCTGCTGCCATCTTTGCTACTGGCCATATCTGCCTGTCTCCGTCAAGGTACCATGCTCACTGCTACCTACCCCTGAAGTCTCATCCTCCGTCTCAATCTGGGAAAGGTGCAAAAGCAGTGAGCTCCACCCATGGACATTCTTCTAGATAGCATATTTTTTTTTTTTCCAAATAAAATTTTGTTCTGTTTTACAATAGAAGAGTGACTTAATATTTCCTAATTTCTCCTTAGTTGTGTTTTTGCAAACTGAAAAAAAAAAAATTACCACATGGGATTTCACTGTTCTAGGTTTTAAGTTCAGATTTCCAAAATACTTCACATTCAGAGTCCTATAATTGTTTTCTGGCATGTAAATAACCGTTTTCCCCATCTTTCACCCAGGAAACAGAGGCAAATCAGTGCCAGAAACAAAAAAAAAAACCCCGATCACTCCTGACTTCCAGTTCTTTCATGGAAACTACAGTTCCTAATCTTGCAGCTGGGGCAAGTAAAAGTCACCATTCTTAAATGTGCATGCAGTAAATTTGACAATAAGGATTTTCCAGAAAACTGAAAGACAGTAATATACATATCGGTTGATGCCATAATGAGAAAACTCCCTTGTGATTTCTGTATTGAAGTAAGAGAAAAACACTGGTTTTGTGAGAGAAACGATTCATTTTAAAAAAAAAAATATTACAGTTAAGCTTTTTATTTCATTTTTCAAATGAAACTTACATAGCTCTTATGTGAGAGATGATGCAATTTTTGTACTTATTAAGTACATCTTAGTATAAATAGTCAGCCTTTTGGGAAAAGTTTTTATTGCAGAGACTATGTATTCACTAGATTGCATTGGGATTAGCTGTGGAAATGAATCACCTAAGACTGATGCTCTCTCTCTTTGGAGTAGCTTACGCAGGATCTTATCTGGAAACATTGATGTATAAGGTCGTTTAACTTTATAAGAAAGTATTTTTTAAATCTGATTTATGAAGAAGTTCTGTGAGCTTTAGACTGAGATTATAACAATGCTGAGCAGTAACATAAGATTCTCTTAATGAGCAAGGCGAATGAGTGTTTATTAACTTACCTATAATCATAACAGGCAGATACTTCAGTGTTGATTTTGTAGAGGCTTTTAATTAAAGCAATAATAGAATTTAATGAATAATGAAATTATTTGTACACTTCTCTGCCTGAGTTCTGGATAAAGATGTCCAAGTCAGATAAAAGTGTATCTGAAGGTTCATAGTTGCTGAGAAGTGAAAAGAGGTCTAAGAAATGGCCCACAGAAGAAAAAAAACAAAAGCCACAGGCAGAGAATGTAAAAAAAAATATTATGTGGATTTTTTTTATTCATGAGCTAGCTATGTTTGGGTTTCGTTTGTGTTTATAATTTTGTTTAGTGCTGTTGTGCGTGGGCTGTCACTGATAGGGAATTGAGGTAGCATCGCCACTATTAGCTTTTTTCTTAATAGTTTACAACTCTAATTTTAATATTTTGAAATCTTTATTTTGTATTTAAATACTCTTACAGATGCTATTACACTTAGTTAGATAGTAGATCAATAATTAAGCAATAGGAACATTACACATTGATGAAAAGTGAAAGCAGAACATCTATTATAAACTAAAAGGCTTAAATTCTGTAATTTTCAATTAAATCAGATGTTTAACCCTATGATTAGATTTCCATGGAGATTTACCTTAAAACTAATGACTAGGAAGGATTTTTTTGGCTGGATTAATATTTTTAATAGAAACTTATACTGACACTGCAAAATTGATTGAAACCATTCCTCATTGTCCAATTTCGTTGGGCTTTGTTGCTATAGGTTTTAGAAGAAGATCACCTTCCCTTAAAGCTGGCATTAAAAAGCAACAAAATAGGAAAAAAAAAAAAGGAATGGGATAAGGATTCTGAGGTAAGATGCCTTTAGCTGGATAGCCTGCCAGGCAGCCACAGGAGCTGAGCCACTCTGCCTTCCACTAAGCAGAGAGATCATTTCCTAGAGCAGCCATCCACAGAGTTAAGTACTTCCACATGCACTCAACATTATTACAAAACTCCTCTGTTGTCTTCAGCAATAGTTCATCTTTATGTATGTTTCAGTGTTCTCTAGTCTCCTAACAACAGAAATCTCAGCGGGGAACGATGTGGGCTTTTCTTCATGTACTGCCCTTGTGCAATCCCCACTCTAACACTCAGACACATCTACACAAGCATCACAAATAGAGCTTCATATTTTGCCACTAAATGAATGTCTCTTCCTCTGGCCTTCCAATATTTGTCTATCGATCTGCAAAATACAACATAGTTCAGTACAGATTTAAAGGGAAAAATGAAGCTATGCTGAATGCATGCCCTCAGCTACATCTCTTTGCCATCTGAATGCTTCAGAAACAGACGTATTTCTATCTACAGCATTTAAGGGCTGTTTCCTTTTTCCTCCCATGCAGTGTTGACACAACTGTCACCCTTTTGTGTTACAACTAAAAAAGCTTTCAAGAGGAACTTTGAAAAGTTAAGACAAGAGAGTCGCAAATGTACCCACACCCATAGCAGGCAGCTTTGCTGGGTAAGAACAGAGCCCAGGAATTAGACAGCAAAGTGCATCTCTGAAGGTGCTGGTCCTCATGCAGGCTGTTGTCAGTCATAATTCCAGCATGACGCACTGTTACAAAGCACCCTTCTTCCAAAAAGACAAACCATCTGTCCCAAGTCTCAGACCCAAGCCTCCCTTGCCTTGCTCTATTACAATGAAATCAAAGTCCCAACATGATTTAGAAAAACAATTCCCACTGCAGGATTAGCAAGCGCTTTTGCAGTAGCAGTAAGCATTAAAGGGCTGGCTGGCATCCCATAGAGAACACCATTATCCAGCCTGATTCAGCACAATTCTGCTTGTATAACACATACTCACTGTATTTGTGTTCCCACATTTCTTCATTATTGGCAACATTACCATGAGAACAGGATCTCTGTCAGTTAGAACTGTACAACAGTTTACAGATTTTCCTCACAAGGCATCACGCAAATATTGTCTTTATTTTATTCTAATTTATTCTGAGTCTGTTCAAGTTCGGTTTTGAATTCCCAGTCAACTTCATTGAAACAAACAATGTCTACTGATATGGCAAAAATCCCACAACAGTGCATTCCTTTTAATCTATTTTGCTTCAAAACAGGGTCACAAAATTCCTGAAAGATCCTCCACAGTCTTTCAGGATAGGCCCGTCAAATCAATTAATGCCCATTGCAGACATCACCTGCCCACATAGCAGGTGGAACCGGATTTCTATCCCAGGAGGGTCAAAGGGAAAAACAGAGCTTAGGCTGTGAGCTTTGGCTATCTATGACAACTACAATAAAAACTCAAAACCACCCAGATGCTGTTTTAGTTCACTCAAATGCAAAGTTTATCATTCTTGCCTGTTCATAAATATTTAGAAACAAGAACCACCAGGTAACACAGCAGTCTCCATATGCCAACTATCATCTAATTCCTAGCGTTCTGACTCAGTTATTGATGGATCTCACTGCTTTAGTGTTGTATTTTCAAACGGGCATTTTAATTCACATTAATATAAATATCTGTATCAAGGGTATCTTTCAAGGTTCAGGCACATATCCAGGAATGCAGAAAACAAAAGCAAAGTCCTAGTGATCAAAATATGTTGGAAGGGAAGGCCTATCCGCCCTAAACAAGGACTATCAATAGGATATAGCTTGCTCTGCTCATTATGCTTTCTATTCCCTTCTGACTTTAAAAGGATTTTTAGGTTGTTTGGGGTTTTTTTTAATGTATTTCGCTAGCCAGTATGGGAGCTTGCTTTCTGCTCTATGATAGAGCTGAAAATTGCCTGAACAGTATAACTGGAGGTCACGACAGCAAAAGAGGAAAAGAAATTTAAAAATAATGCTCTAATACACTGGACCTGCAAATTTTTATTTTTTTTTTTTTAAAGAGACATTTATTGGTTAGTCTGACTTTAAGGCACTGCAATGGAGAAGATAACCTTGCAGTAAAACTACATTCTAACCAGATGTGAATTTAGCACCTCACAAGAGAACTCCATGCAGCCTCTGACTTGTGCCCTGCACCTTGGGGATGCTGACGTGCCTAGCAGAGCTACCGATGGGGCCATGGCTAAACAGTTAACAACACTGACTTGTCTCCTCTTTCAGACTGGTGTCTTGGGCTGGTCTGAAGATGTGAAACCTCACTTCAATTCATAGATTGGAATCAACATAGCAATTACACATCCCACTTTTGGTTCTGCTGTACATTTAAGGCCAGCTGACAAGTACAAGATGCATGAATTAAAAGAGAAGGAACAAGTGTTTCCTTGGGATATGGTGCTGTGCATGTTTTCCAAAAAAGCTTGAAAATTGTTTTCCTAAAAGCATGCAGACCTCATCTGCTCAAAGAAATGAACACCTCTCTTGTAAAGAAAACATTCATTCTCTATTTAGCACCTCATACTTTCACAGTTGTGCATTATATAAACATTTGGACTAATGTAAATAGTTATAATCACAACATAGTTAAGTAACGCATAGGGCACTCCAATGAGCCCACATAAGTAGGCAAAGCTTTGACTATTCTTTTTATGCTTTGTATTAAACCCCTCAGGCTAGTTGCCTGAAAAGCTGCCATTTCTGAAGTTCACCAGATTTAATTAAAAAAAAAAAAAAGGCATACATAAAAAAAAAAAAATATTAAAAAC
>WHYT01015806.1:41043-55063 GCA_009806455.1 Tetrax tetrax
ATTATTTGAAAAAAAAAAAAAAAAAACAAACAAAAAAACCAAAAAAAACCACAAAAAAACCCCACACAAAACATAGTCTTCTCAGCACCCTCAGTGCTGTCTCTACCAGATAGCACATATTTGTCTTTCCAGCTAACAGGGAATCATAGAATCAGAGAATGGTTAGGGTTTGAAGATATTTTTAAAGGTCATCTAGTCCAACCCCCCTGCAAGGAGCAGGGACATCCCCAAATAGATCAGGTTGCTCAGAGCCTCATCCAACCTGGTCTTGAACGTTTCCAGGAATGGGGCATCCACCACCTCTCTCCACAACCTGTTCCAGTCCTCTACAACCCTCACTGTAAAAAATTTTTTCCTAATCTCTAATCTAAATCTATCTCCCTCTATTTTAAAACCATTACCCCTCGCCCTATCACAACAGGCCCTACTGAACAGCCTCTCCCCACCTTTCTTGTAGGCCCCCTTCAGGTACTGGAAGAACACTATCAGGTCTCCCCGGAGCCTCCTCTTCTCCAGGCTGAACAGCTCCAACTCTCTCAGCCTGTCCTCATAGGAAAGGCACTCAAGCCCTCTGATCATCTTTGTGGCCCTCCTCTGGACCCTCTCCAACTGGTCCATGTCCTTCTTATGTTGGGGACTCCAGAACTGGATGCAGTAGTCCAGGTGGGGTCTCACCAGGGCAGAGTAGAGGGGGAGAATCACCTCCCTCGACCTGCTGGCCACACTCCTCTTGATGCAGCCCAGGATGCGGTTGGCCTTCTGGGCTCCAAGGGCGCATTGCTGGCTCATGTTGAGCCTCTCGTCCACCAGCACTCCCAAGTCTTTCTCCTCAGGGCTGCTCTCGATACTTTCTCCACCCAGCCTGTATTTGTGCCTGGGATTGCCATGACCCAGGTGCAGGACCTTGCACTTGGCCTGGTTGAACTTCATGAGGTTGGCACAGGCCCACCTCTCTAGCCTGTCAAGGTCCCTCTGGATGGCATCCCTCCCTTCCAGCATGTCGACGGCACCACACAGCTTGGTGTCATCGGCGAACTTGCTGAGGGTGCACTCTATCCCACTCTCCATGTCACAAAGATGTTGAACAGGGCCGGGCCCAACACGGACCCCTGAGGGACGCCACTGGTGACCGGTCTCCACTTGGACATTGAGCCGTTGACCACCACTCTCTGAGTGCGGCCATCCAGCCAACTCCTTATCCACCGAGTGGTCCATCCATCAAACCCATGCCTCTCTAGTTTAGAGAGAAGGATGTCGTGTGGGACAGTATCAAAAGCTTTGCACAAGAAGAGAAGGAGAAAAAAAACCAGCATGATTTTGTATGAAGGAAGACCTTACCACAATGCTAAGTAGTACACTAAGTGATCAGTCTCAGGGAGTACGGTGATTGCAGGGGTTTAAAAGCAGTCATTTAATATTAATGACTAAATTTGGATGGAAAGGAAGTTGTGGGAAACTACCTTTAGTTTGGCTATTAATTTCAGTCTGATAAAAGGAAAGTAAGAAAAATAATTTCAGTTCAAATCTGTACCAGTGTGGAGAACAGGTAAGATAATTCTATCTGCTCTCTTTAATCATTTGCATACTTGAAAAAAAAACAAAAGCATGAATATGTACAATTTTCAAGCTTTAGATTTCTTGTGTTTAGATTTGTGTTTCTAAATACTTCTTAACACTTGCTATTTCAAGACAAATTACTTCTTTTAGAAGGAAAGGACTTTCAACAGTTCATCAAAAGGAATAAACGCAACTTGGAAGTGCTGGTTTACTGTGAAAGCAAGTTGTCTTAATAACATTCAGTCAGAGGAAATGACAGTGCTAATAGCCAAGTATCAGCTGCAGTGGTTCCTCTGAGAGGGAGAAAGGAAGACTGGAACCTCCTACTCGATGTGCCCTCCAGAATGCATTCCTCTGCAGCACGCAGTGATGTTACTGGGAGATTTAATCACTGCTAGCACAGCTGTTGCGCACCCAAGATTCTGCTGGAGTGCATGGTGCACATCTCCCTTTATCCTGCTGACACAGAGCTTGCCTAAAAATAACTTGTATAGTCTGGATGGTCCAAGCACATGGCCTTTGAACTAAAGTTTTAGCAACTCATATGCCCTGGCAAGAAGATGACAAATTGCTAGTGACTAAAACAAACAGATAATAACCCCTGAAATTACATTTTAGCAGAAAGTTTTCTATTTTTCCAGATACAAGTTAAGTGGCAAAGGGAAAAATGGTCATCTGCTATAAATAGAAAGAAAATGGGGAAGTTAATTCGAGTATGGGACTTTTCTTATTTCCGTTTCAGTTTTTAAGCCTTCTGAAGTACAAAAAAGATGCAAGTGCCCTAAATCTGAAAGATTATAGAAGCTAAAGCCAACATACAGTTAACAAGCAATGACATCGTGTGTTCTGATCAGCAAGTCTTAAGAAAAAAACAAACAAAAAAAACCACAACCAAAACAGGAAAGGGGCACTTAGGGACATAGGTCATTCCCTGCTGGACATTTTGGCTATTCCTTTGTTCAAATAGTGTGTAACCATTAAATGTTTCTCAAATGAAAGTCTTTTTCCTTAGTTGGTATCTATTTTCCTGTACCCTCACACACTCATTCAATTTTTAATCTGTTGAGCAGGATCAATTACAGCACACAATGTCCTCACCTGTTGGAGATACGAAGTTGCTTCATTTTTTTGTTATCTTCTACTCTCTCTGGCCTTTTATCTCTTTCCCTTTGTGGAGATCGCATCTTTCTTATTACGAGTGGCCAGTAATACACTTGCAATCTGAGTAGCAAGCTATTCCTGTTTTTCTTGTCCCTAGCCAATCTAGCCAGAGAAACGTGACTGATATTTTGCCCTTTGCTGCACTGATGTATGTACAAACTGCGGAAACCAAGTTAGCCTTTGTCTTTTTAAGCTTATATAAAATATTTACATCTAGATAGATGTTTCTGACAGCACAACAGCAGACGTGTCCTATCATTAACTACACACATTCAACTCATTCCCCTGGTAAAAACACTCACCAGTGTGACAAAATTAAATCTTCCAGCAGATGTCTTGTGGGTAGTGATATCAGAATGAGTGCAAACATAGTTGAAACCAATGACATTTTGTTCTGTAGCACAGCTGATAAAAGCCAATAATGAGCTGAGATCCTTTTGTTACTTTATTCCATTTCTAATCTCTATGGTATTGCCACACCTGCCAGCTGAAGTGATTCAAAGTTATCTATGTTGAAATTATTAAGGAAAAAAAACACTAAGATAAGATAGGAAATGCATTTGGTAGGTCTGAGTCTGAAAAGATTTCACAACACAGTTCTCATTTCAATGGAGAATTACTGGCAGCTTGAAAGGTGAAGACAGATCTCTTACAACTCTACTAAAACTGCGGTCACTTTGCTTTCTGCTGAGATTCCAGAATATTTACTCTTTATATTTTCAGATTACTCCTCCATGCTTTTCTATTTCTACCTAGGAAGAAAAAAAAAAATAAAAAAAAAAAAATAATAAAAAAAAATTTCCACAGATTCCTTACTAGCTTTTAAATCAAAAGTTGAAAAGCTATTTTACCGCCAACAGAAAAAAATACTGGTTTCTTTTTCCACAACCTGGAGCTCTTTCTTGTCCCTGCTAGCACATGTATCATCCCGTCATTGGTTTTGCATCTAGAAGCGAATATCCATTACTGCGAGAAGAAAAGGCTGACAGCATATTAAATTCAAGAACTCATTAGTTTTGTAATCTCTGTGGTGATAGCAGAGCTAGAATTTGACACAGACTTTATATACTGTATTTTTCATAATAGTCCCTCTGCTCCCTTTCACACCTGGAGCAAGTAGCAGGAAAGAAAAACTGCTGCTTTATGATTTTGTCGTGCCCCTGGCTGCTGTCTTTCCAACTTGAAAGATGCATGACTTTGTTTTCAATTACAGCAAGGGTTTTCAAAGAGTAGTCTCTTATGTTCAACAACATGAGGCCAGTCCTGGATTTTGAATCCTGACAGAGCAGAGCTCTAGGAGACAGCCACCCTGCTGGGGTGCTGGTGCCTATGCCTGCCTGTATCCAGACAACCACATCCTCCAGCCCAGCTTGTGAGTCCTCTGCTTGCAGTGCCACCCTACAGTGTTTTCTTGAAGCTCACTTCTGTCCTCAAAAGGCAGCATCATGTCATCACTGTTGTGGCTATCATTGGCTCCCTGTTCCCAAATGTTATGATCATTGATGTAAAGTGCTCCTGTAAAGACACAGCAGTGTTTGCACTTAATACTGCCTATGCAGCAGTTGATTTTGGTTTTTGTTACTCTTCATGATTTGAAAAAAAAGCCTAAGGGTTTTGCTAAGTATCTTCAAAATAAGCTTTTTCCAAATTCTTTCTTAAGAAAGCTTCAACATTAGGGGTCAAATTTGTTACCACTCTGGCAATCTAGCACACACTTATACTCAGTTTGATGCACTCTAACAGATTAAAGGTTTTCAGGTACCCAAGAAAAAGTGAGCAGCTTATCCGGTTCCTTGTTGAACACAAGGAAAAACAATTACATAATTGCTCCACAGGGATATATATTAATTACTATACTGGTTATATCATCTCATACCAAGACTATATTACAGGTAGCTTAAAGAGGTCTCATGTAAATTCATATTGAGCAGACAAAAGATGCACGTCCTATAAACCACAGAAGATTAGGCATATATTTGCAGAAATCCTGAGTGCTGTTCTAGCAACTGTCTTCTCTGAATAATAGGCAAAAAACCTTTTTATGGTTGGTCATGTTTCCATGCCATAGGAAAGAGTGAACAATACATATAAACCAGAAAGATAAATTTCCCCACCCCAAAAAGAGAAAATAATTACCAGCCTCTAAAACACATGGCTAGAACCTTCTTCCTCAAGAAAAACTAAAATTTTGAACTTATATAAATATGCAATTTTGACACCATTTACCCTTTCTGCTTTATATACGCTAGAACACTGCTATTGGCATTCCTGGTGAGGATGCTGTTCATCAGTCGCGTAGTTCACTGTTCATTTGCTGGTGGACATCTTTTCTTGTAAAGAAGCACTAACTAATAGCTTCTGCCTTTATGTAATTACTAGCTAAACAGGAAAATACTCTGAAGTGCTCCAATCATATTTTCAAAGATTATTAAACTCTTTAGAAGTTAGACAGTTGTATAAAAAAAAAGTCACTTTCAAAAATTACATTTCAGCACCTATGAATATTCAGCAGTGAGTTTAAAAACAAGTTATTTGGCTTAATTCTTTTGGCTTGCAGCATTTTCTTAGGTTAAGGTTTAGGTTTGCTCTTCCACATACACAAGAGATGGCAAAAATTAGACTAAAGAGAGAAAAAACATGTTAATTTCCACAGTAATTGACTACATATATCAACAACAGTTTCTGACAGCTCTCAAGAAATTTTAATTGAATTTAAAATCCATGCCTTTGCTTTTAAGGCCAGTTTCCTGAGCTGCACCTGCTTATGAAGTTCTGCTCTGTACTTCTGCCTCTCTCAGTGTTCATCCCACCTTGTCTTCATTAGCTGACCACAACTCAGCACATTAACTAGCAGGTAATTGTCCTACAAGACAGGCAAATCTCTTCCAGCAGCTTGCATCACCAGTCAAGATATGGGAGACAGCTCACCAGAAGTCCCATCGTTTAATGGTGAGGTTTCATTTGCACACCACTACCTAATACTTACTTGAGTACTTAAGTTAATGTACTTAATGTAGCAGCAGATAAGTCTAAACAATTTATATTCCACCTAACTACTTTAATAGATACTATTAAACAGATTTAGAAGTGTGGTTCATTTTTACCTGTATCATTGTGCCAGTGGACAGGAGCTCCGTCACTCAGGACATAACAAATATCCCACCATGTAAGAGTGCTTCCCCATTACTTACCAAGTGCATTTTGAGTAGGAAAGCTAAAAGCGGTCACCGAGTAGCTACCAAATTAGAGTGGTTTCTATCTCTAAAGTACTAACTCAACTTTTGCCTGTAAGTTTAACAAACACTTTGAGACTGAGGTATTTAAAGAGGTAGTCACATATTCAACCTAAACATTTCTGCTCATTGCAGAATTAGCTTCCACCATACCCTCCTCTCTATGCCAGAAGAGCTATTTTGTGGATGCACAACAAGTCTGGGTCAAGGCCCTTTTCCTGCTTGATCCATTTTAGCATGGATTAATTCATCAGGTGTTTTCACAAATGCCTGTGAAAGTGCAAAAAGTAGCCATGTAGAAGGAGAAACAAGAAATTAGACAATGGCAAGAAAGGTGACAAGGCAGTTATTAAGCGTTATTTACTATTTGTCGTAGTTTAGCCCTGCTCAGGACCAACCTACGCAGTCTCTCGCTCCCTCCCCCCAACCCTCCAGTGGGACAGGGAAGAGAATTGGTAAAAAAAAAAAAAAAAAAAAAAAAAAAAAAAAAAAAAAAAAAAAGACAGCAAAACTCATGGGCTGAGATAAAAAAAAAGTTCAAGAGAATAACTGAAGAAAACAAAACAGACATGGAAAACAGTCAAGCAAAATCCAATAACAGAAAATAACCAAAGCACGTAATTTACAGTACAGCAGATCCTGATGCCCAGCTTCCTCCCCAGTAGCAGGAGGCTCCTCTCAGCACCCTCCTTACTGATATACTGAGCATGATGTCCCAGGGTATGGAAAGGCCCTTTGACTAATTTGGGTAAACATAACACAGTTCTTGGCTAATTAGTAGCCTATCCCAGCTGTGTCCTCCAGCCACGGGTGCTACCAGCTCCAGTTCCTCTCTCAGCTCAGATGAAAATTAACTCTGCCCTAGCCGAAACCAGGACACTATTTTACGATGTATTCCAAGTACAACCTAAAGGAAATTACTCTTAACAAGTGATTCAGTTACCACAGAATACAGTAGAGCACCTCACAAAATTAAAGAGTTGCACTCTAGGCTCTAAGCAAGAAACTGGAGAGGTCTAAAACTTTGACACTGGCCTCATAAGAGCCACGCAATGGAAATCTGAAGTCTTTCACTAAAGTAGGAGTACAATTTCTAAGCTTACTTGCAAAGAGTTCAAAAGTATGTTTACACTATAAAACTGGGTAATTCAGTTATGGATGTTATCTGCTTTTAACAAACATCTGTGAAGTCCAAGTGCAACAAGACTGTAAATTTAAGTTTGACTGTTGGTGGGCAGGGGTAGGGTTGGGGTTCAATTTTTCTGCATCCTCTGAAATAGAGGTAGAGCACTCTCTAAATCTTGCCAGTTGACAGTAGAAAGAAGGGAAATAAAGGATAAAAACCTAGATTATTACTTTTTCTTAAATACAGCAGTACTGCTCACTCTGTATAGATCAACATCATGCCATGCTTTGACCAAACTACAACAAACCACACAGCAAAGATAAGTCTGGAACAACTGAATTTTACTCTTAAAGGAAAAAAACCCACACAAAAATAGAAAGAAAAAAGTCCTGCTTCTTCAAAGTCATTATATTCTGACTTTGAGTTTAAAGTATTCCTTTTCACAAAGTTAGAGTGCAGCAAGAGATGGCTAAGCCATAGCACGTTTTGCTTGCCCATTTCACCCTTAATAAGCACAAAAGACAGACACGGTTAACTTATGAAGCCAATACCATTTTGAACTAACCTGGGACAAGAAGTTGACGAACATGATCCAAGAAGGAAAAACCAGGATCCTGTTTTGACTAATATAAACTGAGTTTTTCAAACTGTGAAACACTTTAGAGCATAAATGAGAGCCAAGCTTTTGAAAGATTTTTCTTTTACACCACTCTACAAAGCAGCAACTATAATGCTCTGCTCTTCTGCAGTGTGGTTTGCTTCCCACCACATCATGTCCATGTGGCTCCTCATGGTCTGCAGAAACACCGTTGTTTTCTGTTACAGTAAACAAGTTTGAGTCCTTTGCACTCTGGAACAGACAGTTCTGTCCCTGAGGCTTCCTTCAGGCTCACAAAGCAGAAAGTGGCTGAGTATAAACATGAGGAGACATTGGAGCAAGGAGCCAGCCTTGCACAGTGTTAGTACAGCCTAAGTTAGTAACAGGATCAATTGATTTTAGGCTACAAACATAGGATCCTATTTACATTTTTTTCACTTATATGTTGTCATTATTTGTTAATAATTGTCAGGATGTAAAGGCAATGTATTGTAGAAGCCAGAAATTCAAATGAGCACATTCAGTACTGACAAAAAGGATATATAATATTACAGAAATACCTTCTATTTAAGCTGCTTAGATATGTCAACTTCCCTTCTAAGTGCTTTCCATCAAAATTCAAATTTCTACCACTATAGTCTTCAGCTTTCTTTAGAACAATTTTATAATGGCAATTACATAATATATACAAAATTTAGATCAAATGATAGTTAACCAAAAAATTAAAACTGTTTGTCAGAAAACTTTACTGAACAAGGTCTAATGGTATTAATCACCAGTCAAAAGCTCATAATTTGGTTATTCAGACGAAGTTGGCTTCAGTATTTTCAGTAAGAAACCATGATGAGTTTACTAATAAAAAATTTCCATCCAAAAACATCTGTCAAGAATTGAAGCATATGAAATTAAGATTAACCAATGTCCATGTCATTGCTTTAAAGCTTATATTCTATCAAGCTTTAAGAAACAGGACAAAAGTTGAGAAACTTTAAGGAACAGGTATTTTGTAGGCCTGCATTGGTATATTTGTGGTTTTGGATTTATTTTTTTGTGTTGTTTGGGTTTTTTTTATTATTAGTATTTTCTCTTGTTAAAATCCCTTCTCTGCAGATCTCCCAAGGAGTGTTCAGTAGTGATGAATATTCTACCCAATAGTGCTTTTAAGGCTGCAAACAGGATACAAACTCTAATTTGCATGATTAAAGGTCCTAGAAAGGTACTCCTCTGTCATATATATTATAAGAAAAACAGCTGCTCAGATTCCACTTGATTTATCAGGATGTAACCATTTACAGTATGCACTAAATGTCCATTTCTTCTAGCATTAAAAGTTTTTAGTGTCTCACATTAGATCTTTTTACTGAGGGCCATTCACTACTCTGCTTGTTATGAGAAATACAGCTTTCTTACCTATGCTGAAAAAAATTAAACTGATTTTAAGTCAGCCTCATGGAGATGCACATTGTTAGGTTAGTATGAAAGCTGAAGTTACACTAGATAGATTATTAATATGGACTTTCTCCACACACAAACAGCAACTTTTGTCTGATTAAAAAAAAAATACTCGAGGGAAGGAAACAAAGGATGAAAAATTAAAATGTCTGCATATCTAATTTTCATAGGTTTATATTTTCACTTGTTTCATGTAATCTAAATTGTTAGTTGCAAGTTGCAGACTAAGAATTAGTCCTTTATATCAGTTTTAGACTTAATTACAGAAGTAAAAATAAACTGGATCCAGCTTGAGTATGCATGTTTCTACAAAGCTTTTCATGGAAAATACAAGCCAGTGGGTGTGAAAGTTTTGTGAAACGTGTAGGCATAAGCCACTGCCATAAGTTAGCAATGTTACAGACAAAGTATCATATAAGAGGCCATAAGCAAACTTAAATAGGTTTAATTCTATTTTTAGCTTGTATCAGTAACATTTTCATGTCCCCTTCTCAAGTTACTATTTTTCTTTCATACCATACATCAAAGCAGCGTGCCAACATGAAATCCTGTGGTCAACATGCTAGTTTCCAGCACTACTGGCTCTGTAAAGTCAGTTAAATAGAGTGACATTAAGCATCTTTAGTCACGATAGAATTTTGGTTTACCTCAACAGCTTTAAACAAACATTTATCAGACTCATTTAACATTCCATATTTTATTGCATAGTGCTACTAACTGCAATATTTCTTTAAGCACTTTCATTTTAATAACTTAACATCCTTTGCAGTTCTCTGAACCATAACGGTCTCAAAAGCCTGAACACTTGACTGGAGAGAAGCTTAACACATTTGTACAGGTGAGCAGCAACCAAAATCAGTTTTTGTCATCTGAATAATGAGTTCAGAAAAAAATAATTGGGATGCATACAAGTGTGAGCTGGGTCAAGCAACCTAACTATATACTGTAACTTAAATTCCTATATTCTAAAAGCCATAATGTTGCAAAACTCTGAGTCTGACCTCTTTGGTACAACAAGCCAAGTGACTTCAATATTTCTGCCTGAAGTCTGTAAGTCAAACCTGCATCTCAAAGAGATGTTAAAGACAAACAATTTTTCAAAGGTCAAATGCAGTTAAAGCAAGCATATCAGTAAGCTCAGACATTTCAATGGTTAGCTACTTTCACTGTTGAATACATTTCTCATTTCTAGAGTCAATTTGTCTATGTTCACCTTTCAACCGCAGAATCTCATCTCCTTCTGCTATATTAAAAAACAGTCTACAGTCAGAAGACTTTCCCCCTCAAAAATATTTTGATTAGGGCAAGGTCATCTTTTAATCCTTTCAAATAATAGATCTTAGCCTCAGTAAAAGGCGTGTCATGCTTTTATTCTTTTTTGAATGCCTTGAAGGTTGAAATTTTTTTTTCCCCCAGGCTCCTGATGTTGTCATACCTGTACAGCTAACATAATTGCCTGTTTTATATTTCCAATGTTATAAAACTGAGACTTGCCATTTCCTTTCAGCAGTGGCACAAAACAGGGAGCTAGTCCTTTGAGACAATCGGTGCAGGTTTGGGTGGTGCTGCTTCCAATCACTGTCTGTTTTTTCTTTGACTGCTAAAAGAAACCAAAACTACATTCACAATGATGCCCTGCAACAACTTCTGTGGATAGGTCCCACCAAAAGGTTTGCACCAGTATTTATTGTTCCCCCAGCTTTGTCTAGTGTTTACAAGCTTTTCTAACATTAAGTAATCCAAGAGCAAACATGTTCACCAGAAATATTTAAGAGCCCATGACTTCAGGATCTACTATAAACCCACACACAGAATGGGTTCATCCTTAAAAATCATCCATGTATTCCATCATGCAAACACTTTTAATTACTTAGCTTGGAATGTTTCTATAGCATGTTCTACCTTTTGTAGAAAAGTCAGATGAGCTAAGTCTTACGAACACTTCCAACAATGTGTAACAATGATCTGATTGACAACATTTACTTTCCCTGAAGTATGCTGACTAGAATAATTCTATTTCTTGAAAAAGTTAATTACAGGTTTTTTCCTTCCTATATCACTTCCTAGCCAATGCCTTCTTAATGCTCTAAGAAAAGAAATTAAACTTTTTTTCTCTGGTTCACAGAAATTTCCCCTAGTATTAAGTAATATGCTAAACACATACTTTAAAGAGGTCCTTTCCCAGTTTCCTGGTGCATGTGAATCTGGCTCAGGCTAACTTGAATATAAACTATTCTAACATCCCTCAGAATCATTACTGAAGATAAACACTTTGTGATTAAAAATTATACAACTAAAAAATATCACACGACTCATCTTCATAATCCTTCACCTGATCACCAGGTGACTTGACTTCTCTTAAAGGTGATGCAGGACTGGAAAGTTTAGACACCATCACTGTTCCTTGAAAGCTGATAAAACAATACAGGCACTTTAACTGGGCTGTTTATATGAATGGTTATGTTTTTCTTCACACATCAGTCAGACTGGCCCGTGGGGAATTGGCAAGGGTACTATCTCTCTCCACCAGCTGTTGTTAGGTGAAAAACAGTACTTGCACCCCAAACACACTGTTAAGTCTTTCCCTGGCCCATCATCAGGTGTGTTGCAAAGTGTTTTCAAGGCTTCTTACACCAGCACTTACTGGACACTGCATCTAAAATCTGCAAGGGCTTAATTTAGAGAAGGAATCATACAACAAATTTAATAGTTTCATTTTTATAAAGCTTTCTGCAATTGCTTTGTCAAGTAACTGATATCTTAGTCTGTTTTCTACTAACATTTATTGCTATGTGAAATCCAATACTATATTGTAACTTCCTCATTCTAACACACAGGAGGGCTTAGAAGGCATGAAAATTGCTATTAAGCAATAAAGAAAGGGAGTCACAGTGAATCAACTTGGTGATGAGGAGCACACAGCCACCAGAACAACATTGAAATAAATAAAAGGATATTAATTGAATACTGCATGTAAAAGGATTACTTACATGCTATATCTGAAAATATCAAAAAGTAGAATAAAGTGTCCACTTTCAGAAGCATACGTGCCTTTAGCAAGGCAAAATATCTATGCAGTAAAAAACAAAACGAAGTCATGCTGCAGTTCTTTACAGCATATTTCTTAGATGTGTGAAGATCTTAAAGCTGAACTTTTTCAGCTTCTGAGGAAGCTGAAATCAAATTATATTATTCAGAATACTATATTGAGAGCAGTAACTAAATACAGGCTACATAAATTAATAGGCAATGTTTTAAGGAAGGAAGCAAGCTCTTTCTAAAGGAGAAAAGCCTACTGTGTGCTTCTTTCATGGCTTTTTAAAAATAGATCAAAAAGTTTACTAAATCTGTTTCATAATATTTCAGAACACTAATCATATTTCTTTATCCCCCAAAAAGTTTAAAAATATATTTTTCAATGCTGAAAAACAAGTATTTTATATAACTTAGATCTACATAAAGAACCATCATCTGTTAAAGACTTCCACCATTATCCTTGGTTAGCATTGGGACAACTGTGAGGGGATGGAACTACTTTGCTCTACATATTTTGCAAGTGTATCGAATAAAGACTTTTTGATCCAACTACACAGCTTAGAAAAAATGGCTACATGCAATTAAGTACTACCCCTATAATACAGAGTAGGAATTGGGGCAAGGCAGGATTTCTTAATTCAGACTAACCCTTTAAAAGAGCCTGCCATTCAACTCCAGATTTCCCTTGAACATACCAAACCCAACAGATTTCATTTCTTCCCTTGTGATTTTTTTGGTATCCAAAAGAGTCCACAACACTCAGAAGTGAAAGATGTTTATACATTACAACTGCATCTGCATGGTTTCTAGTGCAATTGAAAGAGAGTTTAGGTTTTTGAAGGACTTGCAGTTATCTGGGGACTGTTTCAGAGAAGAATGACAGACTGGACTGAACTCTGTAACTGCTTGCACTTGAGAAAGGTCTTGGATGAAATTGTCTTTATTGAAACGACAACTCTCAAAATAGCCAATGTGGTCATTCCCCTTGTGTTTCTGGCTAGCTCCTTACCCTAATGTCATCTTGTTTCCTAGAAACTGTACCACACATCGACGGGAAACATTAAGAGCCAGACCTCTCCTGGTTCTCATGGGCAAGTCCTCTGCCCCCATCACAGACATGTCTTGATTGTTATTGTAAATTCTTCCTTGGCCTCACTGTTCCTAAGTTGCTCTGAGGAGGAGCTGCTAAAAATGTCTTCTCACTCTTTCAACATCATTCCACCTCCCAAACCTTACACTATTTTTTTAATAAGTTCTTTCCTCGCTACTTTGCTCTTTTTGCCATCATCACAACGGTGGCACAAACACCTCTTTTCCTGCTGCATCAAAGTCACATAAGGAAAGGCTGGTTGTTTTTGTTTAAAGTTGCCTGTTAACCCCAATATTTTTAGCCATTTTGTCTGTAAATAAGCCTTGCAAGATGTTACAAGAGAATAAGTTACTGCTTGCTGATCAGCAAGGAGATAACTATTTGTCAGGTAGAAAATTGTTTTTTTAAGTTTTTTCATGCTATTACACTCATCACCTGTACTTATCAGTTATTTTGCTTACCTCCCTGACTCAGATTTTGCTCTGCTCTTGCTTTTCATCCCTTTTTCTGATGAGGCACTTCAGCTTCATATTGTATTTTATTCAGCTACTGTTTGCAGGATTTAAGCTGCTGAAATCTCATTCCAATTGCTCTGGCTTAAGAGACGTATTACTCATAATTCTTGCGAATAATATACAAACAAAGCAGTCAGACCTTGAAATGAAAACTTATATAACTTAATCTTATAGCTCCCTGCCTGTACATGTGGCACAAAAGTCCCATCAACATGCAAGACATTATTTAGATGAATGCTACTTGTTATCTTG
>WHYT01015806.1:56295-81438 GCA_009806455.1 Tetrax tetrax
AACAAAAAAAAAAAAAAAAAAAAAAAAGAGGGAAAAAAAAAATCAGCCTTTCTTGCAGGGCATCCATTCAGTTTAGAAAAAATTGAACTTAACAGATTTATCCTAGCAAGCCTCAGCATAAGCAGCCTTCTGTGAGCAGCATCATGTTTTTAAGCTGTTTCAGTTAAGGTTAGTCTAGAATGATAGTTTCAAAAGCATGCTGTTTATTTTCATGCTTTGAAACCTGAACTGAGTTACCACACACAGCTGATTTGATATCTTTTAGCCAAACAAACTAGTTTCTGGGAAATTTGAGATTCCCTTACTTACAGTGCAAACCCCTCTCCTCTTCATGTTAAGCTACATGCACCTCCATTATCATAGAAATCCACCTGGATTGAAAATATGAAGGATGTTGACTTTAAAAGGCTACTCAAAGATACTGAAATAATTCTGTATCTCTGGTCATTACTAACAGATGTGATCCTTTGTAAACTATAACGTAAAAAAATCCTGTTCCTAGATAAACAGCAACTACTGTCCAGCAACTTAAAGAATGTATTTCAGAAGTCAGGCAAAGAGTACACCAAACCTGCAACAACAGAAAAGGAATAATCATTTAGGAGATTAAAGTAGCAAAGATTTTCACAGTAGAAATGTAAAGCTAAGGCTGAAAGTTATGTTTTAATTGTCATGCATACAGCATCCCAAACCACTGAGTTAAGATGTGACTATAGCAACCATTGCTGCTGTAAGTGCAAGCAATCACTTGCATTATCATTTTTTCTGCAGTATGATACAATGGTCTTGGAAAGAGCTTTTTCTGAAACTGAGAATATTTATGATATTAGAATATTTAAAAGCATTACATATTATATAAATGCTTCAAACCAGAACTTATAAAACTTATTTGGATCAAAGCTTGGGGTAGTTTTGTCCTGTTCCAAAAAAATGTCCATACATTCTTTGTTACCTTTCCAGAACACCTACTAGTAATTTGAGCTACATGCGTGTGTTTGCTGAGTCCAGCTTAGTCTTTCACATTATAACAGTTCTTTCAAAAAGCGAATGGCTTGAATTTCTCAAAAAGATCAATGCAGTCAGGAGCAAAATCACTTTAAGTTATATCTAGGGCTCAAATGCAGTAGTATCAATTAAATCAGATTGATCTTTATAGAAGATGGTAGTAGCATGGACAGCAGGCTCTTGCCCTTATTTCTCCTCTGCTAGGGAGAGATGAGCTGCATCTTGAAGGATCATCAACTCAAACATGAGAGTATTTGTGCAACTCCTCCAGCTACCGTTACCTTTTGGTAGCACTCAGAAGAACCCTGCAGACAGCTGCTCCTACCATGAGCAGAGGAGGGCTAGTCAGTATCTTCAGCTAAACACCTATTGTCACCACGCTAAGGGAAGGGTGGCGCACACCCAGCTCCCTCCCTCCCTCCAAGTAATTAAGATCCAACACAACACAGAGCATGCTGACAAATCCAGAATTCGAAAGCAGGAGTGGGTCAGTAAATTTGAAATGCCCTTGAAAGGACTTTGCAATCTGCAAAAGCAGTACCTGCTTGACAGAGAGAGAAGACAGCAGGAAGGCAGCTTTGTCAGGGCATCGGAAGAAAAAGCTTTGAATCACAGCTATCGCATTTGTCACTTAAAAGGTTGTTTCATGCGGGTAACTGAGGTTTTGTATTTTCCAAGCCAGATCTCTCATACTCCCACTCAATGTCTATCGTTTCAAGGAGTGAAAATAGTATAAACAACTAAGTTTAAAGAAATTCTGAGCAAACAGCAACTTCTTATTGACATTATTGGTGTACTTGTTTCCATGAAGCCAAAATCATAATATAACATGAGATTTAAAACTAAGTGCTGTTGGTCTGATTTTGTCCTCAGAAAGACAAGTGTCAGTCAAGATAAATTCCAATGAATAATGAGGTTATTTGTACTTCATGGTTTAAATCCACTTGTGGTCTATTTTAAGACTAGCTGTATGCTTATCAATGTGTTTCATTCTCAATTAGTCCTTTAGTGTTGCTTTTATTGATTTCTTTCTACTGGATTTTGTATAGCATTTACAAGAAGGAAGTAAACTAAAAAGTCCTCTCAAAAACTAGAATTCTATGGACTTATCACCTTTGTGCAAAAAATCCTAGATTACCAATACCTGCCAGACTGTTAAAAATACTTGATAAAGTGGGCGGGTTTTTTTGTAACTGAAAAAAATTGTATTCCCATAAGAGATCCCCAACGTTGAAAATAATTTGCAAAGATTGACCTGAATTTCAATTACATGTAAGACTGAGAAATCCAACCAATATTTTACATAGGAGATGTTTGTTTCAACCCAAACAAGCAACAGTTTTGTTAGTTATGAAAACAACAACAGTGAAAAACATTAAGAGCAAAGACACATTTTTATCTTTTGTCAGATATGATAGTCTGATCTATTCAAGATATTTTTTCTTATCTTTGCAGTAGCTCACCGACCAAAACAACATATGCTATTCTCACAGGACAGTCATCATTAAAAGAACATGAGGAAGAGTGAAGTTCACTTTCTTTTCACCTCTTTTTCAATTTTAAGTATTTTCTGTACCATTTCTACATATTAGCAACTGCTTTCAGAGATACCACACATTTCAGATACTCTTTCTTCCACTACTCTTAACTAGATGAGTTCCCCTCACTATTCCTCTTCTGGAAAATACAGCAATTTATGGTTTTTTTCCAGTGTTTCTTAGTTTGAACACAAGTCTGAGATAGGTAATAAATGAGCTGAACACAGAAAGCAGTATGCATTTTACTACGGTCTTTTGATTCTGAATTTGTTAGCTCCTGCTAGAACTTCATTTTTAAAAATCTGATAGAAGTGGTAATTTTGAAAATTATTTGGTTCTGCTTAATTCTTTTTAATATGTTCATATGTTTTATGATATAAACTGTAATTAAGTTCTTTAATTTATTTGGGAGTAAGTTTTTGTCACCCTCCTCAACATCCAAGAATAACAAAAAAATAATGTAGTAAATTATATCCATACACACAAAATAGTAAGTTCCAAATAAGCAGCTCTCCATCTAAGTGTTGATTTTAGCTAGCCTTTTTTAGGCACACTTCCAGTTAAAGAGGGGAGGAACTCCCAAACCACTAGATTATGCTGGGTGAAAGCTAAACAATCTTAAAAATATATATATTTGTAAGAAGTTCCTAAAAATTCATTCCCTCACTGATGAGCAACTAAGAAAACAGCACAGAGGCATGTGAAAAAGTAGTCTTAAGCCAGGATTAAGCCACACTTTCAGTCAGAATCAGATATAGAAAAAAAAAAATGCTTAAACTCTCAAACTTGATTTGGCCAGCATTTAAAACAGCATGTTGTTCTTTCTATAAATTCACTTATACAGAAATAACTGATTTCTATGTTTCATTTTGTATTAGGGTTCCACTGCAAACCTCTGATGGAGGAGAAGGCAGTTCAATTTAAGCATTCATTTTGACCTACTTTCTGCCTGTAGGCTTTAATGGTTTCCAAACATCTAATCTAGTTTACACTCCTCGTCATTTACTTGAATCTTTTATTATACGTTATTTCAATGTACACTATCTATTACTGCTATAAAGAGAAGCATTCTAAAACAGACATTTTACTCATTCTCCAACAGAAGGATATATTGCGGGAAGCTGTCAACTGTTTGTTTTGGGCTGTTTAACTAAGAGCCTGTGTAGACCCCAAAAAGCAGAACTGCTATTGAGGAAGTCAAGTAGAAGGTAAACCAACCAAATAAACAACTAAAAGAAAACAAAACAGGTGCCTTATCCCACTTGTTCTCTTGCAAAAAAAAAAAAAAAGATTTTAATGAAAAAGTGTATATGCAAACTTTAATTCCATATTAAATCTTTTCATTTCAAGGTTACCACTAACTTATTAATTATTATTAAAAGAGTCTTTAAAAGTCAAAATTTAGATGAGTCTACTGGTCTTTAAACAGTGCAAAACATGGTGAAGAGTATCTCTGCTTTGTTTCACTGGTCTCTATAGGAAATGTTTTTATGATTCCTTCAATCCTTATTGATACTGGGTTTGATGTAGTCATAGGTCATAGCAGCTTAGGCCAGTATCTAAAAAGAATGGACCTTTGTCACAATGAAAAATTATTAGACGTAAGTCTGAAAATATAGTCATTTTCTCAGTCACCAAGGCAACAGCTTCAGTGCCAGCATGACCCACAGCAGAGTGTCCTAGCACAGCACACAGGGGGGGTTTTCCCAAACCAGGGAACCTCAGGGGGAGCCAAGAGAGGCTCCAGAAGCCCACAGTGAGAGCAGCTGACAAGACCTGGGCAGAGCCAGGGGCAACAATGGCCAAGCCCCCTCCCTATATAAAGCCAGCCCTAAGGGAGCACCAGAAACAAAGCATGATGCAGCAGTTGGCATGACATTTCGTGCAGGAGGGCACCTCCTCTTTGAAGGAGGTGCACCCCACTGGGCAAGTGGGAGACCTGAAATACACATAACCTCGCAGCCCGGCACTAGTCTGTGACCATCTGCACAGGCCAAGGGCATTAAAGCTACCTGACCCTCAAGGCAGAATGGCAGGCACTCGCCTGAGAGCAAAGGCCGCAACCCCAGCTGGGCTACCCCAGCAGTGGCCGATGCCTCCACACAGATGGAGTTGCTGAAGTGTGAGGCTGCAGTACACACCTGGGACTGCAGGAAGTGCTTGGACCTTTCTCCTGGGGCAGGGACAGGCGGCAGCCCTGCCTGCAGAAGGTGTGTCCAAGTGGATCATCTCCTGAGGAGGCTTGCTGAGCAGCATGAGGTGGTGAGAAGGCTATGTAGCTTCAGGGAGGCTGAGAGAGAGTTAGATAGCTGGTTCCAAGCACAGCCCGCAGTGGACCCAACCAGCTGGAGTGCATGAAGCTCCACCTGGAGCTGACAGAGAGCTTATGGGTCACAATTAATGGGAGGGCAGAGACAAGCACCATGATAGGGGAGTCTGCTACAGGCCACCTGACCAGGAAGACCAAGTGGATGAGGCCTTCTATAGACAGATAAGAGCAGCCTCACAGTCACAAGCCCTGGTCCTCATGGGGGAATTCAACCACCCCAATATCTGTTGGAAGGACAACACAACAGGGCACAAGCAATCCAGGAGGCTCCTGGAATGCATTGCTAACTTCCTTCTCCAAGTGACAGAGGAGCCAATGAGGAGAGGTGCTATGCTGGACCGTGTTCTCACCGACAAGGAGGGGCTGGTGGGGAATATGAAGCTCAAGGGCAGCCTTGGCTGCAGTGACCATGAAATGGTGGGGTTCAAGATCCTTAGGGCAGTGAGGAGGGTTCACAGCAAGCTCACTACCCTGGATTTCAGGAGAGCAAACTTAGGCCTTTTCAGGAATCTGGTTCTTAGAGTACCACAGGATAAAACCCTGGAAGGAAGAGGGGCCCAAGAAAGCTGGTTAATATTCAAGGATCACCTCCTCCAAGCTCAGGAGCAATGCATCCCAACAAAGCGGAAATCAGGCAAAAACAATGAATGAACAAGGAGCTCCTGGACAAACTTAAACACAGAAAGGAAGCCTACAGAGGGTGCAAGCAAGGACAGGTAGCCTGGGAGGAAAACAAGATAAATTATCCAATCAGCCAGGGAACAGGTAAGGAAGGAAACGGGAGACCTGGTTACCCAGGACATAGAGAAAGCTGAAGCACTCAATGACTTTTTTGCCTCAATCTTCACAATCAAGCACTCTAGCCATATCACCCAAGTCACAGAAGGCAAAAGCAGGGACTGGGAGAAGGAAGAACTGCCCACTGTAGACAATGAGGCTCAAGACCATCTAAGGAACCTGAAGGTGCACAAGTCCATGGAACCTGGTGAGAAGCATTCCTAGGTCCTGAGGGAACTGGTGGCTGAAGTTACAAAGCCAATGAGATGTTGTGGCAGTCCAGTGAAGTTCCCACTGGCTGAAAAAGCAGTAACATAACCCCGAATTTTTTAAAAGGGAAACAAGGAAGATCTGGGGAAATACAGGCCAAATAGGCTCACCTCCATGCCTGGAAAGGTCATGGAGCAGATCCTCCTAGAAACCATGCTAAGGCACATGGAAAAATAAGGAGGTCACTGGTGACAGATAACATAGCTTCAGTAAGGGCAAATTCTGCCTGAGAAACATTGTGGTTTTCTATGATGGGGTTACAGCATTATTGGACAAGGGAAGAATGCCTGACATAATCTACCTGGACTTGTGCAAAGTATTTGACACTGTCCCACGTGACATCCTCGTCTCTAAGCTAGAAAGATGTGGATTTGACAGATAGGTTGGTTGGTGGATAAGGAATTGGCTGGATGGCTGCACTCAAAGACTTCCAGTCAACAGCTCGATGTCCAGGTGGAGACTGGTGATGAATGGCGCTCCTCAGGGTTTGGTATTAGGTGGGCACCATTTAACATCTTTGTCAGCAACATAGTGGGATTGACTGCACACTCAGCAAGTTCAGTGATGACACCAAGTTGTGTGGTGCAGTTGACATGCTGAAGGAAAGGGATGCCATCCAGAGGGACCTTGACAGGCTGGAGAGGTGGGCCCATGCAAACCTCATGACATTCAACAAGGCCAAGTGCACATGGGTCAGGGCAATCCCAGGCACAAATACAGGCTGGGCAGAGAACGGATCGAGAGCAGCCTTGAGGAGAAGGACTTGGGTGTGCTGACAGACAAGAAGCTCAACATGAGCCAGCAACCTGTGCCTGCAACCCAGAAAGCCAAACACATCCTGGGCTGCATCAAAAGAAGCGTGGCCAGCAGATCAAGGGAGGGGATTCTGCCCTCTACTCACTCTGGTGAGACCTCCCCTGGAGTACTGGATCCAGCTCTGGAGTCCCCAACATAAGAAGGATGTGAATGTGTTGGAATAAGTCCAGAGGAGTGCCACGAAGATGATCAGAGGGCTGGAACACCTCTCCTATGAGGACAGGCTGAGAGAGTTAGGGCTGTTCAGCCTGGAGAAGAGAAGGCTCTGGAGAGACCTTATAGCAGCCTTCCAGTACCTAAAGGGGGCTTATAGGAAAGATGAGGGGAATCTTCTTAGCAGGGCCTGTTGGGATAGGATGAGAGTGCCTGGGCCGTAACAAAGGGGTAATGGTTTTAAACTAAAAGGAGGTAGATTTAGACTAGATACACGTAAGAAACTTTTTACAATGGAACACTGGCACAGGTTGCCCAGAGAGGTGGTGGATGCCCTATCCCTGGAAACATTCAAGGCCAGGTTGGAGGGGGCTCTGAGCAACCTGATCTACTTGAAGACATCCCTGCTTCTTACAGGGGAGGTTGGACTAGACAGTCTTTAAAGGTCCCTTCCAACCCAAACTATTCTACAGTTCTATGATTTTCTTAACTTCACTTGCTTATTAGCTCCTACTGTAATGGAAAGTACTGAATTGTAAAGTAAATATACAAAGAGATCAGATAGTACATTCATGTTGATCTCCATCACTATTTTGGAGAAAAGCACTATCACCATCACCATAAATATATCAGATTTGTTATGCTAGAGGACAGCTCAGCTTTTTCTTATTCTTGCTCGTAGCAATGTAGCAGAGGATCTTGGTAAGTGACATCCCTGTACTCCTTTTAAGGAGAATATAATGCTCTTATGAGCACCGAAAGTCCTGTACCTACTCCAAGAAGCATGCTGTGCTACATTTTAGTATCAACATGATCTATCCATACATTTCTTTGTCCTCCTATACAGCCTCACAAGCCTTAATTTTATCCAGTAGTCTTGCCTCAAGCAAAAACAAACAGAAGCATGTGTTTTCACATTATTCTCTTGTACTTACTGACAATGATGCTTTTGTCTGTGCTACCAATAAAAACAGCATTAAGAAAACTTTGCGTGATACACATTGTCAAATCAATCCAATATATGAAATTTGAACTCGTATGGCCAGCACTTGAAGAAATATGTACAACATGAAACAGCCACATTCAGCAAACTGAGTCAAAGTAAACAAAGTCCAAATCTTTTTTTTTTTAAACAGAGCATAAGGAGTGCTTTCTTGTTGATGGAAAAAAAAAAAAAAAAAATCAGAAATAGCTTAGAGAGATGTGACAAACATGCTATAGCAAACAGATCCGGTTTGACTGGTAACCTTAAAGCCAGTCTCTTCACCTCTTCCTTGCTGGACATTTAAAGCAGCAAATAAGTTTATTCATTATGTGAACCAACTATTCAGCATTATTTATTTCACAAAGATATTGTCACTACCAATGTGTACTTCAGATTTGTTCTAAACTCAAGAATATCTATTCAGAAGTTTCAAATGACTAATAGTGGTTCAAAGACACTCAAGCACTGAAGTTAAAGTCTTTGGCTTTTTTATTCCAGTAGATTCCTGTATTTAACCTTTCAGTACAATTAGCTCTCCCTGAAAAGCTTATATTAGAATTTGGAGTTAAGTAGCATCAAATTTACTTCTGAAAGGTTAAAAGAATATTATATAAAACAATGCCATTGCCTTTTTCTTTCAATGCTAAAAAGCAGCTTTTCTTTGTGTTCTTTGAAGCAACAGACATATTTAATGCATGATCAAAATTGATATAGGAAAATAAACAACAAAGAAAGTGTCCTTAGAAGATAAAAATACAGTTTTTAACTCAACAGTTTCCCACTCCCCATCTTTACAAAATAAAAAAAATTTACAATTGACAGAACTTACATTTTGGTCAGATTTTTATACCTCAAGTTCCTAAAACTATATAGAGAAAAAGCTAAGTGGAAATTTTGCCCCTAAGGTAACAACAAGTAAGGGATGGATGTTACTTTTCTAGCTAAGCTTCTTGCTTTTGAGAACCTGGTTTTATTGGTTAAGTTATGACCACTGCAACATGAAGACAGTACTGTCAGGAAACGAAAAAGCACCTGCAACGCTGCAGGGACTGCTGTTCATACCCTGGCACAAGTAGCTAATTCTGCAGCCATCTACTTTCAGACAAAGCATACTCAAGCCTTCCTCATCTAGACCCAAGGAGGACTGTTTTCCAATTCTGACACATTGAATTCAGAGAAGCTACTGAGCTCCCAAATACACCACAATGCAGGCTGAATAGTCTCACCCTGAACCACTGAAGTTTTAAGCACTAGTTCGTTTACTTGATATTGAGGCTCTGACTAGGTTACAATAAGAAAATTTCGTTAGCTGTTGAACATGAAGGTTTTCACAAATTTGCATAACCATAACAGGCTGATAAACACAACTCAGCAGTAAAATTTAGTAAAAGTAACAGGAAAAAAAAAGTGTTCTGTCCCAAGAACTGTGAAAATAAAAATTCAACTCAAGCTCAAAATATTTTTCTAGATGACAACTCTATTTGAATTTAATGGAAACAAGCAAACAGATTCTCCTGATGTTCTAAGACACCACAATACAAAAGTTTTTTTTTTTTTCCTTCAGCCCCATTTATCTTCCTTTATATATAGAGTGTCCTTTATGAAACTTGTCAAGTAATTTTAGTCATTCACAAACACTTGCCAGAGATCTTGCTTAATTTGGCATGTAACTCGGGTCAACGGGAACAAAGATTTGAACAAGGAAACACCTTGAATGGAAAAAAAAAAAAGTACTAAAGAGCTCATCCATAAGGATGTATTGTTCAACACAAGGTAAAAATGTAATGCTTTCTTCTGCCTGTAGTTATAGTTACCATAAACATCCTTTAAGCTTGGCCTAAGACAGAGGCCATGATCTTGCTGAGGATACTGAAAGTTGCGAGAGGAATGACACGCAGCCTTGGAAGGTTTCCCAGTGCAGCTCTGGCCTTGGGGCAGGCCATATGCATCCAAATCATTCTCACAGGTGAGGCCGTAACGTCTTTTCCCACTGATTTTACTGGAAATTGTAACAGCTTTGCAGAAAACCTAATTCCATGTTTAATTAGCCTAATTCTTTGAAAGTTTGATTTAATCTTAGCCTAGACATCTTTTGCTGCAGTTCTAGCTCATTACTTTACCCCATGCATATAGGGTAAGACTAGGTCATTGCTTTGATCTCCCCCAACAACATTTTACACTTATTTGGAGGTTTACACCTTTCCTCAGTCTTTTCCTTAGTCAAGAAAATCTAGCTTTTTCAGTATTTCCTCACAGTTTGTATTTTCTTGATCTCTAAAATCAGTCTTTTTGCTGCTATCTGGGCAGTAACTGGTCCACTTCCTTCAAAATACAGGAACACAAATCGATGGTGAAATTGAGGTCTTACAAGTTCCTAACAAAATACATACTGATGGTATTTTACACAAGATTGTCCATTTTTCTTTAACATACCCCAGCATAGTATTTCGTTGAAACAGCAAAATATTGTGTATTTGTGTAGACTGCAAATTTGGACCCATTTATGGGGCAAATACCATTGATTCATCTTCAGAAGCATTTGCTATAAAATCACACAGACATCTGTCCATCTCTTCCCAGATAGGAAAACTCCAACAAAATTCTCAAATACTGTCTGTGGTACTGCCCATGGACAGGATTGCAGCTACGCAGAAAACTCTCAGTAGATAAGTGCGACTGGCTAGTTAACACCACAAACTAAATACTTGTTAATAAACCAAATTGCTCCCCATAGACTCTAAGCTATGGTTAGAGTGCTTCTGGTTTCACTTGAAGCTTGTGTGTATTTCTTCACTGCACAACACTATTGCTCAGACAGAACTTCCACTAGCTTATTGGCAAGCATATTTTCTGAGGAGCCTGTGTGATCTTAATTTATACTAGCAAGCATCTGTGAGATGCTCATCAGTATTCACTCTCTCTTTAAAGCAACATTAAAAAAATTCTGAAGGAGTTGATAATAGTTGAAGTTTTCTATTACTTGGCTTGTTCTGCTCTTCAACGCAACTTATATGGTATGATTGAGCAGTGCAAAAGCTTTTGCAGGAGGACCTCCTTCCTGGCCAAATTATTCCTAACTCAGAGAAGGATTGTTCAGACAGATACATCACTGAAGCTATTGTGAAAATTTTCAGCTTGACTTAAGTAGAATAAAAACACTCTCCAGTATTAACAATCTTGACCACCTCTTTCCTTCCCTGTCCCCAGTGTTCATCTTGCCTTCCAAAACCAAGGGTACCTCCTGCCCCTTCAGCTAGTGGCCATCCTAGAGAAATGCCATGTCAACCTAGAGAACACAGTATGCTCAGTAGGTCTCTGAAAATGTTGCCCGGATCTGTCTGCCATATCAGTACATGTTCTATTGCATGGCCTTCCTCTTCTTTACTCAGAATGTTTTTAGTAAACACCCAAGGCAGAATTTTCTACCACCTTTCTCTTTCTAATCAATTAAGGCTACTGATATTTTAAAGAATGAGCTTGAAAGTTTCTATGTGAACACTACAGTTTATGCATTTATTCTTGGAACACCTGTTTCAAAACCAGAATGCTCTGTCAGAAACAGGAATACCTTGCCAAGACCACACAGTATGTCCGTGCCTGTAAGACAGGTCAGCTTCATCAGCCTACTCCACTTAATGAGTGAAGTAGGTCCTAGTGGCAGGACCACCTGCCTTGTTCTGCTGATTGGAATTAGGGCTGGAGGCTGTACATCCACAAGACAATTATTTCTTTCATGTTTAACAGCCTGGCTCATTAGAAAAAGCCCTCATTTCAGGCTGCTCAATGACCACCTTTGTAACTATTTATTTCACTTAACAAAACTAAATGGTTGGTGTCTTATGTTCATATTTCGTACTGTGTACTGAATTTGTCCTTTTTTGTTATTAATAGCCCTTGCACCGGAGGTCAGAAGGGAAGACAGTAATCAATTCAAATAGAAACCATGAATTACAGCCTCATGTAAGGGCTCTGTTTAATTGTGCTTTACCACTATTACTCTGGAAATAAACATTTTCTCTTCCATAAGTTGTAGAAGTGTTATGAACATCAGCAAAATTTAGACACAAGTCTCTTGGCATTTTTGAGCAGGTGAGCTCCTTCAAGTAACTTCTCCCTTGCTGGTCAGATTACCTTCTGTAAGAATAACTTCTTTCCTTACTATTTACCTTAATTGACAGCAGTCAGGAAACTTGTTTCCTTTTTATGCCTTATTCATTACTGGTTTGTTTTCCAGCCATACAACTGCCTGCAGAGATTAAATACAAATTTCAGTTTTCAAAAACTGAAGCTTCAGGTTGAGCTGAAAAGACAACTTGCACAAATCATACAAAGAAGAGATGAGTGTAAGAAATTTCTCATTCAGCAAGGAGCTGGTTGACTGGATTGGGAATTCAAGGAGCCAGCTATTCATACATTCCAGCGTGATGACTGCACAAACCAAACTAATAGATATTACCTATGTGGAAGTTAAGGAGAGTTGGAAAAAAAATGAAGTACAAAAGTGTTCAGACTGTAAAAGCCTCACTTACTACAATAAGTATTCTCACAGGGGTTGTTTAGGGAAAGGGAACTATTTGAATAAGTGTTCTCTCAGGTTTTCTTCTGAGTTTGTCTCTAATCACTCTCAACTTGATACTGATGGATTTTAACAGCATCATGCAAACCTTCTACAGGAACCTCTCTGACAATATTTCTCTTTTAGAGGAGAATTGACACCAATATAAAATTGACATTGTCTGCTTTCTTGCTTTTAATCAGATTCTGCTTCCTTTATAGCCTAATGTCCAGGATGACTTCAAGAGGTGACAAGTGGCATTAATCTGTTTTGCATCAATGTTAATACATAACTTTCTCTTCACCTCAAGTAAATGTGACCCCACAAGTGTAGCTCAAACTTACCCTGACTTTCAGACAAGCTCAGCAGTCATGTGGTTCAGGCTGGATGTGACTGCAGGTCTTGAGTCTCAATTTCTCTTCTCAGTAAGCATTTTAGAAGTAGTTCAAATGAATGGTTTCTGTGTTAAGAGGTAGTAACCAGTAAAACCAAAACATTCTCATTTTTATGAGTCCTGGTTTTGTCTTCAAGGTTTATTTTACTTTTACAATTATCTTCTAAAAATCCTTCTTCCTTTCCTTTGATCAGCATAGGGATTTTTAGCTTTAGGTTATCAAGATCAGTTCACACAATAGTTGAAGTCAGGAGACGGTACCAGAGAAGAATCATAAGCCTTTGTAGGCTTTTTTCCAGGCAATCTTTCTTGTATCAGGTAAACCACTGGATTTTATTTTTCCCCCCCTTTTACAGCATGTAAAACTTGTCCTTACAGTATTTGAGGACGTAGTTATTCAAGGAAAAAGAACTAGACAGAAAACCACCAACTAAACAGTAAGAATACTTCTGGGGTGAGTATAAATCGCCCGTCTTCCTCATTTACTCCCCTTCTGCAAAACGCTGCTTACTGTTCTGTCAGTTACTATATTGTAGCAAGTTTGGAGGTAATTGTATTTGTTTCTTACACATGTCTACATGTTGCAGAGATGCTACTATCATGTGGGTAAGATGGTACATTAACTATACCCCAGTGAGCTTCTTTTGCTACCTTAGGGTGACTTTTTTTTTTTTTTTTAAATCTTGGTCTACTTCTACCACTTGTCAGTTGGGATTATTTTACTTCTGAGAGACCAGTTTACCTTTTATCACCTCTATACATATATCAGCTGCTTATCTTCAGCTTATCATTCTCCAGCTACCGCAGCAGATGTCCGTCACTTAGTTTGAGACCAAAAATACCTCAAAAGAAATTGAGTTTTCTTGGTAGTAGTACTTTAACAGTGGACTTAATTTTTTCCTGAAGTTAAACACTTGCATATAATAAGAGGACTTGTAGAGTCAAGAGGCACCATGAGTTTCAGCCCTTCTTTCAATCTCCTTGATATATTAAGTTGTCTGAAGTAAGGAGAGAACCCCAAGCGGGGCAAACCATTTTGTGGTGATTACTGCCATATGCTTCTCAGACTTAAGCTGCAAGCAATAGAAGATGACATTGCAGCTGGCAGGTCTTCCTTCCCATTACTCAAAGCCATAATGTTGATATAGTTAAATCTTTTCCAATTAAGATGGAGAAGAAAACATAAAAAGGCAATGCATCAAACAAGCTAATGTAGTCAACTACAAGAATTACCTTAATCAGGTCTTGAAATGTTGCATCTGAAATGAACTATTTTCAAGCAATACTATTAAAATTTGACAGTGTTGGAGGCACCCATCCATCATCTAGTGAACACTTAGAAACTACAAGCATTAAGAGTGTGTTGCATTATACATGCCATAATTTACAGTTCAGGTCAACGAGCAATAACGTTACTACAATTAAAAAAATACTTCCACTTGAGGCTTTACATTTAATTGTAGAACTGTAATTCTGTATTAGCACACTGACTAGTGTGATTTCATTCCACAAATTCATTTGTTCTCTGAAAATAACAGTTTGTGTTCTTTTTTTCATAAATCACACATCAAAGTGCATGTTTTCATATGTCAGGGGAAATACACACTATGATAGAAAGCATAACTTAACAACGTACTTCGTTCATCCTACAAAAAATCCAACAGTGTAAAAGTTAAGAAATCCCACTTCCTGGAACCTATTCTGAGACTCAATCTTAAGAGAAGACATTATGAAGAATATGGAAACATTGCACAGACTTACTCTTCATACTTGAAGTCTTACAGAGGGAGGAAGGAAGGAGTGAACAAAAAAAATACAACATGCTTTCAGATATGTACAGACTGCTGCAAAACTCTATTACAAGATCTGAACACTGGATTTCAAAAAAAAAGGATGCTTTAATTTATGTTACATTTTATGCAGAAAACTAGTAATAGTGTCAAAACTATTTCTTGCCTTGCTTTAAAATATATTTTTTTAACATGCAATCAAATGGAAGCACAAAGGTTGTTCTACATCCTTTTAAACAGTTTTCACTGTAGGATTGTAAGTGCATGTGAGAAACTGGACCAACACAGGAAGCCTCACATGAACAGAGAAAAAGGCAGAAATATATCTTTTTGAAATCACTAGTGCTTTTTTTTTAGTCTTACAGCATGTTGATAGGTAGCAATTACTAGCTATGCACTAATGAATTTGTATATAGAAACAATTTACCGGGGCTGTTAACATGGTAATAAAGAGCTCAGAGTCATCATTCAAGACCTATTTATGCATTTAGTTTAACCATTTTCCTAATGTGGTTTAAGCAGACAGGCATTCCAGGTAAGCACTATATCTACAATCTATCTCAAACTTTTTTACATCTACACTGTAGATGTAATAGGTGGTAATTTTGCATCATCATGTAAATTCCTTTAATAGCCAAAGAAGAATAATAGGTGTTTTTGAGGAATTTATTCTAAGTTTTATTCTATTTTATTCTAAGTTAATTGTGCCTGTAAGGATAAGACAAATCCAACTTTTCAATTTTTTTTCCTACTACTGACTCTAAAAAGATTATAGACAGCTGCCTCAGTGATGTGAAGTCCATTCTCCAGGAACAAGTTTGCCTAAACAGCAACTCTTCTATACCCACACAGCTGCTGAAGAGGCAAGCCATGTCAGAAAAGCATCTAATTCCAATTAGAGTTACTTGGTCTTAATATCATGGTCATATACTTGCACTATAGTCTGCTTAAGATCAAGCAGCCCATCTTTTACTGAACCAGTGAAAACTTTCTCATAATCTTTAAGGAAATGAAGCTCTGTTTAAGAAATTTACAGAAATACACCATGATCTTCGAGACATCAACACAGCTTTCATCCCAGTCAAAACCCACATAGGCCATTCAATTAGCACAGCCCTGTGCTGAAGCAAGGCTTCACTCTTGTCCAGGGTCTTGTTTTGATAGACAGCTCACCGAGATACCAGATCCAGCCAGAAACCTTGTTGTTTGAGAATGCAGCTTTGAGACCTGTGTCTGGAGCCCTTAGCATTCAGCACAATACAGAAAGGTAGTGCTGAATTCAATCAAAACTTTGTCATGAAAGACGCAGAATAGAGCCTGGTAAATGCCTCCCTCTTCCACATCACTTCTAATCCCATTAAATTACATGAAGATGTCTCACCCAGTCTTTCACTACTAATTCAGAGGCATTCATAATGAGTGAAGTCTAATGCCAGAAGTCTTGCAAGAATTGCTAGCAACTAGCAAAAAGAGTCCTTGTTCAAGTGCCTGCACTTCAGCTAACAACAGTTACTTCACTTCTAGCTGCTGCCTTTACTGCACAGGGATACCAGGCAGCCACCTGCAACACAACTCTTCAAAGTTGATTCTTTTGATTTATTCCTCTAGGAGTAATTTAATTAAGATAGTTCCATTGTGTCAGTAAATAGCTAAAGGAAATATTTTACAGTCATCTTCACTGTAATTCCTACAGTTAATGCTGCATTGGTATTTTCATTGTAGCCATCATTTTTCAAATGCACACAATTTAATAGCAAAAAATTACCTTTAGCAGAGAATGGTTTGGCCACATAACAGAATTGGTTGGTTTGGTTTTAAATTCAGTTATTTTACACCTGCATTCACTCGACTTTTCAAAAGCAACTGAAGGGGAACAAAAAAAAAAATTATGTTTTTATCATCACACAATATTTAATTTTCCTCTGTTTTAAAACTGATATGTTATACCTTTTTCTATAAGCATATACGATGGTCAGAGACCTCAAGAAACCTCAAAAACCTTTTCAACTACCACAGAGGAAAATTGCCACCAGCTCTTACTTGACCAAAAGCAAAAAGCTCATGAGGTGAGATAGAACTGAAAAGATAAACGTAACAAGAAGCTCAGTGAGAACAGCAATGGGTACTATCAGTGTTTAATTTAATTTATTTACGGTAAATGCAATTCCATGGTTCCAGTAGGCTATAATTTTCTTGACATTTAATCACATTTATCACAGAAAAAGGGAGCATTTACAGTTGTTAAACGAGAAAAAAAAAATATTATTTGTTACTTTTAAGTGAAGATTGAATCCCTGTTATATACAGGGTGCTCAAAGACATGAGTACAACACCAAACACCTTTTATTCCTCATTCATCATAGATGAGTATAATAATACACAGGGCTCATCATGAGATTTGAGAAGTCCCATGTAACTTACGTTTCTAACTTTAGATAAATTATGGAGAAAGTCAGTTGTATGCATGTAAGAGCATAATTGCTATACCAACACTCAGTTATCTTCAAATAACATATTTTTTTTTTCCATTCTAAGAAAAACTGAATTTCAGTGGTACCATATCAGTGTATATTTTTAGAAACACTTTATGCACACAGGTTCTGCATGTAACAAATGACAACAAATGATTTATGTTGTCCATCAGCAGACATGTTTCTGTTTTCAGCAGAGGGAAGACAGTTCCTCCTGCCCTTCCTCCCTCCCCTTAAGGTACAAAGGGTTTTACTATGACTTTATGCCAGAAACCTGTTGAACAAAAAAGTCTTTTTTACGGCCAGTTATAAAGCTGTAGTTTTCTTCTCAGTGTTAAGCAGTAGAGAGACCTTAAGGTAAGAAGAATTTTTAGTACAAAATGAAATAAAAAACTATCTAGGACATAGTTTTGGTGATTGGAGGAATTCTAGATAGACAAGCCAGAAGTCATTCATCCATCAGGTTACATGAAAGGTCAGACTGCCAGAATAAAGGGTAATTCGGAGCAATTTATTTTTCCTGTTTCCGTTGGCTCTGTAGTAAGTGACAGTGTACTTGTACCGCGAGGGTACTGGGACAGATCATAATATGCACTGAAAGAACAGAGATAACTTGAACTCTGCCTTTCCTTATGTGCTATCATTATCCTCACTTTCCACTGGATTTTCCTCAATCTTCTCCACTCTGATCAAACCCATTATTCTCTCACATCACATGTCAATTGAAAAACAGCAGTGCATTACTTCTATTTCTTAAACATTAAAAATACTTCTCATTTCAAACTTTTAAAATTGTTCAAGCTGTGCAAGAATAATACAGAACACTGACAATTGTTCAGCTAAGACATCAAAAAGTTCAAGGCAGAAAGCTGGTTTTGCCAGTAAGTCTTTCTGCTTCAGCATAACCTAAAGTTAGAATAGCAAAAAGAACATGGAAATTAACAGAATTCAGACCCTAACAATAATAGATAAACTCTGCTACATTAAGATGTTATTTTTTTGACTGACCAACTTTTATGGTTTTGGTTTCAGCTAAATATCATTGACAAAAATCTTGCTAATCCCTTGAAGCTCTAGTTATTTCCTGCTCATCAGTTCTATTGAGCACAAACTATTTAATCTATATTGCAACGTTCACCTACTACTGGTATTTTACTCAGCAGGTCTCTCCCTGCTGAGGTGCTGGTTGTCTGTTAACTGATTTTAACACTGAGCAAAGGCAGTAAGTTATCACCAAAATCTACCACCTGTACTACTTTCCAGGAAATAGAAGGACAACTAATATTGTGTTGCTCATATCCCAATCTGTAGGTGTTCAGCTGCATGTCATAGCTTTTGCTTGGAACAGGTGCCAAATAAACTCCACCATCTTGCCAGTATGCCTTCCTGGGAAACCTTGAGGGAGGCAGTTCTCCCCCTCTACTCTGCTCTCATGAGACCCCACCTGGAGTACTGCATCCAGCTCCGGAGCCCTCAACATAAGAATAATGTGGTTTTGTTGGAGCGGGTCCAGAGGAGGGCCATGAAGATAAGAGGGCTGCAGCAATTCTGTATGAGGACAGGCTGAAAGAGTTGGGGCTGTTCAGCCTGGAGAAGAGGAGGCTCCAGGGAGACATTACAGCAGCTTTCCAGTACCTTAAGGGGGATTATAAGAAAGACTGAGAGAAACTCTTTAGCAGGGCCTGTTGTGACAGGATGAGGGATAATGGTTTTAAAATAGGAGGAGGTAGATTCAGACTGGAGATAAGGAAGAATTTTTTTTACAATGAGGGTGGTAGAACACTGGAAGAGGTTGCCCAGAGAGGTGGTGGATGCCTCATCCCTGGAAACATTCAAGGCCAGGTTGGAGGGGGCTCTGAGCAACCTGATCTGGTTGGAGATGTCCCTGCTCCTTGCAGGGGGGTTGGACTAGATGGTCTTTCAAGGTCCCTTCCAACCCAAACTATCCTATGATTCTGAACCAGATTAATAGCTCTACAGAGAGCTGCAGCATTCACTACACCTTGTAAAACCTACTGCACACAGAGAGCAGGTTTATTAGCTCATTTCTGCTGGAAGCGCTCCCCACAAAGATGCTTTAGTAACCAGCAGAGGCTGGTTCGGTTTTCATGAAGCGTCAGTAGTCTAAATGAACACTGCATTAAGTGACAAGAAGGTGTGTTTCTAAGCACTAGCCACTGTCAGCCAAAGCAGGGGGACACTGCAACAGCATTCAGGCAATTACTTTTCTTATTTTTAGTAACTGATTAGTATTATTCACTTACCATCCACTGAACTATTCACCATCCTCCTACTTAGAGTGCAGACCAGGTAGCTGGTAAGCTTGTCTAAGTGAGCATCTTCAGTATACAAAGCATGACCTTCATTGAGCCTGTTATGCATTCCAATTTAACATGAATTTTCTTTCTATATTCCAATATAATTTTTCATTATATTTCCTCAACATCCTTCATGTCCAAACTACCAAAGTTTGAATGTTTTCACAAGAGGTTAGGTGCTACTTTTTTTTTTTTTTTTTTAAATGGCCAAGAATCATTGCTTTGTAGGGTCAGAAGGACTGTGATCCTACAGCTTTTAGTTCACATTGGTGGAATCAGTAGTTATCTAGCCTGTATCTTACAACCTTCGTAATATATTTGACAGCATCAATAACAGTACAGAAAGCAATGAAACCTTTTGGTTAGAAATTTTCAAAAGGACAAATGTGTGCTTAAACATTTGATTTCTTAATGAATGTTTACAAAGAAATGCAGCTGGGCTTCAGTTCTTGCATATATTTGATATGTCAAATTTTACAAAGACATTTCAACAATCCTCAAGTTTTCTACAGTGCTTTAAAACTTTCTCTCACAAATTTACTGATTGTTCTTACAAAGCTGATGTTTGCATGGTGTTACTACCAGTTCAGTATTTGATATCATTGCTAATTAAAAAGCAAGAGGATAACTGGATGATATGTTGCCTTAATTACAAAATGTGGTTTGGTAAAAAAAAAATTCAGGACAAGTCAGCTGAGTTACACTAAGAGCTTGCACACTTGCCTCATGCCTTTTCTTAATGCTGTTCCTGCAGTGCCCACACACATAGAAGTATAATTACAATCCCATCATTGTTCTGTTAGTCTAAGAGTTAGCCTGCATCAGACTTAACAGGTCAAAATACACCCTTATTTTAAATACACTTGATTATCTAAGCAAATACATTTTTGTCATTAATATCCTATTATTCTATGTTACATTAAAGGTTTGACCTTTCCCCACTGCACTCCTTATAAAAGCTATAAGTCACTTCAAAAATTTACAGTAATATCGATTTGTTCATGTAACAATTTAAGTACCAACTTGCATATTTTTCCCTCCCAAAAGTTCAGTACCCACGCAAACCCACTCAAGATATCTAATCCTGTAATCACTCCTTCCTTTAGGTTCTGTATTTAACTGATTTTAAGACTGTTGCCTTTTAGTTCTGGTAATTTCTTTTTCCTCTCTTCTCTTGCATTTGAACAAGTTAGCTTATATTTTAGTTTCCCTTTCTCAAATATCTCATGTATGATGGCCAGTCTATTTTGCATATTTAAACAGACACTTAACAAAGGTATATTGTGGCATGGGGGAATAAAGAAGAGAGATGTGCACACACCTGCAGGGCTGTGACTTTTTAGCATCACAGAGACATGGTGGGATGGCTCCTGTGACTGGAGGGTTGGAATGGAGGGATACAGGCTCTTTATATACATCCTGAGGGAACTGACATATGGAGCTGCCAAGCCACTGTCCATCATATTTGATAAGTTGTGGCAGTCCAGTGAGGTTCCCACTGACTGAAAAAGGGGTAACATAACACCTATTTTTAAAAAGGGAAACAAGGAAGACCTGGGGAAATACAGGCAAATCAGCCTCATCTCTGTGCCTGGCAAGGTCATGAAGCAGATTCTCCCAGAAACCATGCTAAGGCACATGGAATGCAAGGAGGTGATTGGTGACAGCCAACACAACTTCACTAAGGCCAAATCATGCCTGACCAATTTGGTTGCCTTCTGTGATGGGGTTACAGCTTTGTTGGATAAGGGATGATCAACTGACATCATCTATCCGGACTCATGCAAAGCCTTTGACACTGTCCCGCATGACTTCATTGTCTCTAAACTGGAGAGATATGGATTTGACAAATGGGCCACTCAGTAGATAAGGAATTGGCTGGATGGCTGCACTCAAAGAGTTGTGGTCAACAGGTCTAGGTGGAGACTAGTGATAAGTGGCATTCCACAGGCGTTAGTGTTGAGATCAGCCCTGTTTAACATCTTTGTCGGTGATGTGGACAGTGGGATAGAGTGCACCCTCAGCAAGTTCAGAGAAAACACCAAGGTGTATGGTGCAGTTGACATGCTGGATGGAACAGATGCCATCCAGAGGGACCTTGACTGGCCGGAGAGGTGAGCCCATGCACATCTCACAAGATTCAACAAGGCCAAGTTCAAGGTCTTGCACATGAGTCATGGCAATCCCAGGCACAAATACAGGCTGGGTGGAGAATGGATTGAGAGTGGCCCTGAAGAGGACTACTTGCAAATGCTGCTGGACGAGAAGCTCACCGTGAGCCAGCAATGCATGCTTGCAGCTCGGAAGGCCAACCGCATCCTGGGCTGCATCACAAGAAGCATGGCCGGCAGGTAGAGGGAAGTGATTCTCCGTCTCCATTCTGCTCTCGTGACACCCTATCTGGAGCACCGCATGCAGTTCTAGGACCCCCAATAAAAGAAGGATGTGGATCTGCTAGAGTGAGTCCAGAGGAGGGCGACAAAGAGGATCAGAGAACTGGAGACAGGCTGAGAAAGTTGGGGCTGTTCAGCCTGGAAAAGAAAAGGCTCCGTGGAGACCTTCCAGTACCTCAATGGAGCCTACAAGAAAAGCTGGAGAGGGACTTTTGCCAACCAAGGGCATGTAGTGACAGGACAAGGGGTAATGGCTTTAAACTGGAAGAGGGTAGGTTTAGATTAGATATAAGGAAGAAATTCTTCCCTGTGAGGGTGGTGAGCCACTAGAACATGTTGCCCAGACAAGTTGTGAATACCCCATCCCTGAAAACATTCAAGGCCAGATTGGATGGGGCTTTGAGTGACCCAGTCTATTGAAAGATGTCTCTGTCTAGGGCAGGATGGTTGGAATTAGAAACCTTTAAAGGTCCCTTCCAACCCAAACCATTCTATGATATCTCCCAGAGGTTTGCCATCTCACTAGAAGAGTGTATCACTGCCTTCAGAAGGGAGGAGAATTTATGGAGAAAATACTACCGCTCATAGAAATATATATGGAAAGAGATCCCTTAAATACCACAGCCTGAACAGGTAAGAGTCAGAGAGGTATTTTTGGACTAGGTCATTGAACATTAGAAATATTATCCTTATTGAAGAGTTGTGATATTCAGGGACTTTGAGAAGACAAACAGCCACCAAAAAGTACCGTTAAGTACTCTTACTTGTACACAACAGCTATAAAGCTGTGAAGAGAGCTTAAGAGGAGAAGCTGAGAAAGTTTACTTCCTTCTCTACACAGAGAGGGGATCATTTAAAACCAAAGCTTATTATCAGGCTCTATAAAGGTACATCACTTCTGTAGCTAGCCTGCAAGGATTTTCTTTACCTTTAGGAGCATAACTTAACATATTTGGTCAGCTAATTACTTTGTTTTCATTTTTCTTTAGCTTTATTAACTGTTAATCTACCACAATATCACATTGCACAGGAAATTCCCTGCTGGGCTCCTAGTGAAGAGTAACCGCTTTTAGTTTCCTCTTATGAAGCACTGCCAAGTACAGCATTTCTAGAACTCTGCTCTCCGTTACTCTTCTCATACAGCCATCAGCTGAACACAAAATGAGGTAACACAAAGCCAAGGAAGGCACTAGTTTTAAGTGTTTAAAGCACCAAAATAAGGTTTGTGTTGTGGGGTTCAAGTCCTTATCTTGTGCAAACATGACCTTGGCAGAGAACATTACACTGTCTCAGACCACTAGGCAAGATGAAATCCTTTTTCCTACTTGGCTGTTAAGATTTTGATCTCTGACTTAGAGGCTGCCTACAGTGGTTCACACAACTGAGGTCTCATATTGTCTCAAGAGTGCAAGTAATACTGCAGATCTTTTCTGTTGAGGTTTCCTCATCCAGCTGCAATCTTCTCACAAGCCATTCTTTCAGATAACATACCACTAGAAAAAAATGCTACGACTTCTGAATTCTCCAGGTTGGCTACCAATTTAAAAATCCACTGTTTCCACAGTATTTTTTTTCCTTGTCTAACACACTGCTTAAAACACTATAGCCATGCATTGACCGCTGCTTTTACATTCTCATCTGTTCAGTCTTTCTCATTGTAAAGCTGCCCGCTGGTTCCCAAGGATATCATCAGTCTAGATCAATTTGAATTTCATCTTCATTTTACTGGGAGGTATTTAAATACATCCTGCTTTGAATACATGAAGTCACAGTTCATTTCACACTTCATTAACAGAACAGGTAAGCTTGGGGATTTATAAGATAAATGCAAGTACAGAGGTCTATCCTAAACAATGCTTTTAGTTACAGCTTCGGTTTTGTTTAGGTTCCTACTGCCTCTACACTTTCTCCCCACAAGAAGTGTTGCAAATAGAAATTACAGTAAGTAATTGTGCATGCTGACATGTAGCTACTACTATGTGATACTTGTACACCATTTGAACAATATTAATACAACTGGTCACAATTAACCTGCTCACTTGCATTTCCGCTGCTCTTTAATGCAGCATGCAAAGGTAAATATTTCAGCACACCTTATGTCACACTGACTTGTAGCCCACCTAAATCTATAGAGACTTCCTTTGGAATCATCACATGTTACAAAACTACTTCAATGGCACAATACACACCCTATATCCTAAAACCATGGGCAGACAAAGTAGGCATATGGGCCTCTACCATAAAATTATTCCATTTTTTTTTCCTATGTGCAGCTTGGTATGCCCAACAGGACTGACCCAGCATAATATAGAACCAGCTGTTATGTACACAGTCTTGGTGAAAAGGAAGCACATGACAGACTATTCTTCTCCAAGTTATATCTTTTCCCTGCTCCTTGCAGGGGGAGGTTGAGACTAGATGACCTTTAAACATCCCTTCCAAACCAAACTATTCTGGGATTCTATAATCTTTATTTTCTTGATGACAAAAACTTTTGTCAATCCTAGGATCTTCACTAGGATTGACAACTTCAAGTCATACCATTAATACAGATAAAGGGAGACTAAAAGACAACAATATTTTTTAGCCTTGTTTTCTTTCCGAAGCCTCCTGCTCACTAGAGTTAGAAATATTGATTAGACTGTTGCCATATTTCTCATGAATACATTCCATTACAGATATTTTTTAACCAGCTGAGTATCAATATAGCATTACCATTTTGTTAAATTCCCATAGCCTGAAGTACAGTTTCGCTTCTGTCTCTAGATATGAATGTTCAAGTTATGCCAATGATAAAAACTTATGGCATTCCAGTAAACACTGTAATGGATTAAACTGTCTTTTTCCTGCCCCCTTTTTTTTTTTTTGCTGGCCTTATGACATTTTGTGACCTTGCTGCTAGGATCTGAGTAGCTGTCTAACCAAGCCAAAGACAAACCACATCCTCGTCTTCCAACTTTACCTCCAATACAATGCTTGCAGCTGAGTGCTTGTTGAACCCATGCTGAATTTGGCACTGGTATTCAAACATGATATCTCCTGACAGGACAAACAGTTTTCAGGCAGTATCTTATAATGTGACATAATGGCTCATTTGCAATAATATCAGGTAGCTAATGAATAAACTTTGCCTCAAGTATGCTTGTTCTTTACTACAACAATTTATCCAATTCTAAGATTACATCTAAAAGCACATATTCCATTCTGGCTTTCTAGATAGCACTTCGGCCTCCAAGTTCACTGTGCATTTATGAAGACGAGAATCTGTTTCACTAGTAAGAAAATGATGTGTTCTTCCTCTGTATTTTTCCTCAAAAGTAAATAAATTATTAATGCATGACTGTTACAC
>WHYT01015806.1:92847-130337 GCA_009806455.1 Tetrax tetrax
GCCCAACAGGACTGACCCAGCATAATATAGAACCAGCTGTTATGTACACAGTCTTGGTGAAAAGGAAGCACATGACAGACTATTCTTCTCCAAGTTATATCTTTTCCCTGCTCCTTGCAGGGGGAGATTGAGACTAGATGACCTTTAAACATCCCTTCCAAACCAAACTATTCTGGGATTCTATAATCTTTATTTTCTTGATGACAAAAACTTTTGTCAATACCAGGATCTTCACTAGGATTGACAACTTCAAGTCATACCATTAATACAGATAAAGGGAGACTAAAAGACAACAATATTTTTTAGCCTTGTTTTCTTTCCGAAGCCTCCTGCTCACTAGAGTTAGAAATATTGATTAGACTGTTGCCATATTTCTCATGAATACATTCCATTACAGACATTTTTTAACCAGCTGAGTATCAATATAGCATTACCATTTTGTTAAATTCCCATAGCCAGAAGTACAGAGTTTGGCTTCTGTCTCTAGATATGAATGTTAAAGTTATGCCAATGATAAAAACTTATGGCATTCCAGTAAACACTCTAATGGATTAAACTTTTTCCTGCCTTTTTTGGTTTTTTTTGCTGGCCTTATGACATTTTGTGACCTTGCTGCTAGGATCTGAGTAGCTGTCTAACCAAGCCAAAGACAAACCACATCCTCGTCTTCCAACTTTACCTCCAATACTATGCTTGCAGCTGAGTGCTTGTTGAACCCACGCTGAATTTGGCACTGGTATTCAAACATGATATCTCCTGACAGGACAAACAGTTTTCAGGCAGTATCTTATAATGTGACATAATGGCTCATTTGCAATAATATCAGGTAGCTAATGAATAAACTTTGCCTCAAGTATGCTTGTTCTTTACTACAACAATTTATCCAATTCTAAGATTACATCTAAAAGCACATATTCCATTCTGGCTTTCTAGATAGCACTTCAGCCTCCAAGTTCACTGTGCATTTATGAAGATGAGAATCTGTTTCACTAGTAAGAAAATGATGTGTTCTTCCTCTGTATTTTTCCTCAAAAGTAAATAAATTATTAATGCATGACTGTTACACACTAAACAGTATTATAGAGAGAATTTTGTAATCTAGCTTTTCAAAAGTTTCTGAAGTGTTTGAGTTGTATTAATTTTAATTCTAAAAAAATCTAACGAGATATTTTTAGATTATTAAAAATCACAAATAAAAATCATTCAAATAATTCCCACTGCTTCATAATTCTCCACTTTCTTATTGCAGCTGTCAGCACTGGAAGATTTCATCCCTTATTTTGTTAGATTGTAAGTACGGTACTTCTCTATTAAATATCCAAATCTAATGCCAGGAAAACAAGTTGGCTGCATTAAAAAGCTTTGGCTTGTCACAGTTCCTACTTGTGTCCTAGTAGCTGAAGTAGAGCAATAGCAAGGTCAGTCATCTTCTTTGCAAGTGTAAGTCATCCATGCTATAAATCACAATATATTCTGAGACATTTACAAGGCTATTTAATGCTGTTCCTTTTAAAATGCTGATATTTCAAGTACTGTATATGGCTGCACTTTTCTTAATATCAATTGTTTATTTTTAATTTTGCTGCTATAGAGTTAATGCAAGGTGAATTTAATGGGTCCATAATGTGATTTCACTTCCATAAGCTGGAAGTCATTTGCATATCTTCAAGCTCTCCCATTTTATCTTCATCTAGTATCAATCAATATGTAATACACCTTTGCAAGATCTTCATTACTACTTAACTGTACAAACTTTCTTCATTAGGCTTGAAATAAGAGCCAAGTCCCTCAGCCATCTTGAAGTTATGCATGTGATAGATGGGTTACTTAGTCTTACTCTTTTTCCATTCTGATAAATTTGCAAAGCTTGGATTCCTTTTTACACTTTAGATTAGCCTTCACTCCTAATTTCTTGCAGCATCTATCTTTTTCCTGGAAGACTTAACTGACTAAATTACTTCCTCCCCCTTTCCTATTTCTAACACCATGAGTATTTGTCAGAAGAGTCCTGTGCATTTCAACATAAAGTTTAGGGACAGTGTAAATAAAGAGCTTAATACCAGAGCAACCCCAAACTATATCAGAGACAGGTCTATGTTTTAGATGACATTTTACCAAAGAGGTACACTCATGCCACACTGAAGGTTGAAGGCACTGTCCTCTGTTTTTTACAGTTATTTGTACAGAGGAAATGTGCAAATGGTGTTAGAGGTAAGACGACAGACTAGCTCAAAACCAGCTCCTTAAAAGTTTTGGTTCAGTAAAAGAAAGCAATGACTATTCCTACTAATCAATTAATAGTTTTCATACAGCTTTACCTTATGTTTACAAATATCAGTTATTTAAAATAATTTCTAGACATCACGTAAACACTATGTTATTAGCAAAAAGGTGTCTCTTGAGCTGCACTGTTATACAGTGCAGCCTTTGGTAATTCACCACAGATTTTTCTCATCAACTATCAGCCACATGTGTTGCAAACACCTTTCGCTAACACAGCTAAACTGAAGTTATACATGGTAGAAACAGAAGGACTGCTTCTCTTTCTATGTTTATGGTCAGGTCTTAATTTCCTCTTACAATTAACCTAATCTTTACCAAAGAGTTTTAAGTTCAGCAGAGTAAGTGATTCTATCTGCAGATATGACCATGTGAACAGGTGCAAATCTCCTCCCAGGAATGTCAAGTACAATTACTCATGCTTCAGAGCAAAGGCCAGACTGAATTTCTTCTTCCTGTCCTATACCACTAGTGGTTTAATAGCAGCAAACCTCCTGCCTTCAGTGAAAGGTGACAGCTTATATCTTTAGCTTCTACTAGACAAATGAATAATTTTTTCCTTTCTTATCCAAGTCATTGTCTTAAACATCATTTTACTGCAATTAAATTCTAGGAAAATGGGATAGCAAATCCTTGTTTAACACTTTCTCTGAAGGAAGTACTCAACCCGTGACAAACACTTTCAGGTGCAGAAAGACCTGAACTTATGCTGACCAGAATCTCCAAATGGGACATTCAATTAAGATGAAGTAGTCAGCTTGAGTAACTAACACACATGTGAGCCAGTAGCCATTTGGATGCTGTTTGTGATCATACTCAAAAGCACACATAGCCACTCATAATAAAAAGCTTTTCTGCAAGAAGGAAGACTTGGTTACAAGTTCAATGAAGTTTACTCTTCAGGTCTGTTGGATCAGCAATCCCATGTTCCCTGCTGCTCTCCTTTCAGAAGTGTGCTTTTGCACAGCAGCTTTTATTTCTTGTCTTTAAAATTTCAGTAACTTTGGATTTTGCTATTTAGAGTATTCACGATCTAGGGTATTTTAGGCCAGAATTAATACATTTCAAACTTACCTAATGCATTTGCTTATCTTCGTACTGCTTTCCTTTCTTCTTCCCACCCTAAACACAATATCTTAGACCCTGTTGGTCTTCCTGCCATTTCTCTGCCACTTGTTTTGTTTTATATTTAATTTATGTCTGCCAGAAGTAGTAATTGAAATTCTGAAAGCAATAAGTTCTTTATAGAGATCAAAATCTAGCATTTTGCATTCATGGACCCGTCTGTGTATTCGTTCCACACTTGCCATTTTGTCTTGCATCCATCTCCTTAATAATACAAGAAACTACATGTAGTATGATCTACGCTTATCAGAATTAATAATGCATTTACAGCCTTAAGCACAGGCCCTACTTCATCCACCAACATTTTCTCAATACCCCACTGGATATTTTATGCTTTCAGCCTCCAGTAGCACATATTTTGATTAAAGAAACAGAAATGCTTTGAGAATGAGTCTATACCTGGTTTCAGGTCTTGTATCTTACAAAGTTCTATTGAGGCAGAAGACATACAATCTATAATTCCGCAGCTATCAACTCCAGACAACAAGCAAGGTGACAGGATGTTTAAGTCTACTTTTGTAGGTGAGTAAGATTTTTGGGAGTCTGACAGGATTTAGTTGATCTCAATTTGATCTCCAAAAAGTAGCTTAATTGCAGATGAGAAGTTTCGATACAATGAAGCCACCTCTAATATTTTACAATGAAATAGGAATACCAGTCTAGGACAGTTCATGTCCACTACTAGTGAGAGTACAACTGTCTTAGTTCAGGCTTCTGAGATGTGAAAGACATTTTTATGGGTAATAATCCATCACATACTAAAAAAATAGAGTGTCTGAAGTTTGAAGGCGTTTTCCTTTTGGACCTAACACACTGTACATTTGTCATTTCTCTAATGTGTCCAAATTACCTAGTTTCACAGTTACCTAGCTATAAGTTGCATGCAATTACATCCCCCATTCCACTATTTTTTACAGCACTATTTTTCTAAAGAATGGTCTCCTCTATAGTTTAACAGAGTAAATTATCTCTTGAGCACACAATGTAGCTCAAAAAAAAAAAAAAAAACCAAAAACAAAAACAAAAAAAAACCAACCACAACAAAACACAACCCAGAAAAATGGGTTAAGCACACTACTTAGTAATACTAACAATCTTGTTTTATGGCCAGAACAAGTGATACATCATGAATTGCCTTTTAATCATATTTGACTCTTGATCAAATTCACCTTTGTTTAGTAATCTCTATCAGGCTCTTATTCAAGTTCACTATCATTCAATCACAATTTTAACACCTGTATTCTGTAAGATCAGAGCTAAAACAGTGAAATACTATCGAAATTTGAATCTCCTAAGTATTTATTACTAGTATTACTTATGAGTTACTGCTTCATGAAGTGAACAAATTACTTTTAGTTATATTACCATGATTGGCAGGGCATATTATAAAATGGCAGGTTTTAATTAAAATTATGAGGAAGAAAAATTTATACCATAAAAGATACTAAGACAATTTTTATATCAGATAGAAAAATTACCAGCAACTAGTTTGCAGAACTACTTATCCTAAACAATATTTTCCTCTATATATTCCCATCTGTCTTTTTAGTTTTTCATTGGTTTTAATTGTGCTTTGTATTAAAAAAAATAAAATAAAAAGCAAAACACCTGTAAGTTTTCAGGGTTGAATCTTTTCTCTTCCCCCTCTCAAGGTACATTTAAATACGCTTTTAAAGGCTAAAATACCATAAAACTTTATGTAGGATTCTGTTGCCAGTATACTTTGTTCATGAATGGTTCTCATTTCCTTAGGTCTTCCTTTAAGACCTAGGTGCCTATATATCATAAAACACTAATGACTAGGAGTTCAACTTGCAAAAAAAAAAAAAAAATACAATTTGCTTATTCCTAACATGCCAGAGACGCATGTTTCTGAAAGGGTCACTTTTCACTAGATGTTTAACTTTGCAAATCAATTTATTTTCTGTTCTAAAATGCAGATATTTTGAGTAGCTTGAAAGTCTAGCAATATTGGTAGGATGATCTGATGGTCCTATGATATTTTGTTATTTCAGAGCAACAATACAGTCTTCACAGAAACTGAAGTTGTACATTCACTTCAATCAGTTCTACCCAAGTAGGGCTAAAAGCTTCGTTGTACCCTCTCTTGAATGAGCAGGTTTTCAATCACTGCGTAATTTTATTTTCTCAAAAAGCTGCAGCTTACATGGTTCGACCCATCTGAATGACAGTCAAACCAAAGTTTGCCAAAAAGCAAGGCTAACCAGGTTTTTGAAATATAAGCATGACTGCAGCATTCAACAGGCTACTAGCTTTCCAATGAATTGCTGGCAGCTGACTACGTGCGTTTTGTGTGTAATGACACAGACTGAAGATAGTTCTGTTTGTATCATGGCTACTTTTTTTTTTTAAGCTTAAGGTGAACATGAAGACTTAGATCGCATTCGCTGAATGCAACTGAATACAGATATCCCTAGTATTCCCTGGCTGTACCTTTTTGTTGCAGAATATCACAGTTCTACAGTAGGTCTGACTGCCTTTCTGCTTAGTTTTACTATCCAGATGGTATAGATGGGACACAGGTTTTGCTGATTATTTTTAAAGCATTTCAAGAAATGAGACTAATCATCATGTAAGCCATATGCTGTAGCTATTTTATACCTCTGGGTGTTGAACAGATACAATTAGGAAGTTTGGAGAATTTTTGATTTATAGACTCTTCCTTGTAATGTGAGACTCTGAAATCTCAATGTTTATATTTTAATATTCTTACCAGTCATTCCCATCTCTTCAAGTCCATCTTCCAGACATCAGAGTGAAAAATTTATGCCCTTTTTACCTTAACTTATTACTGCACTAGACATGGATAAACACAGTTTGTTTCTGTCCTGGACTTCAATAAAGAGAGAAAGTAATTACTTTCAAGCATCAGGTCAGGGTGGGGTTTGTGTTGTTGCTGAGTTTTGGGATTTATTTTTTGTACTTTTTGAGGGGCAGGCTTGTTTCAGGCTAGGTAAGATGTAGCAATATATTAAAATTTTTAGTTTTCTAATGCTTGTACTTCCTGAACTTCAAACAAATTCAGTGAGAATGAAAGAGGTTTGGAAATTTCTTTTAAACTATTATTTATGTTTTCATCTATTTGGCTGCATTTAAATTTTGGCCTGAGTTATCACAGTGTGTAGGCTTTTATCAGATAGAATTACTGTAGATCATTAGCATCTTCTGAAAAAGAAGCCAAAAACAACAACAATAACAAAAAACAAGTATCAGGGGAATACTGTAACAAACCTGAGAGTTTAAAGTCCAATTATCACCTTTTTTTATTCATTGGGCACAGGAGGGATGAATACATCTCATTGTGAATGCCACAAAACCTCCTATATCTGACTTTTTGTAATGGTTCATTTCCTCCAATATAAATATATATGTTGGGCTATGGTCCTCTTCGATTTAACTCTGCTAAGGCACAAAGGAAAATTAAAAAAAAATACTTTGATCTTAGAGACATTCTCAAAACATTCATTTCAGATTGGCTTTTCTCCATCAAGAGAGAAATTCTTTCATTTGTCTCACCCAGGGAGGCCTGTCCCTTCAGGGACCAAATCATTTTCTTAATTAGGTGAGCAGACAGCAGCCTTAAAACATTTCCCAATTACATCAGCAAAGATTTGGCTGTCAAGAAGTGAGGCTAAGGAGAAACATTAAAACAAAATACTTTTGATTAGAGGGCTGTTTTATAACATTAGCTTGAGGATGAAACACAAATGTCGAACAACATGAGGTGACTCAGGAAGCAAAAATAGCACATTAAAGTTATCACTACATACTAATTTAATTTCTTGACTGAAGAAGAGGTAGTTAAGTCTGACTTTTTACTGCTGAACAAGAGTCATATAAACTGTTATCACTTTTGAAGGTTGTCAAACATCTTTATGGTAAATTTCTTGCCTCAAATATCATCAATTTCGGGAGTCCTCCCTTCCTTTTCTGACCCATTATACTAGGGAGTTCTAGAGCGAAATGACTGCTGTATCCTTTCTTCACTGCAACTCCTCCACTGTTCTACCCACAGAAGCCCCATCTTTTTCACCACTTTTACTCCCTTTCCTTCAATTACAGAACTTTTTTTCCAAATCTGTGCACCTCAAACTAGCATTCAAAGCACCCTTGTTTATGCAGAAAGCCAGGTATTTTTCCCAGTATTTGTCTATTGCGCTCTGACTTTCCATTGCTTTTCTACTTGAGTCACACTATAGAAAAGAATTGAAGAATCCTAAATTAGGAAAGCTAACCAGTGCTAGAGCAGCTCTTCACCCAAGGTGATTTCCCTTCAGAGCAAGTGGTAGTTTTGAAAAAAAACTATGAAAAGATAAGTATAAGAAAGCTTTAGCATTCATCTTAAAAGCTCCTATTACGTAATTTACTAGCACCATTGGCCATTTTCGTGACCCATCTAGTATAGATAAGGCTACTTAAAAGGTATGACATGTAGATGCATTTCTTGCTGTTGAGTTTCTAGATCTGAGAAAGACTTATAGCAATCTTTTCATATACCTGAGCTACAAGGAAACCTATCTCCCTAGTAATATTTTGGATTCTTAAGTGAGGTATAAACTTAACTAAGAACCACTATTATTTATCATGCGGCTTTCAGCAAGTTTTTAGCAACTTAACAGTAATACAAGGATGCATTTTAAAATCAATTTAGTCTTAAAACTAGTGAGCTTTTCTGTTGAACTCTAGATGCATGGGTTTTGCCTCTAAGTTATTCTTTCCAATGAATCTAGCTGTCAAACTGGTACCTTCAGTTTCTATATTGAGTACCAACTTAAAGGTCCAGGCCTGTAAGCTGAACTATTAAATCAATTTTAAAGGCTAAGCAAACAATGAATTATATACTTTCATTTGTTCTGCTTAGTGTAAAGTATGTACCATAATAGTATCAAGGTAGTTCCCACATCTTGACAACAGCAAATCAATGCTGCTTTGTTACATTTGCCTGGAAGCATCAGTCGTGGATAACACGATGCCAGGTTTTCAAAAGCTAAGCTTTTGGATACCCTTTAAGGCTTAAAGTGTTTCTGAGGTCTTAAACTCCAAGCCTGTCTAAGTATCACAATTACTCCTCTTTCCTTATTTCCATATGATGTGGGCTTCATTTAGTTCACAAATTTCTTACTCCATTAAGTACATCACACAATGAACACGAGGACTAACAGTCCATACTTGAAAGGGATAAAAATGCAGAACTGGCATCCAACCTGTGCTGCTGCTGATGTCTGTGAGCTTTACACCTCCTCTGCCACCCTCCCTGCATTCCATTCCAGCCCCCAACAGTTCACAACATAGGACACCTTCCATTCAGAGCCACACAGCACTTTGTATCTGCAAATTGCCATCTGTTTCTAAAAAAAGCTGTGGTCAGCCTTTCAAGACACCCAAGACCTGTTCAGACAGGACTGGCAGTTCCTTCTCACTCCATGGACTACAAATCAGTCCACGTGTTTCTAGTGTGCAGAAACAGCTTCAGCACAATCATCAACATTCTCAAAGAAAAGGAAAGAAACCACATTAAGTCTCTTCTCTTTTCCTTAACAAGCTTGCCCTTAAGGTTTTTGAGACTGTAAGACCAACAGCATTAGTGCATTATTTTTTGGCATTTATTAACTTTCATTAAAAATAAACAAGTGCACAAATTCCAAGAGAATTATCCAAGAAAAGTATCATTTATACTCTGCCTTATTTAAAGTTTTTAACAACTAATGGAAAGACTATCAGCTACTTCAGTAGACAGATATCAAATTAAAAAGAATGGAGACAAGACCAGTTATCAGCCATCTTAAGTCCTAAACAAGAAAAAAAATCCCATCTTTGAGGGACTAATAAAAATGTAAGGCACATGAGAAAGAAGCGACAGCCAAAAGACTGAAATATCTCAATAATATATCTTACAATGTGATTGGAGTATTCACAACGATAGATTACAATCCAGTGACCAAGTATTTTGCATGAATCTGTTGTTCTCAGAGATGCAGTACACAAATGGGCAGACCTTTGTACTGGGACTGCAATTCACAAAGTCAAGGGTCAGACTGATGCATCTTTAAACTTATTAGCTTCTGAAGCATGCAAAAGCCTGAAATGCTAATAAAAATCATTCAGCAGTAGCAGCTTGTCAGGAGACCTTCTAAAGGGGAAAACACACCCAGAAATTGGATGACAGTTTCGGCTGCTGATACTTAATTAAAAATGGGCTACATACAGAAATTTGACCTTGTTGGAAAGCATTGAGCTTTCATGGTAGACTTTTTTTTTTCTAGAGGAGCTGAGATCAGTCTTTCAAGATTATGAAGACCTGTTCAGATGAGAGTAGCGGTTCCTTTTCACTCCATTGTTACTACTTTCCAATTTCACTGAGACTAGAAAATCCTACATTTTTTAAAGCATCTTCTGTAGTCTTCAAATCTTCTCTTAAGATTCTGGACGAATTTTCAACAAGTTTTGTTTGATGATACCCCTATTTATTGTTTCAGAAACTCACACCCATTCTATACATTTCATCCAGAATTTATAGTCTATTATACCTCCTGTCTGTATTCTCCTTCCAGCGTAGAGAAATAAAGGGTCTGTCTTTCCATATTTTGTGTTATTCCTCAACAGTTGTGTCAGCAACTTATCCTCTGAAAATTAAGATTACTTTTAAATGAATTATGTTTTTATGACAAGCACAGGTACTGCACTTGAGTTTTAACTAATTAACAGTTATCTTTTCCCAACTATGTAATAGAGAGGTCCATAGTAGGCAAGGCAGTCTGAACAACACATTGTTACCTGAGAAACAGTAGTAGGAAGCAATACTGGATATTTTTTACACAGACTACACCAAAAAAAAAAAGCCATAAGCACAGAGCCCTGCCCATTCAGAAATTAAAAACGCAGGTTTTGTCATTCCTGTAATACCAGCACAGACCAATAATGAGCCTGGTTAACAACTTTCTGCTGTTATGCCCCTACCTTTTCCCTTTATAGCTGTTTCCCTGCAGAGGGACATGTGCCACAAGACCTATGAGGAAGTGTGACTTCACAAGTTTTGGAAAAACAATTAGGCCAACTGTTACAGAACAATAGATCAATCTTGTATATGGATGGCAAAAAAAGGTCTCCACTCTCCTTCAGCTCCATCTGGTTGAATAATTCAGAGCAGAAGTAGCTTCAAGCCAGACTGCTAGTTGTGTTATTCACCCATTTTACAGCAACAGTAAACCTCCTGTTACAGTCAAAACCTCTGTCTTCAAGTCATATTCCATACATGCTTATGATATTATTGCTGAAGATATCCTTCAATTAATTTTGAAGTCTTCAGACTACAGGTCTATTTCAAATTTTCATTAATACATATTTCAGCAAATACTTACTTTGAAATCTTTCATTGACTCAACCTATACTTTTTGCACACTTTTAACATCACTCAAGAGTAGTTAACTGATTCTTTTGCCCCTTGTCATGACTTAAAGTCTCCACTGGTATCTAATGAAACATGTAAGGCTCCAGCAAAACAAAAATCAAACTAATAAGTTACTTCATTCTAGTTGTGAGGGTTCCTAGCACCTACCAACTTACTATCACAAGGCCTCCTGAAAGCAGAAACAGGACACTCTTAAAAGCTAGCCAATGGGAAGCTTTAGAATTTAATCATAGCATGTCATTGCCTTGCAAGAACTGTCTAATTCTCAGTCTCTAGCCGTATTTCTAAAGTAAATAATCTAATAATGAATCTCCACATGGGATTTTTTTTCCATGTATTTCCTTTGCAATAGCATCTGTCAAAGCAAGCCACAGTATCTATATAGGCAAAAGCATATAAGCAATGGCTGTTAAGACATATAAAGAAGAAATCTAACACCAATCCATTTCAGCCACCTTCAGAAAACTGTAGAAAAGAAGAGAAAGTATCAGTTTCCAGCTAAAAAAAAAAAAAAAAAAACCAAAACAAGAAGTCTCCCACACTTCATTTACAGTGAGATGTTATAACACACCATCTGCCCGTTTCAAAATAGAAAAGCATCAGTTGCTTCATTATTTGTCACTTATGAAATAAAAACCTAGCAGTTATTCCTACATATGTAATAACAATTTGTAATCATTTAAGAGACTGCAAAATAAAAGAAACTTTTTTATTAAGTCTTCCAGTTGTTTATGTTCCTATGAATTCTTTCTACCACTGTATAAAACACTTAAATTAGAAAACCAATGTCAATTATAGAGCTTCTTGTCCAGAAGTCACTGAAAGGGATAATCCATCTGCTTTCAAAGATGGATAGGAAGTATATCAATGCCCAAGTATCTACATGGCAAAAATTCAATTTTTTAATTTTTTTTTTTTTTTGTTCAGATAGTGGCAACATGCCCAATTAACTGGTTTATCTTTTATGAGTAATTTGTTGTCCACTCTGTGACCATGCTGGCTCTAGCCAAAAGAATAATTTTTCAGCCCTTACATTACACAATAAAATGCAGAAGTTCACTTTATCCTCATCAGACTCATTTTTTTCTTCTTGAAAATTCAATATCTTGAACTCCGTTTAAGAATATAACACTGATAACTGCTGAAGAGGTTCACACATGATTAATGGCAACCACGGTTATGTAACAATTTAACTTACAGTGGAATGAAAGTTCAATAGCATGCTTGAGACTTCTGCATCTATGGATACAAGAACAGAAAGCTGCTTTACTTACATAACCAGTAAAGGCAATGTGATAAAAAAGATAGCATAAATGAAGGCCAGGTATCACATACTCTCCAACTAATCCAAAATGAAACATCATTAGCATTCAACTAAGAAGAAAAGGTGGGATTCATGAAGATAGTAAGTAGAAAGGCAAGGTAGGAAAACTATATTCTGTAATACTTAGCACAAGTTCATTAAACTCAAATACAAACATAAGTTAAACCAATTTTTTAAAGTCCAATTACAACCCTAGCTACAAACCAGAAAAGGTTCATGTTTTTATATCACTATCAGAAATTCCAGCTTTAAAGAAGTGATAGAAAAAAATAGATTTATTTTTTTTTTTTAATTGCTAAATTTGGACAGGAATTCTGTGCAGTCTTGTGCATCTACATTTTGCTGAAAAAGCAAATTTGATCAGGTGAAATGCACCTCTCAAGAAAATGATGGAATATAAAGTGTGTTTACTTGACTCATTACATGTCATAACATTACATCAAGAACATGGCCCATTTTATCTCATTTCAGTTTTCTAATGACAGGAAATACCTGTAACCATCAAAAAATACTAAGCCAATTTAAAGTGCAGTAAAAATCCAAGTGTGCATTATTAAAAACCATGATTTAACCACTTCAAAGCAGGTAGAACAATGCTTGGATGGTCAGCTTCTAACTTAAGGTTCACTAAGAAATTTCTGGTTCAAAAACATTCACTAAAAGGTTAAACAACTCAATACTAGATGATTTGCTTCCTTTTCAGATAGGAAAAGGAGAGTTGTTACCCAGCACAGGCTCTGGCTGTTAAACTGTGTTTAATTCACTTGCAAGAAGTGATGGAAAGGAGGAAAACAGCAGGCTGGAGAACAACACACAGACCTACAGACAATGAAGAGGACTCAAGCATCATCATAAGCCTACATACTGGCAGCCTAGGATGGTGGTGTCAGAGCTACCAGAGCTAAGGTGTCTGGGTACATGCTCCAGCAAGGACTGCCTCAGGCTCATGCCAGAGCAACCAAGATGGTTTTACAAGATGATGGGATGGAGTCCCCCACAGACTTTATATCTTCCCTACTCTTATCTAATCAGCTCTTAGAGGCAGTTCAGCAATTGGTACCCCAGGTTTCATAAGCACCTCGCACAGTATTTCCAATCACCTTAGCCCCTTTCCTAACAGTTCTCAGTCTGAGCTTTTGAACCATAACACAGCAGCCAGTTTCTCTGGTGGCTTTTTTGTCTCATTGGAAGGCTTGTCCACCTCCAACATAAGTCTATACAGAGGTCAGCTTCATTAAGATGGAAGCCTTATTCTTGGCATCAGTCTCCCTGATGGTAGGAAGGCATTAACAACCAATCTGCCTGCAGTTGAGACTACTCTCTAACCATACCTGTGTTATGGAAACATGGTGGTGGGTGGAGTTTTAATGAAGAGAGGTGGTATGGGGGAATAAAGAAAACAAGTCCCCCCTTCATTTTTCCTACCATCATGTGGCACAGGACATGAAGTGATCCTTATGCCCTCATGAAGTTCAAACATGACAAAGAGCACAGTGCAGCAGCCTTATCCTCAGCTAAGGCACCTCAAGGAGCACACGAATCGTGGGTCATCAGCCACTGACACAGACCTGGCAAGGACAGCAAGTAGCTCAAAGTGCAACACTACCATACAAAGCATTATATACACATGAAATAACAGGAGCTGTTGTAGCTTCTGTTGTAGCTTCTTAAGTGAGTTGGATTGCCACCCCTAGAAAACTAGGTGGACCTTGCCATCTGGTCAAGCAGTAGTCCTAACTGTAAAGTTACAGCTCAATCTTGAGAACTACATAGGGAATGCCAGTATGGACATTACAAAAAGCAATCTCATGCGGTTGATGAGGTTTTTGTCCCCAATAGCTTAAGCTTTATCTGATATATTGTTGCAAAGTACCAGGCAGCTACACTAGACCTTTGAATCTTGTTCTGCAGTGCTTTATTTCCTTTTAATACAAGCCTCCTCCACTCTTCTGTTCTCAAAAATCTCTCCTTACTAGCATGATTGAACATAGAGTATAGTTTATAAGAGACTCAACTGGCACTTTTTTGTAGTTCTCCAGGTTGTTGGGAGGGTACATAGAGCAATCGCTGCATGTTCTTCTCATTGAAGTGAATGGTCATTTTCTGAACTGCACAGCAGTGCCTTAGATAAGCCTGAAAAGAAGTCCTGTATTTCTTTTCATATAAAGGTGCTGCTTTGTGTTTTGCTAAGGCTTCTCAAACATCTGTAAAAACAACAAAAAATAAAAAAATTGGTGTGTATGACGATTTCTGCCTAAGTGTTAATGTTTCTAAAATCTGATTGCAAATGCAATATGGCAACACAGATACATTCTTATCAATCACACAGCTGGGGGCACTAAATGCATCAAGAATAGAATAAAATTCAGTCTTTAGTACTAACAGTTCCTCTTAAATAAGGTATTAGTTTAAATGTAGGCTGCCTAAGTTGGCAGAGATGAAGTGTTCTATCAGATGTTGATTAATGATTTACATTTTGGTTCATATGACTTCGCTTATTAATAATTTATCTTCAGTTCTGAAAAAATACAAATCCTTATGGCCATTCTTAAAGTACCAAATGATGTAACATAGTTCAAAGCCTCTCTCATCAGTTTTTCAGTTTTCTCTAAGAATTTTTTTAACCACAGTATTTTGAAGTATTAAAGATTGTGTTGTGCAAACTAAGACCTTCATTTGAACAAACATCTAGAAAATGCAAAGACTCAAGACTCAAAAAGTGATGTTTGAGCTGCTGCGAGAAATAGACAAAGACTGTTTATACCAGTGCACCATTCCCAGAATGTGGTTAAATGGCAGGCTTCAATGTATCAGTAGAAACAGTGCTTCGTCAATGTTGGTGAACTGATGCGTTTTATGCAGGTTGATGAAGCACACAGGGAAAATAGATTTCTGCTGATTCCGGTATAGCAAGTCTACAATGTAATACACAAACTTCCAAAAGACTAGTTTGCTGTTAATTAGTAGTCCCCAGAGGTGTTTTCCTCAGACTTCCTCTCAGTTTTCATTTCTATCCTACCTCAAGACAGTTGTCTATACACAGTTAGAAATCTAGCAGTGTTAGGACAAGGAAGATGCCCAGATCACATTACTTCCTTTTTACCTCAATGGACATTTATTTTTTACACCACTCATCAGTTTAACTTCTGATGCAAGTCTACCAAAAGGACAAAGAATTTAAGATAAGGCAAAAAATTATTAAAGTTTAGCCAATGCCTCCATGCAAACTATTTAACTCCCAGTAAATAATCTCTGAACACTATTTCAGTGAGACTGTTCAGAAGAATTGAATCATTACTAAGAGTTTAAGAGCTGGAAGTAATTGGAAAGAAAGAAAATGTGAATCCAATTAGTTTCTAAGTATAAAGACCATGCATTTGAAATTCGGATTCTTATCCCGCTCAACTACCATGATCCTGCAGGATTTCCTGGAGAGACTGGCAAGGGGGAAAAAAAACATTCAGTTATATTGAGCAAAAAGAGGGGTCATATATTTTTATATGTCAAAAATATATATTATTAACACCTATATTTTAAATTTTTGTTTAAAACCAGATAAGTTATACACATGGAGGGGTGCAGTTAGACATTTATGCAGACAGTTGCTGATTTTGTGGTTCTCCTATGTTTTCCCCTTGCTGAAGTGTCTGTAACTGAGTACTCAGGCTACCTATAACAGATATGAAGCTGAAAAATCCAAATATCAGGTCAGTCATTAACTGCAACTTTTACCTCTATTTTGTGACAGAGCAACTGAGTTCTTTCAGGTTATATCTCTACACTAAATATAGTATCTTAAACCTAGCTGTCACGCTACTCAGTTTTGATAAACAGAAAGGGGAAATAAAACTGTGCCTATTCAGCACTACAATAGAACATTATAACTTTTAATATTACAAGATCTTGAAGTAATCCCTTATAGTTTCACTTTTAAAAACAAAATTATGCATCTGGAAATTTTACCAATTCAGAGCCACAGATTTTTTTTGGCCCTAGAGAAAGTACTTGAAGATTGAAACGACAGCTCTTCAAATGTATTATTAATAAGGTGAACTCTGTGCACCACATGTCAAGACAGTGACACGACATTTGAAAAAAAAAAAAAAAAAACAACTTTTGTCTAGTGTCAAGCCTTGGAATGCCTAATATCTGAAGTGTACAAGTCTGGAAACCAACCATACAGTAGCTTTTATCATCTTCAGATTTTGTGCGTTCAGATAGTCATATTGGTTAACTTCCTCTCAAAAGCAGAGTTTGCAGTCCGATCAATGCTTTTTATTTTCTCCAGAACAGCACCAAGCCAGTTCTCAACAAAAAAAAAAAAAAAAAAAAAAACCAAAAAACAAACCCACAAAAAAAAACCCCACCAAAAAAACACCCCCCACCCTTCTCCTAGACACACCGTTTCCATTCATGCACCATGAGACCAATGCATTCCCAAGCACTGCAAGTGTAGCTTAGGTTAACAGCTGATACTTAAACTAAAAGTAAACAGCATCCTGGTGTAATGTGATAGCTTCAGTTATCTCAGACTAAAATCCGAGTCTTCCGTTCTGAAACTGCTCTTGGGGAAATTAGGATAGTTTCAATATTTTTGAAATTGGTAAATAGAAGTAAACTTCTTTTCAAAAAACAAAAACAACAAAAAAAACCAAAACAACAGATTTTTTTCTTGGACATCATTTGTTGACAGCTTCCTAACCAATTCCACAACTTCCAAATCAATTCCACAACTAATCAGAGTAACTACAAATTACATTTCTGTTGTCTCTCATGATCATATTTCAAGTGGCAACATAGACTAACAAACAAAGGTGGCTATGCATGGCACTCAAGGTTTTAGGTTTGCATCACTGTAGTGTTTCAGAGGCTGGTTTTTTAGCTCATAATGCAGATTTTTTTTTAAATGAGAACAGTTGCACACAAAGATTGCTGATAAATTTGCATTCTGTAGAATTATTTCTAAAAAAAAAGTTAGTACCTGGGAAGCAGAAGAGTGCAGTCTGTGAATCCTGGATATTTAAACACCTCTGTAGATGTGGACTTGATATTTCATTAGTACACCTAGTTAAAGAATAAAGTTTTGAGCCCATATCAAAGGTTTCTAGTATTTCTCAAATACAGACCTATAATTAGGTCAATTAGAATTGGCTGGATGGCTGCACTCAAGGAGTTGTGGTCAACATCTCCAGTAGTCCAGTTGACACGCTGGAAGGGAGGGATGCCATCCAGAGGGACCTGGACAGGTTGGAGAGGTGGGCCCATGCAAACCTTGTGAAGTTCAACCAGGTCAAGTGCAAGGTCCTGCATATGGTTCGGGGCAATCCCAGGCACAAATATAGGCTGGGCAGAGAATGGATTGACAGCAGTCCTGAGAAGAAAGACTTGGGAGTAGATGAGAAGCCCAACATGAGCCAGCAATGTCTGCTTGCAGCCCAAAAAGCCAACTGCATCCCGGGCTGTGTCCAAAGCAGTGTGGCCAGCAGGTCAAGGTAGGCAATTCCCCCCCCCACTCTGCTCCCATGAGACCCCATCGGGATTACTGCATCCAACTCTGGAGCCCCCAACATAAGGAGGGCATGGATCTTTTGGAGTGAGTCCAAGGAGGGCCACGAAGATGATCAGAGGGCTGCAGCACCTGTCCTATGAGGGCAGATTGAGAGAGTTGGGGCTGTTCAGCCTGGAGAAGAGGAGGCTCCAGGGAGATTTCACAGCAGCCTTCCAGTACATAAAGGGGGCTTAGAAGAAAGATGGGGAGAAACACTTTAGCAGGTCCTGTTGTGATAGGACAGGTGGTAATGGTTTAAAAATAGAGGGAGGTAAAATCAGACTGAACATAAGAAAAAGACTTCATACAATGAGGGTGGTGGAACACTGGCACAGATTGCCCAGAGCGGTGGTGGATGCCCCATCCCTGGAAACATTCAAGGCCAGGCTGGATGAGGCTCTGAGCAACCTGATCTAGTTGAGCCTGTCCCTGCTCCTTGCAGGGGGGGTTGGACTAGATGACCTTTGAAGGTCCCTTCCAACCCAAACTATTCTATGATTCTACTCGGTCACAAAAGTAATATTACATATAAGTAGAAGCTTCAGTTCTTTAAAAACCAGATTGTTTGCAGTGTAATGCAGGACAGATTTCCCTGACCTCAGCTTGAAGTATTAACCCACCACAAGCTTCAAGATGTATACGAAATTTCACAGAAACAAAGGTGTCAAGCTTGATTTCCTAATTTTGATTAAGATACCTGGTTTCTAAGGGAACATATTCCCTTATTGGCAGATTAATTTCTTCCTTCACTTTTTTAAGTTGAACTCATGCTCATCCTGACATCACCAATGGGCTTGCTGTGGAGCAAGTGCATTCTGGTGTCGATGGGCTAAAGCATCGGTGTACCACCATCATATGTTGAAATTAACTGATATTTACTGAACCAAGCATTAACTTAAGCTTGCACCTCCCATGTGGATCACTGTTTTCTTAACTCACAATTTGGAGAGGACAGTTGAAAGTACAAGCAAGCACTGAGACTTCTCACCACACGTCATTCCATCACACACCTAGATAGTCACTTCCTCTCACAACAATCAATAACCTAACATTTAGCCCATTGGTACTGACGTACTCATCTTGGCCAATCTATTCCAGCCTAGAAAAAAAAAAAAAGAAAAAAAAAGTGTCTTTTATCTATCCTCTTTAAGGGCTTAGCTGTATCTGTCATTTTGTCTCAGCTAATCCACATGAGGAATCGTAACGTTCCTCAACATCCACCTTGCAGTAGTGATGGATGTTACAAACCTATCTCCGTTACTGAAAACAGCCTTTACATCTTTTTTTCTTAAGACAAAGCAGCAAGGTTTAGATAACAATCAAATTATTCGCTCTTTAGCTGATGTCAGCAGTAGCAGTAGCAATATAGGACTTGGCTACTTTTTCTTTTATACTATATATTTGAAGATTGCTGTCTTGAGAAATTAACCATACAGTTAAGTTTGAGGGAAAAAAAAAAAAAAAAAAAAAAAAAAAAAAAAAAAAACAAACCTCTATCTTCAGTTTACAACAGTATCAAATTATTTTCTCCTCTTCCCATTAAAAATTTTGTATACATCAGCTGGCCGAGGTCTAAATCTCTCCAATACCATGTTTGCTTATTCTTCAGGATTTGAACTGCCAGTGCTGTTTTGGTGATCAAAAAGAAATACTTGCAATTCCTCAAATGTGCACGTTATATGCAAAATATTTCACTGCACATGCTCCCTCCAGTACTCCTAACCAATAAGTCATGCAGAAACCCTTTGTTGTCAGTAAAGGGAGACCTGTCACATCAACTTATTTCAGAACTTTCTACTTCATAGAATTTTTATTTCTGTGCCAAGCTCTTGCCTTTAACTGCATGTTTCAATTTTGAAAACAAAACCAAGGTAGGTACAAGCTCCTAGCTCAAATCCATACAGGTTAACATATTTTTCAGTTCCAATTTTGTAAGCATCCCACTCAAAAATATATACAGTATTTTTCAGCCCTCCGTCCTTTGGTCTACACTGGCTCTTCATCAGCTAGCTCAGGGCAAACACTCGGTGTGTCCAAGTGTCAGAAAAGTATATTGCAAACAGAACAGCAGCTCCTTCCTATTTATGCACTTATACAAGCCACATATGGAATGAAAATCAAGCGGTGAAACCCAAGTTTCAAGACAAGGTACTGCTGCCTTATTTTGTCTTCTATTCACCAGCACTGCTTTCTGCCAAGATACGGCAGTTGGCATAAAAGGTGGCAACACCTGTTTGGATCATGCAGATGAAAGAATCTGTTTTGTCCTTTGGGAATTCTCTATCTCTGTATTGTGACCCCAAAGCCCCTCAAACATAAATCATACGATTCATTTCAAGGAACAGGTGTGACCCTGTAGCCTTCTCTCTTCAGGGACTACAGTGGACACAACAAGCACAGAAGCTTGACAAAGCTTTAAGATTTACTTGGAGGTTCCTTGAAGTTTTAAAATAGCACTTAGAATAACTAACAGATGCATGCCTACTTTCTGAAGGCATACTGAGCTTCAATAGCTGACTATATTCCTGAAATCCAGGAGAGATTAAGGGAACAAACTACTCCCTATAAACCACAGATAAAAACTTTGAAGAGCATTTAGATCCTTGCTATTATTTTGGGGAAAATCTTATTCAAACCACCAAAATCTACGTCCTGGAGAGTCTTCTCTTGCTTGTAAGCTGAATGCAAAGTCTTCAATTTGTCTGCAGCACTTGTTACCAAGGAGACCAGGTTTTAAAAGATAGACCCATAATTCTAACAATGCAAATATAAAGACTTATTTATGTCAGTGTAATGCTGAGGTTACATTTTAAAAAGGTCTAGTTGGGCCACCTGGAGAACTGGCAGAGGAAAAAGGAACAGAACGAAAATCCAGAAGACATATTCACTTAAGTTATTTGGAGCAGCAGTCTGGAATGAAATATATGCTTTAAAAGGCAGCTCTGAGAAGTTTTACAACAGACATTAGCAGATTAGGTCTGGAAGAGGACATGCACAAGTATCAAAAAATGCATACAAGTCCCGTGCTTTTTGACAGTCCAAAATATGGTCAGTCTTTCTTCCAAGAATACTCTCAAGCAAATCTATACGTGTCTTTCCGGCAAGATTCTGAATGACCTTGCCATGTCTGAAATACTTTTATTTTCTGAAGGTAAGGCATATAACAAGTACATCTAAATCAGTCTATTTTTTTTTCAGGAAAACAAATATTTAGTAGTTTTCTCTCACTCCTTAGCCTTAATTTGGGCAAACTAAAACTTCATTTTTTTTTTTCCTGCAGAGAATAGACAATTTTAGATTTGGATATTTATAATGCTTCACATGCTTAATATCTAGGTCATCTATACCATTCATACTCAATACAAGATGTAAAATATATTTCACTCCATACACATGAGCTTTATTTCCATGAAGTACAAAGTGCTGTGTCCTTTTACTGGGACTCCTGTAAAAGCAAGGGGCATATGCATCCAGTACTGAAATAATTACCTATGCAAGTTGCCAAACAACTCTCAATGCCCATTTCTGGTGAGCTCCAGATGTGAATAACGTGTTTCCACCCTGAGAGAAAAAGCAGTTTTAAAATCTAGGATTAATATCTTTCACACAATGACAGTATGCATTCACAACTGTTCATACCCAGATGTAACATGTAAAATATATTGGCTTGGTTTTTTTAATCTTGAATATTCATAAATGAAAGAAATTTCTCCTGGGACAGAGGGATCGTGTATAAATAGTGGCTGAAGTCCCACCATATGTCTTGCATTTCTTCCATAGTAGTAAGGGTGCATTTTAAGAAATAGCTTAACAGCTGCTACAGTCTCCCTATCTGGTTTCAAGATACTTTGCTCCATTTCTGTCATTAAAGCACCTATTTTCCCATTGTAAGTAACTTCTTTAACACACAGCATGCACAAGCTACCACAGACTTCATTGCATCCAAATAGATTCATTGATTGACAGAAAGAAGAAAAGTCTTTCATTCAGGAAGACACTTTTTTAAATTGATACTAGTTTTAAAAATTCTTCTTGGAAGTAAATCTGAAAAATATTTGGTGACAGGTCAGAACTCTGCCACCTAGATTAGAGCCCCCACAAAATGTTGTCTGTGAAAGCTTTCAGAGAGATTGTTTTTATGAAAGAGTGACAGTTTTACAGTTTAATTTATACTCAGTCCCACTGACCACTTCCAGAAAGAGTGGTAGGAAAGCAGAAGACAACCTTTAAGTCAGCCCTGCTTTGAGAAGGGCTCTGAACTGGAAGACCTCCAGAGATACCTAAGTTACTATCTCATTTCGCATTTCTAACTTCATGTATATTTTAACACTTCAAGTATCAGTAAATAGTCCCAGTCCCATTCTGGAGTACTCAAGCCATTCTCCAGCTGTACCTTTATGCCAAAATTTAAACATCTCCTCATCTCCCCAGTAAGCTTGTCTGTTCTTTGGGATGCTGCAGAGAGGTTCTTTAAGTTAGCCTCTTCATTAAATGAAGATCCATGCTCTTGCTGTGCAGCCCAGAGGATGCCAAGAAGGGTCACAGTCTATCTTGCAGAACATAGCCAAAATATGCTATAGTCCTTTCTCCTAGATCCTTATAGAAAGGGCTCCTATTGAACAATTATAACTGTCCTCACTGTACAACAGGCCCCCTAAATGCATGAAAATGCCATTTACACCCTTTTGAACAGATGGCTACAACTTCATACCATATTTTTTTTTAAATCCTTCATTAGCCCAACGATCATGGAAGACATCCATATTGTGAGGAAAGGAGACAGGAGGTGAGAGAGTAGGAGCTTCAGTTAAGTAAATTGATAGACAGCAACAACAGGCTTAAAATAATCAAATTGTTTTAAGACCACATACCTGCCCTTTCCTGGAGGAAAACATGCACTCCAAAAACACCATCTTATTCTTACTAGGCCACCTCACCATTAAGACCATGTGCAACAGCCAATGCTTTCTTATCTGATTGGAGTATGGGATGTATTAATGAAAGCTATTTTAACTAAAAATCAAGGAAAATCTGCTCCAGGTAGACCTTATTGCAGTGTCTCAATATATAAAGGGAGCTGATTAGAAAGATGGAGAGACTTTTTACCAAGGCCTGTAATAACAGAACAATGGGTAATGGTTTTAGACATAAAGTGGGTAGGTTTAATTTGGACATAAGGAAGAAGTTGCTTACGATGATGGTGGTGAATCACTGGAAGAAGTTACCCAAAGAAGTTGTGGATGCACCATCACTGGAAGTGTTCAAAGTCAGGTTGGATGGGGCTTTGAGCAATCTTACCTATTGAAAGATCTCCCTGCCCATGACAGGGAGTTTGGAACTAGACAACCTTTAAAGGTGCCTTGTAGCCCAAACCATTCTATGATTCCAATTGCCTCCTGATTTCAAATGTAAAGTTTTAATTGCCTTTGTAGAGTGAGTAGATAAATGCATACAATTTAATTTGGTTGTATGCTGGGTGTTTTGGTGACTGCCACCAGAAAAGTACCTGCTATCTACCAGTACCTGACTTGATGATACCATTCTTATGATACGCAGAAGACTTTACAGAGAATGGTCCAGAACAGAAATCAGGATCATGCACTTTAACTGCTCACTTCCAGTTCTTGTCCTAATTTCTTGGGCTGTGTTCCTTCAAACAGAATAATCAGAAGGCATTTAAGACATGAGGCTTAGTTTCAAAGGAAAATTTGGAGTAACTTAACCACAGAGCACCCAAGGTCTGAAGTCCTCCACAGAACTTACTTGACCACCAATTATTTGGTCCCAACAGTTAATTTCCTCTGCTATCATGAAACTGCACAGACAATAACTAAGACCACAGGTGAACATCAGCATGTTAATCACATGCTGTCCCACAGCTCAACTTGAATAGCAACATACAAACAATGGAGCTCCTAAACCCTTCATCATGAAGCAAAGGTTTAAGGAATACAGAAGTGGGCAAGTTATTATTAGAAATCCACTTTCAAAGATTTAGTTTATCATAGACACCACTGGTTTATTTTAAGCTAATAATTTTGACAAGTGCTACCTAATCCCACCAGCTAGAAGAACCACACAAAAGCCTTCAGTAACATCTTTCCCTCCCATGCTGTTTTTACTTCTCACATTACCTTCAGTGGAAAGTTTCAATTAAAACATTTATTATATTTTAATCAAATATAAAAATTATAAAATATAATAGACTACACATTTATGAGACAAGTGCTAGTATTACGTAGTTTTATAGCACTGTAACAAGCCAGTAAATTACAGGAACTTTCATCCAAGTCAAATGATCTGACTGCGCCTGATTAGTCAAGGACCTATGTTAAGAACAAAAGAAGAACAGTATCTGACTGTTAAACTCAAATTAGCAAGTTGCTGCTTTCTCTCACATAGCAACAAAACATGACAGCATTACAAAGCAAATACCAGGCTGTGCATTATTAGCTCACAAGAATCATTCCAATCAGGCCCCTAGTGCATGGGATTATTTTGCATTTTAGAAGACAAGTACAAACATACATGTCTGGGAGGTGTCATAGTTCAGCCCCAATCGGGACCAGACTACACAGTCTCTCTCTCTCACTCCCCCCACCCTCCGAGAGAACAGGGGGAGATAATATAAGGAAAAATGGCTCGAGGTTTGAGATAAGGACAGGGAGAAATCCTTAAAGTTACCATCACGGGCAAAACAGACTCAACTTGGGGAAAGCTATTCATTTATTTCTAAAACTAGCAGGAGAATGAGACAGGAAACAAGAGAACCTCCCCCCACTCCACCCTCTTCCCAGGCTTAACAGTTATCTCTACTGCCTTCCCCTCCCAAGTGGCACTGGGGGGAAGAGGGAATGGGGGTCACGGTCAGTTCATCACGTGTTGTTTCACACTGCTACTCTGTCATTGGGGGAAGAACTCCTCACATTCCTCCTCTGCTCCAGCATGGGGTCCCTCCCATGGGCCACAGTCCTTTGTGAAACTGCTCCGGCGTGGGTCATCTCTTCCACGGGGTGCAGTCCCTCCAGAACAGCTGCCCCAGTAGGCCCTCCATGGGCCACAGCCTCCTTCAGGCCTCTACCTGCCCCCGTGCGGGGTCCTCCATGGGCTGCAGGTGAATCGCTGCTCCTCCATGGGCTGCAGGGGGACAACCTGCTCCACCATGGTCATCACCACAGACTGCAGGGGAATCTTGGCCAGGAGCCGCATTACTCCTCCCCCTCCTTCTTCACTGACCTTGGTGTCTGCAGCCGTTCCTCACAACAGGCTGGCAGACACCTCTCAGGATCCTTTTTACATCTTATTCACTTCTCATCTCCTCTCCGCTTCTTGCAGCCAGGCCGGGCTGAGTTGGGCCCAGTCGGCTGCCCGGCGGGAGGCCAGAGGGTGAGGCCTGCGAGGCCCACAAGGCTCACACCTCCCCCTCTCTGCCCCCACTCCGCTGCTTCACATCATCTCTTTTTTTTTTTTTTCTTCTGTTTTCCCCTTCTTAAATACGTTATCACAGAGGCGTTATCACGGGACATTCTGCTCCCAATCGGCTCAGCCTTGGCCAGCAGCAGGTCCGCCCTAGGCCTGGCCAAGTCCACTGAACAAAGGGGAAACAACTTCTAGCAGTTTCCTACAGAAGCGACCACCTTAGGCCCCCCCTCACCAACCAAAACCAGAACAGAAGGCTACAGTAACTACTAAGTCACTGTCATCCTCTAGAGCAAAATAGAGGATTCACAGTAATTTCCATGTTTTATTTTCCTTACCCACCAGAAAAACTCTTTTCAAATGCAGTAGCTTCAATTTGCTCAGTAAATAAATTCTGATAGTGGACCACAGTACACTTTTTTTTTTTTTACGGCCTATATTAATTATACTAGCTACCATGCACATAGATTTAAAAATCTCAGGTTTTATGAGCTGGTATGCTGTCAAATAGATCTATTGCTGCAAACCAAGTTTGACATTTGGTACAAGCAAAAAAAAGTGAGTAGTTCTAACCACCTGAAGAAATACCTTCAAATGATGCTTTTAAGATCTTGATCTAATATAAGAGCTCCTGATATAATTTCGTTTTCCGCAATTTATAATAGACCTAATTAGGTACACATTTTACTGCCACAAAGACATGGGATAAGAAAGCAGTAATTTAACTGTCAGATTAAGAAAGAGTCAGCATTGTCTGAAAGTAGAAGTATCCAAGAGCAAAGGAAGTTTGACATTAGTGTCTGTATTTCCAGTGCAGTACTATTGTGTAAAGGCTACACCAAACAAATTGACTATGATGACTCATTCAAATTAGAGCAATCTGAACACTGTTCCACTTCCTAGTGAAGCCCAGATTAACAAGAACTTAGTATTTGAAGAGTTTCCACATTGTTATCAGGCAGCTGGCAAAAAAAAAAAAAAAAAAGTATTTTTTATGAAATTTTAAGCATTGTTTAGTCAACTAAACCAGGTGATTTACACCTCACATGTTCACTGTAAGCCCTTTAACTTCTGTATCTGGTCTAATTGAGCATCTCTCCAACAGCAACAATAATATTTATTTTAAAATTTGTTAATCTGTAAAGCATGTGTACATAGAGTACATGTACATAGAATGACCTCTGCAAGGCCCACCTTTCCTTCCAAGCAAATAGTTACCTAGTAGTAGTCTGAGTAAAGCTATATCCAGAACAGCTACATCTATATAGTTAAACTCCATGAAAGTACTCAAGTTTTTGTTTGACTTTCACTTGATTCTATGATAACAGTTGCCCTTTTCTGTACCTTTTTGAGGTCTTTTATTTGGAAAGATGGAGCCAATGGGAGACCAAACTACACAAAATACTCAGGACAAGGGTATGTAATAAGATGCACAGGGAACTAAATAGAAAGTGTCTTTATTCCTTTCCTTTTGATTCTAATATTCCATTCGCTTTCTTATTGACACTGTATCAACATTTTTAGGGAACCCACACCACCATACAAGACTTTTTCAAACCAAGAAGGCATCCATTTCTTCATATTTAATTCCAGTTGCTTCCTTTGGCCCTTATCCTTTTCCTCCTCTCTGATACTTCACTGACCCTGCACCCTACCATCACATTTGATCTACCATGGTAAGACAATCAGTGCTACAAGTTCTCTCAGAGAACGCCAGTAACTTTCTGAGGATCAACTTCCTTTACAAAACTTCTCATTTTATATGCCTATGTCTAACAATTCTATTCTTTAGTTTCTACAGTTAAGTCTCACATACATGATCAGCCTCAGTTCTGTAGTTCTCTTGATCTTTCCATCTGAAATACTTTTGGAAAGTTGTGCTTATCTGCAGCCTTCTGCTTTTCTGGAAAAAGAATTGCTTATGCGTTAGGTTACATATGACACTGATTTTCTGTCTTCATACTAGATTTCCGTGTTGTCCTGTCCATTTGTTAACACCAGCCAACTAACTGATAACACTGTTCCAGGTTAGAAATTAAAGAAATAAAGATATGAATTGAGCTACTTGTACTTCAAGAACTCAGAAAAGAGGCTAGAGATCCATTCATGTGAAATAGTGTAAAAGCAACTGGCACAAGGTGCAATACAAGTTTGTTTTCCAGCATGATATTACAAATATAAATTTCTCATAGCACTGGCCTGTTCATTACGGATGTCTACAGTTTCTTCCCCCACACTGGAAACAGGATGCATCTACTGCTCTAATCGGTTGCTAGGAGGGTAAGCAACAGGCTACGCTCAACTGAAGAAAATTATACCAGTTCACAAACTCAGCAGCAGTAGCACACACTAATCCTATTATCAACATCTTGACAAAAATCAAATGAACAAGTGTACAACTATTTTAATTGTTTCCCTTTTTCACATAAGGAATGTCAAAAGCTGTTAGACCAAATCTATTTACAAAACATTTACTGAATTCATAAGATTTTGTATTCACATAAAACATCAGAGGATACAGCAACCACAGTCTTAGCCCTTGATTGGAGGCCTGATACAGCTTTTCAACCAGAATAACTTCCTACTTATTAAAATAATTCTGTGAGACAGCAGTTAGTTCATTTCAAACATTTTGCCTAGGACAGAGTTTTAGGAGGTCATGGCATTTACCTGGTTATCACGGAGGCATTCAAACTGCTTCACCTGCTGCTCCTCACAGACTCACTCCAGCCTTGGACAAGTCTTTCTGGAGGAGCTACACTGTTCACACCCCAGCCTACCCAGCAGCACCACCACTTATGTCTGACAGTGGTTACAGTACTTTCTTGCCTTATTTCTATTTCTTGTTTCTTAAACCTATTTCATAGGTATAAGCAGTGCTCTGCAGGACAAATATAGAAGGCTAAGAATTAACAGCCCACCTGGAACGACAGAGGGCTTGAAAGTGCACCTGAAACAGCAAGACTGTGTATTAACAATTTAAGCGCCTCTAGTCTGAAAGACTAAATTCATTCTACCCACATCACACATGGTCTGTCCTTTTTAAGAGTACTGCATGGTGTGAACATGCAAACGGGGAAGTGTCCAAGTACCCTTCGCAACAAGTTCAATTCATGTGATGGTAACAAATTGTGGACCTCAAGTATATGCTTATGGTGTGGATAAAGTAATTAACTAAAAACTCCATTAAAATCATAATGGATTACAACCATAGAAAAACTTGCACTGTTAGTTAACTATTTAACATGCAGAAAATGAAGCTGCAGAACAAAGATCCAACGTAGCATCACCTAGGTACTTGCTATCCAAATTCAACTTGCTGTCTCTCATACTACTCAATTAATTTGGGACCTATTGAATTGTGTACAAGATAATACTATCTTTGTAGAAAACAGACCTACTGAAAGGATTGCCACCAGGTATAACCACCATATAAGTTTCTGTTGGTGATTACTTATGAGGTAAGGGGCCTATGCATTACATTTATGTCATTATGTCCATTTTTATTTAGTAAAGTTATTATGAAGATTTTGCTGCAATTTTGAATTAACATGTTAGAGGAAGAGTAGTACTGAAAGCACAAGAAAATGAGACTTGTTTTTTCTTTTGTGATATTAAGAACTGCTATTGGATCTGTTTCATGTATTAACTAGATAAGAGGAAGTAGTCTCACAAACTGTGCGTGATTATCAATGCCACTGAAAAAGTAAAAAAAAAAAAAATCCATATCAGAAGAGGCCTGCTTTGTTCAAGCTTCCTGCCCAGCTCCTCTAAAAGCACATTAACCCTGTTGAAGCATCCAGTCTTCACTGGGCATCTTCTTCCACTATATTCAGTGTGTCAGCCCCTTAAGACCGCCCACCTCCACACAAACAAAGTTGATCTGCAAGCTCTGACAATGCCTCCAAAAAGCCAACTGTTGTTTGAAGTTTGGAGACTTTTTATTGTTATTGACTAAAAAAATATTGTGTACAGCACACTGCTAATACATAATTGATTCTCTGGGACAGCATCACAGACAACTCAAGCTGCTCCAGCCCTCAGTGGTCTGTTCTCCCACCTGCTACCAAACCCGTTAACCAAACGTGTTGACAACCTCAGATACTATGCTGGTGTCAGAGCCAAATGGAAGGAAGAGGTCTAATATTCCTACAGCAACCCTCACATCTAACTGACTCAACCCTAAAAATTTACATTTTTGCTGCATAATTATCCTTATTCTATCACTTGGAACTACATGGTTACAAACAGAAACATTTTAGAGGCAATATTTTTATTTAAGATTGATAGAGAGGCTCCAAAAACCAAGATCAACACTTAAGACCAAAGAAACAAATTAGTATAGAGAAATAGCTTCACTTGGAGCCAAGATAAGCTTTGCTTGAGTTTCAAAGGAAACTTCATACTATCCTGTTCCTTCCCTAGTGTGTCTCTCAGCACTCACAAGTCAGTATTATACACTTGCAAAAAAAAGAAAAAAAAAAAAAAAACAACCAACCAAAAAACAAACTACATTCTTATTTTTCAATGAACATGCATTTTCAAAGACTATCATTATACCTGTTGCCTTGGTATAAGTGAGCAAATTAAGATTTAGCAAATACAGTGATCTCCTAATATTTATAAGAGCATTTAAGGAAATTACAGACATGTAATTTTGCAGCTACTTTTAACAACCTGTAATTATTAACAACTGTGCAGCTTGTAGCACATTAATGATTTTTTTTTTTTTTTGCCTTCAGACTCACTACTATGGGAACCTTAGATCTTTAAAGTTAAAATACCTTATAATACTAGTTTTACAGCAGTTTTAGGAGTATTCATATACATCTAAAGGGAGATGAGTAGTGCACATAAACCTAAGGGGAAAATAGCAAAGGAAAGAGAATTTAGTAAGGAGTGAGAGAAGAGAGATGAACTTGCATTGAATGAGTTATTGACAGATAGAAATAATTTTAGGATTGGCTGAATTAAAATGACATTGCTTACTCACTACTTCACAGCCTACGTAGACACATACGGCTCTAAACAGATCTGAAGATATCCTGTGTTTTACTTCTGAGAAAAGCTGCTTAGCAGTAACCTACAAAACTGGGAAATACATGCAACTTAATGTAATCAGGAAGAATTTTCATTTTAAAATGCTTCAGAACCAGGGAACAGGACAATTTTTCCATGTGGTTACTTTTATCTGCATGAAGTAGATACATGAGTTGTGAAATCATGTACTAACCATAGATATTAATCTCTTCATTTGTGTAGACATTTTCTTAAGTATAAAAAAAAAAAAAAAATCAGTCAGTACTATCAGAGTTAAGGCTTGGAACATATTCAGATCTAAGTGTTATACACAAAGGTGAAAATTGAATATAATTGAAAATTACCTTATCACTTTTTAATATTCAAGATTAAAATGACAGTCTAAGACTTGTGATTGCTCAATACTGTATCGATGTCTTCATAGCAATATAGAAAACACTGTCTTCCAGGAAAATACAGAATTATGCTATTAGATAATCTACTTGTTTGAAGTATAATATTTCTAAAAAACATTACCTAAGATTCATCAGAGTATTCACCAGAAGAATACAAATAAGCTGAAGTTATTTTTCATTAAGTCACCTATAACTGAAATATTTCTTGAACAGCATACACTTTCCTGCAAGTTCAAACCAGCTATTTTAAATTCTTGCATTGTATACAATACTGAGGGTAGAACGGAATTTTCAGCAGCCCCATGCAATTCCACGTGTACTTAAAGTTCATGAAATCTTAAGGTTGAAGCATATTCTTTTGGTCTTTTAAGTAAGACATTCGTATGACTTTCATTAATTTACGTAGCGACTCTAGATATTTCTACTTATTTTATTTAAATACAGAATTTTAAGTGTACTGTTTTTGCATTTCCTAAAACATCCTCCTTGCATTTCTTCCTGTAGCAAAGAAATATGTGAAAACATTTTAAAAGTCAAATTATGCTGTGCTTGAAGATTCAACAGGCTTAAAAAAAAAAAAAAACCCACAAAAAACCCACAAAACAAAACAAAAAAAACCTACGTGTTTCTAAGACAGAGACACAAATCAGCATGTAGGCTTTTTGTGTACCTGCCTTAAACTTCTCTCTCAAGATAGAGGTTTGTTTAACGTATTAATTAAGGAGGAGTGGCATAATTCCAAAGGAAAACAATAACGTTTATTCTATAGTTCTATGATTCTATTCTGAGATGTAAAAACCCGTTTATGTAAGAGCAAGGGAAAGGACTTCACTTTATGGAGTTGAAGAATACTTTGTGTTGGAAGGGACCTTCAAAGGTCATCTAGTCCAGCCCCCCTACAAGGAGCAGGGACATCTCCCACCAGATCAGGTTGCTCAGAGCCTCCTCCAACCTGGCCTTGAATGTTTCCAGGGATGGGGCATCAACCACCTCTCTGGGCAACCTGTTCCTGTGTTTCACCACCCTCAATGTAAAAAATTTCTTCTTTATGTCCAGTCTGAATCTACTTCCCTTTTTTTAAAAGCCATTAACCCTTCTCTGAGCACAACAAGCCCTGCTAAAGGGTTCCTCCCCATTTTTCTTATAAGGCTCTTTTAGGTACTGGAAGGACTACTAATAATATCTCCTCAGAGCCTGCTCTTCTCCAGGCTGAACAGCCCCAGCTCTCTCAGCCTGCCCTGATAGAAGTGCTCCAGCCCTCTTATCATCTTCATGGCTGCCTCTGGACTCACTCCAACAAGCCTGAACTTCAAGGCTTTTCTTCATGTTGCAGTGTATTTGAGTCATCTACACTTGTGTAAATAAAATTATGGGTTAATTTCAAACAGTAGATGGTTGTTGAGCCACACTGCATTGTAAATGGCCTCCATGATTGATTTAGATAGGCCTTTATGGTGACCACTCAACATTTTTTTAACTCACAACACAAGTAAGACAAAGCTCAGTTCAAATCTTTGCAGATCAATGCAGTTACGCAGTACATGACTAAGCAGTATATTCAGCCTCAAGAAGCCATATGTTCACAGAAGCTCCCTGCAGATCTCAAAGCAACTGAACTTCTGTTGGTGTCTTAAGAAAAATCACATATCTGAAAAAATCCTATAAATCTGATTTCATGCTTGAGGCTTCCTGTGTTAAAATACATTGTTTCTCCAAGCCTTATGTTCTTAAGCTTATAACTCACCTTCAGAACAGTGTCTAAGAAAAACAAAAGCAAAAAAAAAGATGGGCTCTCAGAACGTACAGTAAAGGACCTCAGGAGGTTTTGGGGGTGGGGAGATGAGGAAATCAGATAGACTCCTTCAAGAGATGCCCTCAAAAGAAAACAGAATTGGACTGAAGGCTCCCTGAAGGCCTTCATTCAAAAGCCTGCTTAACAAACAAAAGCATTCTTACAAGAGCCATAGGAAACGAACAACAAAGACACAAGTACTCATTCCTCTACAGTGAGCTCTTGGGAAGTTATCACAAATCTATTAAATGCATTTCATTTCCTCAAAAAATTGTTCCACAGAGTCTTAAAGTATCCTGCTCTTCACAGAAGTAAAATTTTGCAAAAAAAAAAATGTTGACATTCATATACAAAAGTGTCTAAGTTCTTTTCCTGTTAGGTTTTTAAAATATTAGGTATATGTGAAGCTATTATTATATTATGGGTAGCTAAAATAGTTAAATACTGTTTCATTGGGGTTACTCATGAGCATTTTGACAGCTTCTTGGCATTACACACATGGTGCAGTTTGCCTTGATAACAGCACCAAGCACGGAGTATAGCCAAAGTCATGGAAGCCTCTGGATTACACACAAAACCAGAATGTAAAACACATCACTACCCAGCTGCGCAATGACTAGCCACAGCACACACATTACTGATACCATACAACAACTCTACCCCCATCTCATCCATTTCTTTATGTTTCCTTGGTTTGTGTGCCTAGCTGTCATACAAGTATCAGCGTATACTGAAGTTAGTCGCTGACTACAGGTTTCTTTTTTCCCTTTGTTGTGGGAATCTACTGGTGGTTGTTCCAGTCCCATTCAGGACCAAGCTACAGTCTCTCACTCACTCTCTCCACCCATCAATGGAACGGAGGAGAAAAAATATAACAAAAAGTCTCAAGGCTTGAGATAAGGACAGGGAGAGATCATTCAAGTTACTGTTACAGGCAAACCAGACTTGATGTAGGGAAAAATATTTCAATTTATTAATAATAAAACCAAAGCAGGATAATGAGGGAGAAAAAAAATTCCTCCCACTCCTCCCCTCTTCCTGACCTTAACAGGCCCAGACAGCTGCCCTGCGGGAGGCCAGAGGGTGAGGACTACAAGGCCCACAACTCCCCCACTCTGCCTGTGCTTCTGCTTCCTCCTTTTTTATTATTTTCCCCTTCTTAAATATGTTATCACAGAGGCATTATTGCTGTCACCAATTAGCTCAGCCCTGGCCAGCAGCAGGTCCACCCTAAAGCCAGCTGAGTCCAGACGAAGGGTAAACTTCTAGGAGCAGAAGCCGCCACTGTAGCCCCCTCTACTACACAAAACCAGCATAGCAGTTCAATGGAAAGACACCTTTTGTCTCTGGTTGTCAGTGAAAGCACCAGTATGTGTATCTGCCAGCATGTAGTAACACGGATTAGGCAAATAGGAACAGGATGAAAGAACCTCTTTAAAGCTTGCAAAAAGAATAGCACTTCACTGTATCTTTTCCAACAGCAGATTTTTCCTGCAGGTCTCTTTCCAAGGAAGGTACTTATGAGGATATTTGAGATGGTCCTTTCCATCAGGGCCAACAAAGACAAAAATGACAGGCCAAGGAAAGGGGACAACATGGGGAGGCTACCCTTGGCTGCAAGGCAAGCCTCCAGTCCAGGAAGACCAAGTAGTTAAAGACTACTTTGTTGCAAAAGATATTATGATTTAGTCTTTACCTTGTTCTTACCCGCAAGGTATCAGCCAGACACAGCTCCTAGCGTGTCACAGTGAAAACAGTAAGTTAAGCGTGAATACAGTAAGTTAAGCAACTGTAAAGCCACAGGCAAGGAAGACCACAGACACCTTTCTCTGGAAGGGAGACGTAGCTTCTGCTCGCATACAGCCAGCCCTAGTCCTGCCCCAAGCCAAAGCACAGCCTACTTCTCCCCTTTGGTCATTCTTTATTAATCTTCACCCCTGACCTTATGTTTGTTTTGAGCTTTGAGTGGCTTCTCCAGTTGCTACTGTCAAAAGCACATGTTTAATGCAGCTAGCCTCAGGAGTCTGAAGGGGCAGAGCAGCTGCTTACCCACAAGAGATCATAGCCCTCCCAGATAAACCATATTTCACACGGTTAAAGCCTTGAAGTCACCTAAAATTATTTTAAGTTAAGCATGAACATTGACTACATGCATTTCGAAGTGTACGAAAAACAAAACATACGCAGCACACTTGGAAAGAAAGCACAGAAGCTTACTTACATTTGGGGTATTTGCTGTCAATCTATCACAGAGGCATAGAAGCAGGTCAGCCCTCAAGCACATATGAACTGGGAGCCACAGGTGACTCCAGTATGTGCAGCACCATGATGAACAGCTCATACTCCAGTGGTTCTGAGCAGGGTAAGCTGAGCAGGACAGATAGCAGATCTCATCACCTGCCCAGTGATATCCAGGCATAGTTAGTCAGGTCTGAAACCAACCCAAGAAGACAAAACAACAGTTCAGGAACTGAGCTGGGGACAGGCAGAGCTTCAGAAAGAAGTTGCTCCTCCCTGGGGCAGAGCTGAAATGGGGCTCCTGGGCAGGGTGGGTGCATAGGGTCACAGGTGAGGGTGATCAGGGTGATTAAAACCTATTAGTGCACCAGGGCCATGACACAATTTTTAAAGTATTTACAGATAAAAACAATACCAAAGGAATAATCAAAGCATTGGGCTCTAGGCAAAGAGGAAGATCCCACATTTCAGATACACTCATTCCCAGCACCTCATCTATTTTAATACAGTATAAGGACCAAAAGCTATATCCCTCCTTCTTCTGTGTCTCCTGTTTTGCACATAAGTGGATCACCATTATTTCCATTCATATTTATCTTGGCTTTCCTGCTTTCTTTCCCTCTTAGTATATTGAGAACAAAATCTTATTAAAAAAACAGTGGAAATAAAAAAGACAAGATGCTTTAACATTAACCTAAAATTCATTTTCACCTTAGACTTTTGCAGTGACTGATTAAAACTTAGCTAAGATTGTTCATTGTATTCATTCACCTAAGCCACCTGAGACTGGTCAAGCCAATCAGTCCAGAAGGCTTTTCTCATCATTGCTATATTCCCAAGCCATTATTTTAAAACTGTTCTTTGTGTAGATAAAGCCCAGGCATTTGGGTGCACCTGGCACTTTCCCAGGTCTGCAAAGGGTGCCAGCAACCTCTAGGAACTTCCCTGTTAAGGTTTTCATGTTTGTCTCACAAACCTTGAAGCTATTCTTCCAGGCATAGGCATAGGGATGGGGTGCCCTGTCTTGTTCTCTGCTGTCTCTCCCCGCCAGCTGCCAGAGGAGCAAGGGCATCCCACAGCCTGTAAGACCCAGTGAAGGGGAGCACCCACTGTCTACTTGGGGAGACAGAAAGGGGGCAGAGCAGGACTGGCTACCTCTGCTGTCAGCAAGTCTGTGGCTGTAACCCCACATCCAGCACGTGTGGCTGACCCAGGCAGGATAAGGCACGGCAGCCCCCAAAGTGGGCATGATACCCCTGTTCTCTGAACTTCAGCCCTTGTAGCCAAAACGCCCAGTGCCACCAAATTGAGGGAGAGTTGAGGATGCTTCAGGGTAAGACAGCCAATAAACCAAAAATATCAGTAAGAAACTATGCTTTAAGGACTCTTTCTCCCATTTTGTGGCAGGCTAGCCTTGCACCTGTGGTCTTTAGTGACCTTTCCTTTTATTCACAGTCTTGCAGATTATAATTAAGTATTACTAGGAGCTTTATCAGAACACTACACACATAGACACTGATGGCTTCGTGCATAATATGTGCACCAATACCAACAGAAGCTCATACAGTGTTTTGGTATTAGCAGCTGCGTTGCACAGCAGATTGGTGCTCTGCTGCAGCTTAACTTCTTTCCATTATATTAAATGCACAATATGGTAAAACTTCACCCCACAGTTCCAACTGAAAATAAATGCCTTTCACACCTCATCTGTGGACTGCTTTTTGCTTGGTCCCACACTTGTCCTCTCCCATTCCTTCTGTCTCTTTAAAATGCATGCAGCCCTCCACAGCTGTGGAGGTAGGGTGACAAACATAGGCTGATTTTATGCATGTTTTCTGTAAGCTTTCAAGTCATAAGCTATGAATGTTTTTTAAGCAGTTAGTCTACTCACTGTGACATGAGCTATCAGATGCCAACAGCAGGACAGTTTGCAAGCAGCAGATAGCAGCTGTAAGTAGAGATGTAAGAAGATTTTTAAGAGCAAGGAAGTTTGAAGTGTTTCTTGATAACTCCTTTTGATAGCCAGTATCTGTAGAGTTAATTCACAGGTTTCAGAATCTCGCTGATTCAATCAAGATTGGATGAGGCTCGGAACAACCTGATCTGGTTGGAGATGTCCCTGCTCCTTGTAGGGGGGTTGGACTAGATGGCCTTTAAATGTCCATTCCAACCCAAACTATGCTATGACTCTATAGGGTAAAAAATTGTCTCAGTTCAAAGGATATATTTTGTTAGATAGGCGCAGTCTACCTAGTTCTTTATATGCAATAACTAAACAGATTTTCGTAAGGATTAGTTTGAAAATTATATATACCTAATTTCTTTCTTGCTGCAATGAAATTACTGTTTTTCTCCCCTGAACCTTCCTTGAGAACCTTTCCTTCTTCAGCCATGTTGTCAAGCTGATCAGATTATCCACATGTCATCAAATCCTTAATATCTTAGCAAAATTAAACTGATAAAATGTCTTCAAGCAGAATTCTTTGAAAACAAAACAGCTAACTAAACTGAGTTAAGTGGAAATACACAATGAGTCATTTCTTCAGTGTAGTTTAATCACACCATGGAAGGGCTGATCAACAAGTTTTAGTACTCCATAGTCTCAAACTTTCATCTAAAACCACGTGGTTTTAATTTAATAAGTAACTTGTCTTATCCCTATTAATTTATACATGCATATTTGTTCTGGTTTTGTTTGGTGAGGGGGGGCCTAAGGTGGCAGCTTCTGTAGGAAACTGCTAGAAGTCGCTCCCCTTTGTTCAGTGGACTCGGCCGGGCCTAGGGCGGATCTGCTGCTGGCCGAGGCTGAAACAATTGGTAGCAGAATGTCCCATGATAACCCCTCTGCAATAACATATTTAAGAAGGGGAAAAGAGAAGAAAAAAAAAAAAAAAAGAAAA
>WHYT01015806.1:130919-141411 GCA_009806455.1 Tetrax tetrax
GTGATCAAATGCAACAATGTTAGTATTTCCACATGTCCATGTGTGGGACAGTATGATCAAGCTGCTTGCCACTATGTGTGCTCAAGTTTCTCTAAAAACAACGGAATAGCCTACACATCATGTTGCAGAGTTGAATAGCACTGGGATGTAGAGAAATGTCAATTAAAATGTACAGCAGAAATGTAATATTATTGACAAATTTGCAATTCATATTGTTTTGCTCAGACAAGGACAAGAGCAAACTACTTCACCCAGTGGAAGCACAATTTATTACTTGCAAATTAGGGAGGCTGTATGTACCTTTTCAAGTACAGCAGATCAATCAGACCTACTAGTAGCACCCCATTAGAGAAGTCCAAGACCACTGAACTTAATCCCTTCCACTTGTATTACTCTGTCAATACTTCAGCCAAGTTTATTCAGTACTTCACTGTCAGTCATAAGCATTTGTCTGCAGTGGAAATTTATGACATCTGGGTTTATAGAAGTTTTTATGTTAGGAAATATTCAGTTACGCTCTGATGGCCATATGTTTATTGTAATCATAATATTTGTGTAGTTGGCATAGTGTTTGCAGTTGATGCTCATCAGATTAAATTTTCCAAATGAGAGTTAAAGTCTTAGGAAATTTTAAAATTAACATCTCAGTGAGGTGAAAGCATGTGTGTGTTGAATAAGCAGAATTTACTAGCTATAAGAAAGGCCATAGCTGCAGTTTTTCAGGACAGCCTCCTTAACTGTGCTGCCTTTAAGTCATTTTCAGTTTCATTTTATGTGTCTGCAAGGTAGTGGTTAAAGCATTTTGGAGCATATCATAAAAAAACAGAAACGAGATCAATGCACATCTTAAACTCAGTAAGCTGAGATATTACAAATGGAAATTACTTGCTACTTACAGAATTGTTAAAGATCAGCTTGTAGATACCTTCTTACTGTCAAACAACTTTGAAATTTCAGAAGCAGTTTATTTTCCTTCTTCCAAAGTTATTGCCTTTTTCTGAGAAAAGGAAGTCATAGGAATCCAAAGCAAGATAATTTCCTTGTCTATCCTAGCCTGTCTTTTTTTTTTTTTTTTTTTTTTTTTTTTTTTTTTTTTTTGGTTACTGTCTCAAAAGAATAGAAATTCACCTATTTTGAACAATTGTGTTGCTATGGAATACCTACATTTTCCTGCCTACGCAGGGGACTTGCATGCCCAAAAGCCATCTCACTAAAACTGCATCAGTGTGCTTGACCAGTCCTGGGCTAAAGGGCCATTAATACTTTCCCAGATGCAACTAAGAATCAACATCCTTAACAAAGTAACTGGACGTTCTGATTTTCCAAAGCGGACCAGAGATAGGAGAGGGACAACCTGGCAGCAAGAGCTGAACTGGCTTGAGGGGTAGGCTGAGACTTCCACTTTGGAATATACTTTGTTGCACTGGGACTGTGGCAGTTTCCTCTCTCCTCATGAGATCAGCAGCAATCTTGAAAATGAGCCACTTTTGTCCTTCTGCTGTTTTCCAGCTAGTTTAGTTCGCTGAGCCCAGTGCAGGCAGTTGGGGCTGTTTCGGTCAATGCAGCCTTTGGTAGAAATGGAAAATGCGCAGGCGCTTTCACCTTCCACTCATATTCCATGCCTAAAGCAAGATAAAATGGCCAAACTATGGATAAATATAAACTAGGAAATGCTCTTGTGTAACTAGCATCCTCATAGCCCATCCCAGCATAGAGGACCAGAGGACTGAAGCAGAGTTGTAATTTGCAGATATCACCATTAAAAACAACGCTCTTGCAGCAGCAGCAAGGGGAAGCCTTGTTGTTCACGTTGGAGAAGCTTTAATATCTTCCCACTTCCCCTAAATGTGTTTTCGTCTAGGAGTTTGCCAGCTTTGGATAAATCTTTCCACAAGTAAAAAATGATGCGACTTTGTTATTTCCATCACAGACCAGCTGTAACTAAATCAGAGCTCAAAAGCCACAAAAAATTGTAGCTGAAGAACGAGTGCTTTTGTAGGTTGTCTTAAGTGGTGCTCTACAATTACTCCAGTCTTCAAAGTATCTGAGTTTTAATTTGAATTTCTCTACATCTAGAGGAGCTTTCTATAATACTGAGATCTTAAAAATTACTTTGTATAGCTTTTCACTTCCTCATTTAAATGCAGTCTACTGTATAAAGCAATAAGAATGAGAATTGCTTCCCATAAAAAAAAAAAATTCGCTGACAGATTTTTTATCTGCTCCCAGTCTTATAGAGTGAGGTGGTAGTCAAACTCTTTTCTATAATCATGCAGGGAGAACAAGTTTCTGGGCTGCCAATAGCATGTTGTCTTCAGAGTGACAGAATATAGGCAGTCCAGGTAGTACTAAGTAAACACATATGACAGCACTGTCAATCCCTATTTTTTCCTCTTTAAAAAAAAAAGGTTAAACTCTAAATCTGTTAGCTATGACTACCACCAGCTGCAAGTATGGTACTGTGCAAGGAAATATTAATTGCATAACTTTAATGAATTATATTGAATAGGTGTAGCACTGTGTAGAAAATTGCTATAGACTTTGTTAGTCTCATGTATAGCACAGGAGGGCAGTAAGTCAGAAGTTGATACCAATGGTAATATTTTCTAATTGAATTTTGAAATACCTATTCTTTGCAAAAAAAAAACCAAAACCTGTTGGGGTCCAGTGCCTCTGAAATAAAAAAAAAAAAAAAAAAAAAAAGAGCTTGGTTTAATATTTTATTAGCCATGAGAATTGTTGTTTTAAAATGCAAAAAGGCTTTTACTACTTTAGGTTCCGATTTTGAATAAATACTATTTGGTTGCCTATCAAGAGCCAAGCTACTAGTTTTCATGATAATCTGAATATCGCAGTGAATTTGGAACCTTTAATTAAGGGCAGCATAATAGCTAGGCAATCTTAAAAGTGTGGGTGCCTGAATATCTTTAACTTCTGGTGTGAAAATAGTAAAGCTTATCTAAACAGGGCTAGTAGTACTATTTCCCCCCGCATCTCTGTTCTGGCTGGCACTAGGACAGAGAAGAATCCTGTTTTAATTCCTGACCTTTCTTCCAAAAGCCACGGTAAAGCACCAAGAGCAAGCGCTGAACAGCTAGGCAGTGCGTTCGTTCGCCAGCTAGAGAATGGGCACAACACACGTGTAATGCGTATTCCACTTACTGAGAGAAAAGCAACAACAAAGTTCCTACCCAGGGCTCAGTGGTGCTGTACAGGCTTTTATTAATACGTCTGATTGAGCATTTTGTTGTCCACAATGAAGTAAACCTCTTGTTTGCTCTACCCTATTCCCCCTATCTTGCTTGTCAAAGCTTAATTATATCCTCTCAGTTGTTTTTTACAGTTGGTGAGGAGCACTCAGAAAGTCTAGCAGGTGTGAATAAGAAACCTCTGGAATACAAGGTAAGCTGTGGTGTCCAATACATTTCAGAAGAAAACAATTTTTGAATGAACCCACTTAGGGTTAACACTGGCAGTTTGCACCTTCTTTCCCACTTTCAGCTGTATATTCATTTAAATAGGGCATCTACTTAAATAGCTCAAGCCAAAAGTTATCATTGAAACCACGAGGGACTGAGGGAAGCTGGATACCCACACGTGCTTTGGAACTCTATCTGACAAGATGGTTGCCCTTCAGATGCAATTTTTACTGACAAAGCAGAGAATAAATGCAGAAAAACAGATTACCACTTCTAATTTCCCAGTCTTGAACAGCAAGCAGCTGAGCTGATGTACTGAAAACATACACTCTATTATTCTATTATCCTTTCCAAGTCATAACCACAGTTTCCAGCAGCTGTTATTTAACCTAGTCAGAACAAGCACAAAACTACAGAAAAGATGCAAAATAACAGATTTCAATGATGCACTAATTCACTTAAAAAAAGGGAAAGATTATTTCGTCTCACCACCACATCCATGGGAAAAGAGGATCTGGTCTAAATCAGGGGAAATAATCTTCAACACAAATAATGCAAGCACTGTCAAGTAGATGTCTAATTTGTATAGATTAAGGTGATGGTGAAGACATCTTAATTAAAGTGTTCAAGAAAGTTACTTGATTTTTCTCTTACAATGGATACTTAAATTAAATTTTCCAAAGATCAGCTGTAATAAAACTAATAAGTGTCAGAACAGTGTGAGCATAGTCACATCTTGCTCTTCACTTTCACCAGAAATCTCCAGTTCTCTTTTTGTGCTTAGCTTATCTAAATGATTTCATCTTCAATACAACAAACTGTAAATCTGTAGTAGATAATCTCAGGAGCATCTCTTCAAGTAAATATTGATTCCATTCCATTCTATTCACAAATGGGGGAAAGGCTGCAGAATGTGAATATGACCAAGCACTTCTACGAGTATGTTCTCAGTTTAAAAAGGAACATTGCTTGAGTAAGTCAAGAAAGGAGATTTAGTTATTTTATCTCATTTTTGTCAAATAAGACATCTCAATGTATTACTGCTTTTCCTAAAATAAATCATGTCCATTTTTCAACATTGCTTAAGCTTAGCAACTTCAAATGATGGTTTTGTGTAGCATTCCGGAACTTGCATAAATTAGAAATCATCAGAATCATTTTATGGCTAAGAATGTATCAACCACTGCAAGGCTTAGTGTTTTTTAATGGCTGACAAAAAAAAATCCAACAGATAAGAACTTCATTGAGCAATCAATCAAAACATTTTTTTGAAGTTGCTTGTTGAAGTTATATCTATTTTCCATTATGTTTCAGTAAATGCATTGTCAGTTTCACAAAATTAACATATTTTTATCACCTTTTCTTGACTTCTCAAAAGCTAGACTTGCTTCTCTTGTTAATTCTATGTTGTTTGAATGGTTGTTTTATTATTTTGATGGTGTTATGCTTGCACTCTCACCAGCTACAGAGGGAGTTAGCATCTTCAAGTACCATAGGAATGAGCAAGTCAGAGAAAAAGGTAGAATTATATAAATGGAGATACTACAACTAACACAAATAATGGCCTGTGTTATTGAACCCCCACGTCTTTCCTAAAGGCTGCCAGCACCCTTCCAATTTTTACTGCATTACTTCCAAAGTACTGCTAGTTGAATCTAATTTAGCTTTTCATTTTCATTCTTCAATCCCACCGTGGCCCATCAAATAGAAAAATGAGTTCCAAAGTGTCTTTTCTCTTAGACTTGACAGCTCAATATGTGTGGTTAGCCTTAAGCTAATGTTAAAATCACAAGGGGGTTCCTCCTGCCACTGCCACCGTGCACAGCTCCATGTCCATTTAGCATATCCCATCTGCCCTCTAGTTAATGTATTCTTTCCCTTCTATGTCCTGTGTTTGGCTACCCCAGAAGAAATTTCTCTTCTTGTAACAGTTGAGCCTTTTGCAACACAACACACTTATAACAGAAATCACTCACAGCTCAGCACAGTCCAGGCAGAAACAAGACCTGGAGCATAAGCACAAAAGGTGCAGATGAAGCCAGAGCAGTTGCCTCCTCTTCTCTCTTAGTTCAAACTTATATTTTGCTTCATCAGTTTTGTAAATGGACATTCAATCAAATATGTCTTTCTGAAATGACTCTTAAAAACTCATTTTAACTTCCTCTCTGCTCCAATCAATTTAAATCTATGGCCACCTCTTCCCTCCATTTCAGTTAGATTAACCAATTGCTTCTTTATTTCAAGGTGTGATGACTCCAGAAGTCTCAAATCTACACTGAGATTTCTTAACTGTGCAAACTTGTTTCTACCCTTTGGCAAGGATACCATGTAGAACAAAGATATTTTCACTAAGGTAACATAAAAGTCATTATCAAATTCCAGATATCTATTTAAGTTCTGCTTCTCAGCCTCCAAGTCAATATTGAAGGGCTGATGGGGATTATTTCATTATTAATATAGAAATTATATATCCATAATTCAACTATTAAATAATTATAAGTTTAATTAATGGTTGTTAATCACCAGAAGTGGTAGCACTGGTGTTAATCACCAGAAGTCCCAACAAACTGTTTGTACGAAAACTGAGTGCACTCTCTCATTCTTTCTATCTACCATGAGCCTGTACAAACATTTACTTTAAGCAGTATGCAAGAAATGTTTCTAAATAGACATCTTAGAGGCTGGTCTATGCCCCAGACTAAGCCCTGGACACAGCTTTGTAATGCCACTGGAAACTCCCAAAGTGAAATTGTTGCTTGGGTCTCTAATTCAATGATCATTCCATATAGCCTTGAACTGTAATATTCCATATGGCAAAGTTCAAAGTCTATAGTTCTGCTACAGACTAGTGTTTTGTTTGACAAAAGGTCATCTTGTCAGTCAATGCTGGCTGCTGTGTGAGCCCTGAGCTGCAACTCCCCTTCAGAAATCTGTGAACCAATGTGCATCTCCGATAGTTTGCACTTCTGACTGCTAAAAGTTAATAAATACCAAGTGAATCTCAAAAGTCTCAAAAAGCCCTTCCAAGGATGAGCTATGCTTCCCGTGAAAAATCCTGTCTTATGTCTACAATGGCTTGATGTAACTTTAGTTCCCACCTGTGTTTTCATCATCAATATTCAAGAGCCATCTAGTGAACAAAGGATGTCTCACCTTCCGTTTTTCTATTATTAAAGATGACAATATATTCAGGTAGTTGAGGTAAGGGAGAGTCTGGTATGCAGATATGTGTATATAGGGCATTCTTACATGGCAAGATGAAAGTGTAATACCTAGCGTTTAAATTTAGGCTTTAAGTACAATTTCAGGCTATGTCATGTACAAGACAGAATCACAAAAACAGTGACCAAGTGCTATCCATGTGGTTTTGAAATGGACATATAATCACAACTGAAAGTGCCAAGCAATATTTGTCTACAGCCGCAGACACCTCAGCCACAGCTAAGTAGGTCTTGCCAAGGTCCTTGAAAATAGGCCATGTTTGCTCTAACAATCTGAAAGGGAAATCCAGATTAATATAAAGCTCTTTATCACTCTGTCTCTCTTCAAAGTCAGTATAAATTCACAGTTTTTCAGCTTTTGTATTTATAGCACACAGGACTTTAACCACAAGAAGCAATTTCTTCCAGTTCTGCAAAGGTGTCTGAACTGTGATGCTTCTGTCATCTGAGCAAGAGTTCCTAACTTTGACAATCTTTGAATTCTAAAAGAGCCTGAATATGATGCTCCATTGATTAGAACAGTTATCAGTCTGACATGTTATAGAAATGAAAATGATGGAAAACTGAGCATTTGGCCTAGAAATTCAGTTTGAATATTATTTTAATGCTCTTCGTTGTATTCAGAGTTGCTCTCGTTTTTCACCTAAGGATATTAAGGATGCTGGGTTCTAAAACACAAGCAGTTACCACAACAATATCATGGCAGTTCATCTCTCAAAACCAGCAACATAGATCATATATTTGAAATGCTCAGCTAAAGTAAGTTACTGTGGGATGGTCAAGAGCTACATTTTGCCCAGTGTGCAGTTCTCCTGTGAATTTAGAGTGCACCAGGTGGAGTCACTGGGTCCTTTCCATCACATACCACATTTTTACTGCCTCTGTGACAGAAGCCTTTCACACATGGTTCTGAGTTGAGATGTGTTTGAGGTGGACCCACAGCTCGTCCTGAAATGAACTAGCATCTGTTTACTAGTTAGTGGTCTACTTTTGCCGGTACATTTCATATACATGCCATCTCTTAGTGGTTGGGTAACAGTGTGGCCATCGCGTTTTACACTTTTTTGGATACCAGATTTTGATACATTTCTGACAACTAGCATGAGTATAGATAACAGGACGTAACACCATCTGTTCAGAACTGAGATTTTATCTGCAAAATCAGTTTTTTTGCGTGTCGTGCAGCTGATTCTTGTAATCTGTTATCTCTAATCTTTTGCTATTTCACTTTAGCTTTAGCTATGGACACACTCATGAGATGCAAATTTTTGACTCAGAAAGAAGCAGATCAACATTTAATGACTGGCTGCAGTTCTACATTCAAGAAAGGACATGACATTTCCACCCAGCTCAGCCAGCTCTCTGCAGCTTCTGTGTGTTAACAGTATTGCCAGTCCTACCATCCCCGCTAGAAAATAGCATCTAGAAGGTTCTCCTGCATTGCTTTATCTTATTCCCCTCAAAAGATGTTCAGAAGATCATTATTTTCACTCTTTATTAGAAATTACTTGTCAAATATTTAACTACCAGCATATATTCCCTAATCCTTATCATACAGGCTAAATAATTCAACAGTGCATGGTGCATATTTATTTTGCTTTTCTCCCTTTCCATATGATTTTTAAACATTTTGTGTTTACAGGGACTGTAAACTGTGACTCAGTTTTGGTTTTGAAGCCTTTGGGAGGGGTAAAGTTCTCCATAAGATTGCCTAAGCAGTATGGGCAATGCTTTGGTGCCAGAAAGAACAATAACCACTGTTTGAGCATATGAATTACTCAGATAGGCTAGTATAATACTTTTCTCTACCCATCTGTAGAATATTTCACCAGATGAATTTCTTACTCTTAGAAAGAGTAGGAATAGAAAAAATAAAGATCTTGTATAGCTAAATTAAGTTGTTAAGTTTTAATAATGACGCTTAAAACAGTGCTTGCCATAAATAGACTGATGTCTTCCGCAGAGCTTGGAGAAAAAAGATCCATATTACCCTGAACAGCAGGGATTGTTAATCACCAAATTATTCTTACAGGCCTGTCCAGGAAGGTAAGTATTTGCTATTTAGACCTTTGCCTATGATTTATGCTGCTTTTATTCTGACAGCATCAATCTTAGCTGGGTGGCAGAAGTGGTGCTGCTCTGCAGGCTGATTTCAGGGAACCAATAAAAGCAAGCATTGCTGTACCTGCCAACAATGAGGGTTTTTCCGTGTTGACTGGATGCCCGCTACAGTCCTCGGACTGTCCCACGGGCTGTATGCTGTGAGCGTGCCTCCCGCCTTTCCCTAGGTCTAGGAGGGCACCGTTGCCACAATTAGTTTCATTGTCATCATGCCTGGCTGGCATTGGCATCGTGGCATTTGGAGAATGAATTTCATACATTTCTGTTCTAGGGCATACTGTCAAGACAGAGCAGACAGATACCTACAGCTTCATCACTGCCAGCAGCAGACTGCTGGGTTGGCATTTACCGATCAAAAGAAACATTGCCTGAAAAATTTCCTCTATCCGAAGATAAAAGGAATACAATACTTTCATGGTAAATTTGTCTGAACGTGTTCAGTTACTACTCTTCAGCCATGAAATAAGAAGCTGTTTCTAGAGATCATATTCCCAAACAAAGTACACTGTGGGAAGAGTCAGATGCTCAAAGGCAGTTCAGTAACATATCTTTATCATAGCTATCACGACATCCCAACCAGAATATATTTTCACAGCTCCCTACACACTGGTCAAGCTTCTGCAGCTATTTATCACTTCTTGGTCAAACAAGTGCCACACCTTCCCTAGAGTGTGTACATAAAAGGCATAAAAAAGTAGGGTTTGCTGCCTGTGCAATAGGTTGTTTAGTGGGCCTGCAAGGGACCCCTCTTATTAAGGACTGAAGCTGCAGCTGCTGCGAGGATTAGGAAATCTTCAGCTGAGAGTCAACTTGTGGAGGCAGTGCAAGTTTTTCTTTTACTAAATTCAAAAGGCCTTTGAAAGCCTAGGGGCTAGTATGTCTCATACGAAAGGTTTTTATACTACCATTTAAACAAAGAAAGTTTACTTTCATGTTGAGCATTTGCGACAATTTCAGCACAACTGAGAACTGTCTTTTGTTATCTTAGTGCCAGGTCTCTGCTGTGCACTCCTAGCAGCCCCTCTGAAAATCCCATCAGTGAGAAACTCAAGCAGGCATTCAGCTCAGGAAAGATTTGGGGGAATGAGCACCTGTCACTCTCCCTCATTGTTGTGACTCAGGGCTTTGCTCCTCCAGTGTTTTCACGTAAAATACGCAAGTACTCAGGTTTACAGCCTTTGAACCTCAGCAAGGAGGCCAACTGCTTGGGTCATTTAAAATCTGACGGAGAAAACAAACACTACTACCCACTGCAGCTAGAGACTTACTCAATTCGTGTACGCTTCTTTTCAGCACACTGCATTTCACAGAATCACAGAATTATCAAGATTGGAAAAGACCTAAAAGATCATCCACTCCAACCATCACCAATACTTCTCAGCTAAATCATATCCCTCAACACAACATCCAAATGTTTCTTGAACACCCCCATGGTCGGTGACTCCACCACCTCCCTGGGCAGTGCATTCCAGTGCCTGACTACCCTTTCCGAGAAGTAATATTTCCTAATGTCCAGCCTGAATCTCCCCTGGCGCAGCTTGAAACCATTGCCTCTAATTCTATCACTGTCTACACAAGAGAAAAGGCCGACCCCTAGCTCACCAGAACCTCCCTTCAGGAAGTTATAGAGAGCTATAAGGTCTCCCCTGAGCCTCCTCTTCTCCAGACTGAACAATCCCAGCTCCCTCAGCCGCTCCTCATAAGGCCTGTGCTCCAGACCCCTCACCAGCT
>WHYT01015806.1:155450-170894 GCA_009806455.1 Tetrax tetrax
CCAAGCTCCACCATGAATTGAGAACTTTATCATTTCATGGTCACTCTGTCCAAGGCAGCCCCCAACCTCCACATCTCCCACCAGACCTTCCCTGTTTGCGAACAGCAGGTCTAGCGGGGCAGTTCCTCTCGTGGGCTCTCTGACCAGCTGCATCAGGAAGGCATCCTCTATGCACTCCAAAAACCTCCTAGACTGCTTCTTCTGTGCTGTGCTGTACTCCCAGCATATGCCAGGGAAATTGAAGTCCCCCATGAGGACAAGGGCTGATGACCGTGCAGCTCTTGCCAGCTGCTTGTAGAATACCTCATCTGTCTCTTCATCCTGGTTTGGCGGTCTATAACAGATGCCCACCAGGATGTCTGCCTTGTCAGTCCTTCCTCTGATCTTTACCCATAGGGATTCAATGTTATCATCCCCAGTCACAATCTCAGTAGCAGAAAAGGATTCCCTAACGTAGAGAGCCAGTCATACAGCAGAGGTGACATTTACCAGGTCATAATTTGTTCTTCCTCTTTTAGATCACTTTGATTTTAAGACCTTTTGGTACCCCAGTTAAGTATCTCAAGAGCTTGTCAGGCATCATAAGTACCCATCTTCCAGCCTTCCATCTTACTAAGAGTCTTCGTGTGATTTTTTGCTCTACTATGTCCATGCCTGTCAAACAGAAAAATGGCTGCTTGTAGTGAGTTAAACCAAGAATAAAAACAGAATGAGCAGTTCATCTATCAACACGAATGCTGCCTAATGTCATTATGACCTAACTTACATAATTTAAAGCTTTCATGGGGACCTACAGAGTAACTCAAGCTTTAAACAAAGAAATTCTAACTGCAGTTAGGTACATTTAAACACTTTCCTTATATGTGATCCCTTGCAATATCTGTTTTTATGTACTTGCTTCAACTTCTTCATGAGATCCAGGAGTAGCCTTCATTTGCACAGCAAGATAGACACAGAGAAGTTAGTTTTATAATCTGCCCTTCCTAATTTCCCAGTTTCTAATCTTTCCTAAGTTATATTCATTTGTTTTACCTTTCATCTTCCTGCGTTTAGCCAAGAGACACATTAAATACACAGACTAATAATCTAGGAATATGGTCTGAAAACCAAGCCTTTAGTTGCCCATCTGCAAATGGTGTGCCTCTTGGGATCCAGCTGAACTCCAGTCTTCCTCAGTCTGTGCAGACATACTGCCTAATACTTCTCAACTGCCTATGTCATGTTGGCAGAAAAATGCTTGTAAATATTTTGCTGAGTTGCAATTATGTTTTATACATATGGCACATACGATTGTACAGGTTGCTTTTTAGCATTGGGAAAACAATGGGAAAAATAGTTTGACTCCTAATCAGAAAGCTCATCAGCACTAGTGCTTAAAGCCTGCTGATCACAAAAGCATGTGGTGAATCTTTCCAAACCATTGCCTTTCAAGTATTTTGACCTAAATTGTAGAAAAATATTTCAAGATTTAGAGAGTCTGTTTTATTGACGAAAACAAATTTTGGCCCTTCTGGGTGCATACAGAAAGCAAGCTGTATTGCATCAGGAGAACTTAACCCATCTCAGCTGGTACAAATTTATTCAGATGACTGCAGGTGACATACATTTATCTCCTTTACCTTCTCCTATACCTTCAGAAACAGTGCTGTGTCTTCAAAAATAATGCGATTCTATTAAAACAAATCCTGAGAGTATAATTTCTAAAATATGGCTGCTGAAGGAAGATGACCTGTTTGTTAGGAAAAAAAAAAAATGGTCCAACCAAAGATTAATCACCTTTAGCTTAAGCTATGTACAACCTTTAGTCCTGCAAGCACTATAATTCCACAGCTGAAAAAACATACTTAAGTTTTCTATGCAATACACAGTTTCTGTTTCAGTATTTTCATGACCTTTTCTCCAATCTGTAGCAATTCCCCAGACTGCAGGTGTTTGCCTAATCTTTTTCTATTATTTCTGTTCTATTCCTGCTGCAATTAATTTATTGTAGCTTAGATAATTACTCCTCCCTCCACCTTCCCACATGATGCATTACCACCTTTGAGCTCCCTCTTGCAGATTTCCAGGTGTGGATAGGACCAAAAAGAGTAGGTCCAATGCTTCTCACATCACACTTGTGAAGAGCACAAAAACTGCACACGCACCAAGGACACAAGTTGTAAATCTCCATAATCTGCCGCTGAAAATGTTAGTGTCAGCAAGTCCTTCCACACTAGATTCTGCTTAAGACCATGCCAGGATCTAGACTGAGAATGTCTACGTATTATTTAGCATAGACTTGTTACCTAACAGTAATGCCTTTTCAGGGCATTTTTGGCACAGCTATTTGATGTAGATTATGGTGCTCTTTCACATAGCAAACAGAGGTTGAGAAAGTCAGTGTATAAGCCTTTACTTCACTTTGTGTATACCTCTCCAATCCTTGCAGAGATTCAACTACAGTGCGTTTGCAAAGTAACTCCTTAAGAGGATTTTTTTTCTATTTACATTATCTTGTTCTGCTGAATATTAAGTGGTTATCCTTCCGTAGTATTCAGATTTTACTAAAAAAAAAGTCCTAAAATGTAAGGGTAAGAATCTAGAAGTTTCTAGTTGATTGCAAATATTATATCTTCTTTCCTTATTAATAACTCAGTGTAAATGTGTCCTAACTCTCAGTATGGATGGTGGAAGGTGAAGGAAACAATGGAAACCACGATGCTACCATGCTGGCTTACAGAACTCCCAAATAATGTTTTCAAGTTTTGTTGCACCAGACCTGCATTTTGCCAACTATATAAGCACAAAAATAAGTTCCCTTCAGCACTGATTAGCAATTATATTAATAAACAGTTTCTTTACTCTGACTTGTGCATTGCTAAAGAGGAAGTTGGGTCATTTCAATTTATCTTGAAAAATCAGTCCCTAATATTTACCAGAAAGGACTATATCTGACAAAGAATACCTTGGTTAAAGCTGACTGCCCCCTTCACTCTTTAGTATTTTGTAATTAGCAGTTTCCAAAAATGCAGCTGTGGAAGCAGAGCACTACTTTTCACCATTTTTCCTAATTACCATGAAGTCTACAGAAGTGGTACTGTAGCTCTCAGTCATACTAGAGCTTTCTCTCTCACCACTCAGAGGCCTTTCTCCAGTGAGGTAGATTAATACACTTTTCCAATACTTGTTGTTTTTTTCCCATAGAAGAATGCAATTCTTTTTGCATCCCTCTTTGTGATCAAAATTAAACCTGTCCAAGATTTAAGATTCAGAATGACTTCATTTTTTAATTAAGACATTACACACAGGAAAGAAAGCTTTCCTTGGAAACACAGTTCAGTTTGTTGCTAGCCCAAGAGGGTGCCTGAGATCTAATGAAGTGAAGGAGGTCCTAATTATATAGCCCAGTGACAAAATATCACTGTGTTCAGGGCAAAGCAGAGGGATGAAAAGGTTAGGATGACCTTTTCATCCCTTTCCTGCACCAGTCTTAGATAACCTCCAAAAAGGAAAGTTGAAGTCTGTATTGCTTCCAAGAGGGGCCAAACTGGAGGAAAAGCAGCAACCTTAAATGACCTTTTGTTGAGGAGGAGAAAGGTTATCAAACCAAAAGGTGAGAGGTTATTTACTTTTAGGTTTGAAACAAAACACATGTAGTTGATTCAAATGATACTTAGCATCGGATTGTCTCAATAGTTTACTTAAGACACTTTTGATCAGTATTTATCTAATCAAAGTATTAACTCAAGGATTTAACTTTGCATTTACAGCATAAGGTGTCTAACTAGTTGAAGAGTTTCTTGCTGTGTGTAGCTAGCAGTGCTTTAGAGATCAAATAATTTTTTGCTACCTAGTGACAACATGTCAAACATTTGTTAACACTAAAGTCCTGGCTGCCTTAAGCTTTGGGTCAGAGAAGGATGCAATATAGGATCCTGCCCATTTCTGTGGGGGAAGAGACTGAGAATTTAATTATAACTTGGTAATAAATAAAAATCAGAAACATTAAAGAGGTTATTTTTTACTCATTTGACATACAACAGAGATATTCCATCAGAGTGCCATCTTTGCTACAGATTACAGCTCCATTGACAAAAATCAGTCCAGAAAGACAATGCTTAAAATGTGAAAAGGCAGACAAAATGCTTCATTTTCACTACAGCACTTTCAGTGCAGTAAGTTATATGACAGCAAGCAACTTCGTGCACTATTTCACTTGTGGATTTTAAAAATATGTTAATAATTAATCCAAATGAGCTTTTCTGTAACTTGTTTTTCACCTTTCTTGTGGTACATGTACAATTTCAATAAGTTCATTTCCACATCTGTTATTATTCTGACACCGGTACATCACTCATTAATGACAACATGGTTTTCAAATTGTAGTCTGAGGACTAGCGTGCAGTTAATCAGAATATGTAAAAGACATTTTCCTTCATGGAAATGATGCCTAAGATATCATATTCAAGAAAGCAAAGGGTGTTTGCTAGTTCAGACTTAAGATAACTGTTCATTAATTGCTATCTGTGTAAGATAGAGCAGAAGCTTTATTGGTTTTCTTGTAGCTTAAATTTTCTTACACATGTAATTAGGGAATAGTTTTGCTAAGTTCTTCATTTATTAAATACACCTTCTCCTTAGAAATGCCAGAGAAGCTTGTTACATGGATAATAGTCTTAAAGTAATTAAAGTTGATAGGAGCCTATCAGAATTCATTTTCTAGTGAGATAGTATTTACTCCGGTCCTAAGGGCTTTCTAGTTCATTTTCCATGTAAGATTTTTGATATGTGCTTTTATCATTTCAGAATATGTCTGAGCAGACAGCTAGGAATACCTCTCATCAAAAGACTCACCTCGTGTGGAAGCAGAACTGATTATTTTTTGCTGCTTGTTCTATTGCTAAGAAGAAAATGTGATGCATGACGTAAAAGATCCACCTCTTCAAGCTTCAACAAACAATCTATGGCATGAGAATAATTCATAGCTTAAACTTCCAGTTATTAGTTTCCACCTCGGTTTCTTGATTTTGCTCCAGGAATTTACCAGTAAGAGTTCGCAGTGGGAAAATCTTTCTCTGTGTATTTATTTCTTGATAGAATCTGCCAGTGGAGAGACTTCATATGGCAAATACTTCTGGAGATAAATAATTTAAACCCTGTACAGGTACACAGAAAGGAGAAGAAAGGAAGGAAAAACGAGCTGTGTAACTAAAGGAATATTTCCCAGAACAAGCTGAAAACATCAGGCCTGTGGCAGCAGCTTGCAAGGGGATTGACTGCAACTACAAGCACTGGGAGCGCGAAATAGTCTTTCAGTAAAATTGTGGAAACCATCCCGTAGAACTGGTGCATTGGCAAGCTGTTCTGGGACATGCCTCTACCATGGCAAAGAGGCATCAGCAGCCTTGCTCTCGCAGCTGGCTGCTGGCCAGGGGATCTGCAACCCCGTGAAAACCCGTCTCCTGCAGAGCATATCCCTGGCCGCTGCCCAAGGAGCACAGTCTCCTACAATACTTCAGGCTGAAATTATGCTCAGAGCAGCGTGAGGACTGATCAGCAGCACCCAAGTTAGCTCCGGGAGCTCCAACAGACCTGACGATACAACGCCTTTTTGGTAAATGTTCGTAGGATCCCATTCCCAAGCAAATGTGTGGCACCTGTGGGCAATGGAGATGAGATTTCCCCACAGTGGAGACCACAGTGCACACTCACAGGCTGGCAGGACTGTAGTCATTGCCCTTGCTGCTCTAAAAAAAGGCTTTCTAGTGCCAAGCATGATGAGAAATGATATCTGTGGTACATAACTGAGCAGGACTAGGGCCAATAATGTAATTCTATCTTCGCTTGCGAGGCCCTGAGAGAGCTCTTATCCTTGCTCATCTCCAGCATTACCAAGAACCTCCATTACCAGAGATTTCAATTAATTTTAGATAGGGTTGCCAGTGGTTTTCTAGTTACCTGACCGAGAAGAGAAACTTCACTGCCCTTCTAGCTTCCCTATAGGCCTACTACACCTCAGATTTGAAATCTATTTTTGAAAAGCCCTGTTATTTGTACACAATTCTTCCTTCGGTAATTTCTTGCTGCTGAAAAGAATGAACTCTTAATTTAGGTTTTCTTTGGAAAGACACATAGAAGGTAATGACAGTTTTGTTTCTGAGTGCTATTCGTGCACAGCCAGACACAAGGTCATTTTACTCTCTTAGTCTACTGCACGGATATAGGGTTGCCTCCTGCAAGTTTCTTCAAGATAAAAATAAAACATGCCTGGTCTCCATTAGTTTACATAGTGACAGTATCTCATAGCTATCTATTTGCCTACCAATCCAGAAATTCTTCCACTTTAAACACCTCCAGCTTGTACAACAGTCATTATAGGAAAAAAAAAAACAAATCTGAAGCTATACTTACATAGGGACTTACCCTCAAAAATTTTGCATACAGCTGAATCTCAGAGAGGTCACATTATTAGGAGTGTACCTGAGAAAAACTATGTACTGCAGGAGATTTACTGTGGCTTCTGTATCTCACAAATAAAATCTCTTCAACAGAGATATTTCTCCTGACAGGAACCAAAAAAAATTACCGAAATCTATATCTAAACAATGCTACTCCAGGACACAATTTAGGATAAAAGTAGACCTGGGAATCTGTACATATACGTTATACATACACTTCAGTTTAAAACATTGAAGACATTCATCTTTAACCCTTTCAATGACTTATGTGAAATTGCTTCTGGAAAAACATAAAACTTTCATAAGCCTAACGGTTGATGTAAACTGTGCCTAGTGACTTACAGACTCCACTAGAGCTGAGTTAACAGAGATGCATCAAGAGAGCATAAGAACACAGTTAAGATTATAGTAATCCAGAGAAAGAGTCCATTTACGCTAGCATCCAATCTCTAACAGTGGTCGCATGCGGATACCAAAGCAATAAAAATACAAAGGAAGAACAAGAAAAGTGCAAGAAAAACGATCATAACTATTCCATAACTATTTCCATATTCCATAACCATTCCAGCAACAGTTGAAAGGAAACCACTTCAGCAGTTCCTTGCTGCGGCCATTCCTGTAACTCCTCCATAGTCCAAAGCTAATAAAGCTACTAATAGTATGCACTATATATTTTTATCCACTACACTCAGTTTACTGGGAGATGATAAAGTCTCTGACACATGTGATTGCGCTGCAAGAGGTGAATACTTGGCTTCCACTTCGTGCAATATTTTCACCAAACTGTACTTCTTTCCTCACTTACTTTATCTGTTGGGGACATATATATTCAATTAGACATCGTTTACTCATTTCATGCTCAAGGCAATAGCATCTGCCCCTAAATGATGCAGATTTTAGAAGGGGGCAGCCTTTTAATATGCCACTTTTGTTTGTTTTTCACTCTTTAAGCCTGAATGCAACACCTAGTTTTATCGGAATAGTGCAATTTTTTTCTTACTCAACTACTGCATACAAAGCTTAGCAATTCTGAGCCTTTAATGAACTTCATAAAAACATTTTTCATGTTGGATTTTCCCTCCATTGATGTAATTCCTTTTCCAAGTGTTTGTTATAAAAGTAATTTTTTAAAAATCACTTTCAAGAAGTCCAGTTCAAACTTTAATATATTATGCTGCAAATGTCAAAGATTTGTTGTTGCCATTGGAAAATTAACCTTTGATGAAAAAGTTTGATGTGTCTCCTCTAATTTTGTTTTCCTCTATGCCCTTGCAAAGGAGATTTAAAAAAAAAAAGAATAGGGGCTGCTAATTGAACACAGTATATTCAAAATTACACATTGTACATAATGTTTTACTTTAACCTTTTATTCTAATCCTTGCTCATGACATTGTATTTTTATGTTCTCCAGTTTGTTCTAAAAGTAATCTTTGTTAGAGCAATAGAAGATATAATTTAATGTGTTTTGTGCAGTCATAATGCTTTTGCAACTTGAAGACCATCGTTGCAATAGTCTCAAGACTTCTTTAGCAACATAGTACATTCCCATTCACAGTCATAACTGAGTTCTGAAACTATACCCATCTAAGTCTGTGGAGAGGAAAAAGAGTAGTTGCTACATTACAAAAGAGTTTGTGATTACAGCTTGCTAAGGCTGACTTGAAAGCAACCAGCTTGAACTGTCAGAAATAGAGGTGAACATGCATGAATTATTCCCCAGGCAATTCTAGCTATACCTCTTTTCTGTTAGTCTGAATGATTTCCTATTTATTTAATCTAAAAATTGTCCTTTCCTGTAGTTGTAAGGTGGTATCTTTTGCTAATAAAAATAATTTTGCATTTGTCTGTTAGAAAGGAGCTTCCTTGTTTAACCAAGTAACATTTTAAAACCAGAATTTTCTTCCAGCCAACATCTCATTAACACATACACAATAAGCACAGTAGTATAACAGGACAAAAATATGAAGGCTTTAATTGGTATTTTTCTTCTGTCAATAGCAACTTTCTTGGGACCTACTTTCTATTAAAATTGTCAGACTAAATCAAGACAAAGATCTAGCATATAACACAATGTTCAGCTGTAATAGAATAGCAAAACAATTGCTAACCTAGTTGTAAGATGTACTGACAACTGTGCCAACCTAGTTTACTAACTGGGGTAGGCAATTGTTTTAAATGCTTCACATGGCCAGTGTTTTTCAGAAATCTAGACAACAGCCAGAACTTGGGTATTTTCTTCATTTTCATTGTCCAGATAGTATAGTACTTTAATGTCAGTTGCTTATATTGGGTTTTCTCACGTAACTACATCAAGAAATAATCAAGAGATAATTAAGCCATTGTTTTTTTATTCATGGACCACTGCGATTAGAAGTTCTAGAGGCATAAAGCTTTCAAGTCATCACAGGGTAAGATGAGATTTCCTTGACTCCTGGAGACTTCTTAACTAGTTGCCTTTATGAGAAGGGACAAGGCAATGTTCACCTGGAAAAATATTGCTCCATATTCTGGCATTCGATACACCTACTCTCATAGTTTTGTGAGAAAACTCCTCTGCCCTGTCATTCTCTTATTTTCTTAGATAACAAGCTGCCTAAGAACCTTTCTTCAAAACTCATGTTTCTCCAGAAACAAATATAAATAATATGTACACTGCCTGTCAGATTACCCCAGGTAATTTGACACCAGGCAAGTGTAAGGCTACGTTTATTCTAGGAAACAAGGGACTGAGTTCTTGATCACAACTTGAAAACATTACAAAAGTGCCTCAAAGTGCTTTATCACTTAGGGGAAACCTAAATATATAGTCAACATCAATCGCTAGCTCCAGATATCACTTCCATTTGAGACATCCCTTAGCCATGGAAACAAATGACCAAGTCAACTGCAGTCTGTCTTCAGAGGGCTACTTTTAGAATGGGACCCCAGCTCCAGTTTTATAGCTCCCATTTGTCCGAGGGCATAGGTTTTCATTGCTATGGAAGCAAACACATTTTCAAACACTGCTTGGCATTTGTTAGTATGCTAATGAAATACTCTTAAAACTTTGTCAGAGACTGATTCCCCTTTCAAACACAGAGGGATGCTTGGCATGCTGCTACTTCTTCCCACATTTACCTTCTTTTAGGAAAACAGCTGACATTACAGCATTGTGACACTACAACATTGCAGTTATAATTAACAGTTTGCAAGTCGCATGGTATGCTTCTCATTGTACAGCAGATTCGGTTCCTTTGTCTACTAATTTTCACAGAAACCAAACATACCTGTGTGATGATGAATAACTAACACTTCATTTTAAATAATACTTTATTTCAGAGCTCATCTGATTTTTGCATTTCCTTTTCTGGCCTTGGGTCCTCTCTGTTTCTCTTAAAATTCCACTTCTTAACTGGGTTCTTAAGGCCTTAGTAAACCTTGCACCTTCAATTTATTTCTCATTCACCTAAGAGAAAGGCTTAGAGCTCAGGAAAGTTGCTGTTCAATTAGCCTGCGCCTAAGATAACAGTGGCCAAAGGTAGTGTACTTAACTTGTTTTGCAATGGCTTCCTTCCTGTCCTTAACCTGACCTACCTTGAACTTTTCTCAACTCCAATCTGGTTACAAATCTGTGTAACCACATGTAGCAGGAGGTTTTGACTGAAAACCTCCCTTTTTGGTGGGCAACCGAATTACGTTAAATCTCCTCAAATTCTGTTTAGATCTTTTAACTATTAATGATGAGTTAATTTTTTTACAATAAAATGGAAGTCATGATTTATTAATGGCATGTTTGGGATTGCTTCATTCTTCTTTCAGTTGATTATATCTATTATAGCTCTCTGCTTTGTAGGAACTCTATTTTAAGTGGTTTTAACATATTGATAAATGGCACTGAAAATCTTGGTAATCCTGTAACATTTTGCAACAGGTAGATCAGTTATATTTTTAAGGTAGAAAGCAGAAGTTTATTATTTCTTTTATTTGACTGAAAAACAGCAGCTTTTAGAACACACTATGTAAATGGCAAAAGAGTTTTTAAGGCATTTGAATTATGAACAAATATTTCAATATCACTTAATTTTATTAAAGATCTTAAACTAAAATACAAGCTGGGCCCAGTTTATGAAAGGTATTAACTTACATGTGATTTTTACTCTCTGAAAGCTTGAAAGGGTCTCCAAATAGAATTTCTCTTCATTTCTGGACAGGCTATTAGCCACTATTTTCACTACCTGATTTTCCTCATTCCTCACTTAGGAAAGGGTTCATTTGTTCAGTAATCTTTTCAGACATTCAATTCACCAGACTGATTTGCCAATCTTAATAAATGGATAGGTATAGGAACAGATAGTGTACATACTATAGATCAGCTATAAGCAGCTGGTTTTCACTGTGTCCAGTCTCTTTAAGTATTGTGGGTGCACCCAACTAATGAATATACATGAACTCAGAATAGATATTAATTAGACCTTCACAGCTTTTAGGTTAGCAAGTTCATCTCAAAAATCTTGCTGTAGTTATGCAACTACTTGAGTGCATAAAGGTAGACATAAAGGTACCCTCATAGATATGGCAGAATGTACTCTTCCCTTATTCCAAGATGTTCATACAGCCACAAAGAGATTTCAGTAGCAGTTCAGATTATATTAGACATTTGTGCTATTCAGTTAATTCAGCCATTGACAGATTTTCATATAATCATAGAATAGTTTGGGTTGGACAGGACCTTCAAATGTCATCCAGTCCAACCATCCTGCAAGAAGCAGGGACATCTCCAACCAGATCAAGTTGCTCAGAGCCCCCTCCAACCTGGCCTTGAATGTTTCCAGGGATGGGGCATCCACCACCTCTCTGGGCAACCTGTTCCAGTGTTCCACCACCCTCCTTGTAAAAAAATGTCTTCCTTATGTCCAGTCTGAATCTACCTCCCTCAAGTTTGAAACCATTACCCCTTATCCTATCACAACAGGCCCTGCTAAAGAGTTTTTCCCCATCTTTCCTATAAACCTCCTTTAGGTACTGGAAGGCTGCTATAAGGTCCACCCGGAGCCTTCTCTTCTCCAGGCTGAACAGTCCCAACTCTCTCAGCCTGTCCTCATAGGAGAGGTGCTCCATGTACCACAAGCACTACTGCTCTCCAGCGTGATGGACCTCTGCAAGTGCAAAACAGTACTTCTGGCATGTTGCACTGCCAATATTTAATGAAATCAAGGCTAAGTACCTCGTGCAAGTCTAGCTGCTTTGGGAAGTGCAGTGTTCATAAAGCATGTAGGTGAGGGCCATTGATAACAGGTGGCTGATTCTAACCATCCATCCTTCATCCTACAACCTACAGTTTTTTAAATAAAATCTTTAACAACTAGCAGATAAAATTTGTTTGTGTTGTGAGAAGAGGAGGGAAAGTGCAGGAAGTCAATATTATAAAGAAACAAAATGGATAATTAGAAGGAACAGTAGGAAAAGAAGGTGAGGTCTTTTTTATATCCTCGCCTGTACCACCTCCTTGGTGCTAAATCACCATTATAATCCTTCATTGTAGGCCGAAGTTAACATAATACAAAAAGGCTTTTATAAAAGTTTACTAGTTTTCTAAAGGGTCACCTTCTTAAAGTCATTCCATGACTCTCTCAAGCATGAAAAGTACAGAACATAAAGGCTATAATATGAAGGTAATGCTGTAGAGGGAAAAGTACAGAATGGTCTTTTAAAGTAGTCTGGTTACACTAGAATCACTGAACTAAAGGAAGACTTTTATTTAGGAGTGGGCTGATATGAAGATTCTTAAATAAAATTTTGCTATACTGTGCTCTGAGAGGAATCTTCTGTTGCTTATTCTCTAGGAGTTTGAATATCAGTATTTCATTAACTAGCTTTTGTAAGCAGGCACTGCCTTCAGGTGTTAGTATGATTAAGCTACTTTGGGGGAAGCACAAATATGACATTCAAATGGACTTTACAATCCTCACTTATCAAACACTCCTAAGTGAGGTAATGCACTTATCTTAATACGAAGAAGATAAGATACATTTAGAAAGAGCTACCTTTTTGTATTGAAATCAACATACTTATAATTTCTACTTTCCTGAAAGAATGCATGACTACAGAGAACATAATGAAAATTAATGCAATAACATTCTGATAATGCATTTAGAAGGAAAGATAAAAGAAGAATAAACCAGTGAAACTCTAGGTCTCCAGAGATGAGAGCTATTTCTTCAAAGCGAGAGCAATACAGCAGCGAATCCAAAATGTTTTTATCTTCAGATTGCAAAGGAATCACACATCTACTGATAGATGTTGGCAATAAAATAAGTGTTTATATGTGTGTAGTGCTGAGAATTCCGGTTGGAAAAGAGAAATTAATAGAGTAAAGATTTGGCAAGTTGAATCAACCTGAAGGGACATCCACTTGAGTAAAGCTGGGTAAACAATTTTTACTCTGAAATTGAGCCAAAAGTTAAAAGGAAGTGGAAAGGAAGTGGAATAAGATAACAATTCTTTCCAGTCCGGATTAGCAGATGATAAACATTTGCTTATTGAAAAGAAAAGGAGAGCTGACATAACCATGAATTCAATAGATATGGGCAGTGGGTTAACCTAAAGGTGCTTTGGGAAGGAGTTGGAAAAGTAACACAATATTCTGAACAGGCACACAGGTTGTCTGATTTTATCAGTCTAACGTTTCAAATTTTGAGTATGAGGAATGTACTGGGGGGGCCTCGAGGTGGAATGCTAATGCAAAAGTTCAGGAAAAAAGTTAATAACCATAAGCACTAATTCTTCATAAAGCCCATGCAGTCCCCAAACAGCAAATTCAAAAATTCAGCCCTTGTAGTTGTGACAATTTATGGGTATTGATTAGAATCTTGACTGATGATTGCAATAGGATTTTCCTTTCAGGTTTTTAAGATGTCCTTTATGCTGCATTCTTAAATTGATTCCAGTGCTTCCATTTGGAATCTGTCCTCCAAATCAAAACATACAGGAGTGAAGCGTCAACACTATTTTCAACTGTGATAAAAAGCTTACATGATGTTCTCAAATGACTTAAAAGTGCAATGGAAATGTAGTGGCCTCCATTTCCTTCTGTGGATTGCTGAGCCATGCAACTAACCCTAAGCCTGTGAAAAAAAGGCAGTGATACTGCTTTCTGAGAGTGAGTAGCAAAGAATTTGATTTCTTGGCAGATGCAGGGAAGGCAAAGAAATACTTAGCTGAATCTATTACATTTTCCTAACTGGGACTAAGTATTCTTTTTTTTCAGTGTCTAAGCAACAGATTACTGTAAAAGTGTCTGAAAAGTATGATGGAAAGTGAAGGAAAGGACTCATCATTTACTACAGGTGACTATGTTTGTGTGTTAATGAAAAAGACAAGTTCAAGTAACAGCTGAAGTTGCGTATCTGGTTATGATTTACAAGCAATTATAACCGGAGATATAAGGCACTTCTTCCTCTCCCATCTTCGAAATCTTAGTCAAACTTGTTTAGTTCTGCCATTGCAAAACCTGAAGCAACCGTTGTTTAGAACTATGCAATTTTAAATTGTTCTGGAATGGAAAATGTGTATTAAATTTTACCTTTAAGAAAAAAAAGAAATTACAAAAGTCAGGAGCAGAGTATAGGGAGAATCTAATGTAGATGTGAAGATAATTCAGCCATTTTGACAGGAGCATAGACTTTTTAGGAGACTATTTGAATAAAATTTGAGGGGTTTAGTGCAATACTTTTTTGGAAAGGAAGAAAATCCTCAAAATAGGGTGCACTAGGTCTGTCAAATCTGTCGGACAATCTGTCTGATCACACAAATCCTTCTCTAATGGTGATATAGATGCGCTACTGCAAGTGATGTATTAATATGGAATAAAAAAATAATAATGCAGTAGAAGTTCTAGGATAAAATTACTCTAATGTGACATTCCAATTTAAAACTTCCTTTCTAAAGGAAAAATGCTCCTTGTAACTGGGTGTGGGAGGAGCTTTCAGTCCTTCCCTAGCAAGGTTCTACTTGTCAGGTTATTTACAGTTTGGAAGAAAGGATGGGAATATCATCTCCCATTTTGACACTTAAAGTGTCTTTTCATACAGCCTAAAGGTACGCATATAGCCTTAGATAGCAAAGTATGCTTTATCTCCTCATTCCTTTTCCTTACACATGCTTTCAACTACAGTGAGGGCTCAGGAAAGCTGGCCAAATTGGTTGTTTATTTAATGGAACTAACACACTTCTAATTTGGGCAACAGAGCTGAGTCACGGCTCATGCAACTGATTAGCTCTGTTTCTCTGTTTGTTATTTACAACTCAGGAAAAAGAAGTCCATGTGACGTTATTTCAAATCATGCTGATACTGAAGATCAGATACCTGATCAGTGGGGCCCCAGCAGCAGAAATATCTTTAGATGGAAAATTAAACTAAGAGATTATAGCTGTCACCAAAACAGGCTCATAAAAGTATTCTTATTAAATCTCTCCACAGGACTGAGGAACAGGTTAGCTAGCTCCTTAAATGAAAACTGCTAAGTATCAAACCCAAGAATGAATCTTATCAGTAAATTTTGAACTGTTTCTCCCATTCCAACAAAAAACAAAGATCATGAATATTTACCTATCTGTCTATTCCTAATTGTGTGTCAAATATAGAAAAAAAAATTGAGTATGAAAATATTACTCTAAGGCTTGCTCAGCCTCAGGCAATCTATCTGATGTGCCACTGCACATTCAAACACAGTGTATTAAACACAAAGTAAATATGTGGAGCTGGAGGAATGCAATCTGCTGTCAGGTGATGCCCAGAAATACCTCCTAGACTTTTGTTTCAAAATAACAATGCAATGAAATATAAACAAGTCAGGGTGAACTGGCTTTTTGCAGAGTTTACCTAGAAAACGTGTCTCAAATCAGTTTCACAAATATCCTCTAGATTTGCATAGCTGCACAAAAGCTCCTGAGGTTAGGAGACTCTGCTCAGACAGCTGAAAAGAAGCAGTGTCAAGTTTTTACATCTCTCTCTCTCTCTCTCCATTTC
>WHYT01015806.1:170914-211415 GCA_009806455.1 Tetrax tetrax
GCAGGCAAAAAAAAAAAAAAAAAAAAACCAGAGAAAAAAAAAGAAAGACAACACAGTACGAAAGAGTGCTGGACATGAAAGATTCCTTTGTAGGAAGGTAATGGGCCAGTCAGGGAAAGAGCGCATCTAACTGGTGAGATAGTCTCCTGAGCTGCTGCATGTATGGGAAAAAACACATCAGGCAGTGGATAAGTGTCAAGTTATCTGCTTTTAAAATCTTTTATGGTTTTCACTGTTGGTGTCATTTTTAATGAGAGTCTCCTGTATTGTGTCAGGAGAAGAAAGGAGAGCTCTCATGCTGTTCAGGATGAGCTATAAATGAATCAGTATTACAAATAAAGCTATACGGCTTAAAGGTTTTGGTACAGGTGCTGCATGCATCATATAGGAGGGAGCAGACGGGAAGGGACTCTTGACTATATGCGGGCTCCTGACAGTATCAAACAAGGCATGGCAAGGCTGCTATTAGTTGTGCTGCACTGCAGCACAGAGCTGGCTTCAGTTCTGGCTTCTGGGACTGAGGCACTGCAGGTACTGTTGGTAGAACCACTGCCTTTGCAGAACAACCACTGTACAGAAGAGCGAGCAACCATTTGTGCTGTTTTTTGTTGTATTCCAACTTAGGCTAACATTTAAAGATCTCTAGCATTTTATAGTACTAGCTAGTATTAAGAGCATTACTAAAGGTCCTGCTGAAATCTTTTGAATATTAGGAGTAGAAGAAGAGGAAAAGTTTAAATGTGACCTTAAAAAGAGAATTTCCTGCTGATGTGCCAGAGTGAATGACTTGTGTGAGTGACTACTCTTCAGTTTCTCCACAGAAAAGTACCTTTGTGTGCACATCACCAGGAGGCCAGGTGGATAGTCAGGCGTCATGCTTTTGGTTACAGAGGTTATCCATCCATTACTTACCCAATAGATACGATTAGCAGCCTCCTACCATTAAAACCAGGCACATGTTATCAAAACAATCTAAGTACAGTGGGGATACAGAAGTGCCTAAATCAATCAGTTCAGACATGCTGCAATGCACTGTGGACCAATATACAATGACTGCCAGGAATGTGTAAGGTAGCCAACACTAAATTAGCTCACTACTCCTCCAAAGACTGTTGCGCACAGTGAAAGAGAGCGCTGAATAAAAGTTGAGATGCAGACTTGTCATGCATGCAATGCATGTGGTCACAGTGACCAGAAGTCAGTCGGGTGTGCCTAAATCCCAGGACTCTGCTCAGAAATCCTGGACACTGTTCTGACACATGGATTAGCAAACAAAAGGCATCAGAGAAGTCAAAAGTTCAAAAGTGCATTTCCACATAGCTCTATATTGTGCTTGTCTGTACTTTTAATTTGTTTCTTTTCATTACCAGGCAACCTCGGGTATCAATACAGGCCGGGGGTTGAAGGGATTGAGTGCAGCCCTGCCAAGAAAAACTTGGGGGTGCTGGTGGATGAAAAGCTGGACATGAGCCGACAATGTGCTATCGCAGCCCAGAAAGCCAACCGCATCCTGGGCTGCATCAAAGGCAATGTGGCCAGCAGGTCAGGGGAGGTGATTCTGCCCCTCTACTCCACTTTCGTGAGACCCCACCTGGAGTACTGTGTCCAGTTCTGGAGCTCTGAACATAACAAGGACGTAAACCTGTTGGAGCAAGTCCAGAGGAGGGCCACAAAGATGATCAGAGGGCTGGAGCACCTCTCCTATGAGGACAGGCTGAGAGGGTTGGGCTGTTCAGCCTGGAGAAGAGGAGGCTCCAGGGAGACCTGATAGCGGCCTTCCAGTACCTCAAGGGGGCCTATAGGAAAGATGGGGAGAGGCTGTTCAGTAGGGCCTGTTGTGATAGGATAAGGGGTAATGGTTTTAAACTAAAAAAGGGTAGATTTAGACTAGATAGACATAAGAAACTTTTTACAAGGAGGGTGGTGGAACACTGGAACAGGTTGCCCAGAGAGAGGGTGGATGTCCCATCCCTGGAAACATTCAAGGCCAGGTTGGAGGGGGCTCTGAGCAACCTGATCTGGTTGGAGATGTCCCTGCTCCTTGCAGGGGGGTTGGAGTAGATGATCTTTGAAGGTCTCTTCCAACCCAAACCATTCTATGATTCTAGGATTACTGAAGCTTTTTTCCAAAGAAATTATAAATTAATAGTGAAGGTCATAGAAATTATTTTGATCCAAGAAATCCTTTGATTCACTTGTATTCTACAAAGTTTACTAGCTCCTCTGTTCTCCTTATTGCGTACTCTAACATGGATGAAAACACTCATATTTTGGTTTTATCCTGCCTGGGACAGATTATCACAACATTTTTAAGGAGAAAAATCCCTTAAACAACAAATGACCTTTAGTTTCACCACCACTATCTCACACACACACACACACAAAAAAAAGATAGTAATATAGCTCATTTTTTAAACAATTCATCATTAAAAGGCATATACAGGACATGGTTTTTCCCATGTACATGGTTTTTTATGTAGATTCTATTTCTTTCCTTAAACACTTTGTAGTATTTTATTTATGGGATTTCTTAAAACACCCCTATTAAGAAAATTAAAACATTCTGCCCACTTTTTTCTTTACCGCACTGGCAAATGCTGCAGATTGAGGAAACTAGTGAAAGGGAGAAACTGAAGTTAACAAAAATTATAACTAGTAGTAGACATTGGCAAACATCAACAGAAATGTATTTTAAGGAGATTTTCATTAAAAATTTAAGTTAAGTCAAGCCTGCTTATAATCCTATAAGACAACAAACAAAGCTGTTATCAACTCTTCCTTAGTTTTAATTTTGTACCTACTAGCTTAGTCTAGAGTTATTTAAATGTTATGATTCATAGACTGAAGCCTTTTTTTCAGTTCCTTACATGTGCTTTATTTGTTTGCTTCCAGTACTTCAACATTTTTATTGGTACATTTAATAGTTACAGATTTTTAAATGAAAGCTATAAAAGTGTCTATTATAAGCATTCTCTTTTTATCCAATGAGCACAGCATGACAGTAGTTCATATTTCCACAGACCTTTGCAAGTGATCAGGATAAATAGGAAAGCCTGTGCTAGTTTCTCCTGCTCTTCTCTGATATGAACATTTTTTACCCCAGGAGGTTTCTGGCAGTAGGTGCTGTCTGTACTACTAGCACAAGTGAACCTGATCCTGCCCTTGGCTTTCTTATATGAAGGCTATTCGGGCTTTTCCAATTCCAGTCCATTTGGCTTGGTTTGGATGGATTTAAAGGTTCTTTATTTAACAAGAAGTTACGTATTTATCTTTATTCAACAACATGGACAGTAAAGTGAAACCAGATGGAGCTTATTTCAAACATGTCCAATATCCAGATTGCTTTCAATCACCGAAGTGAGTTTCATGAAAGCCGACAGGCTATGAACTGTCATGAAAGGCTGCCTAGGCTAAACGTACAAGTGGCCAAGCATCCGTGACTACAGTGTGAAACCATTGCATTCCAGGTTTTACTTCTATTACCTATCCCCAATTTGTTTAACAAGTGCTTCATTTTGTATGATCTGCAGTGCTTTCTATGAAAAGTACAGATTATAGGCCTAGTTTAAGCTTTTAAGCTTTTAATTGCCAATAAACAACTCTTGGCTCATTTGAATTTTTGCCATATTAGCAGACTGCTTTACTTACAAGTTTCACGTGAGCTTACCACTGACTCACGACTGCTGTCAACAGGGTCATTTCTGATACAGTGGGTCCAGAGTAATAAATCAGGAGCTTTACAAGCAAGATTTCTGAAGAGCTGTGCTAGGATAATTATCCAAAAAGGTTATAGAGTCACTGAGGTCTGACGATCTGAACGAGTTGAGGAGGGGACTTCACATCCACAGGCGGTAAGATGGTCATTTTAGATTTATTGCAGGAGACTACCAGAGAAGCCTGGTGACATCACTGAAATTCAGGCACAGTCAAAAGTTTTGTGTAAATTTTATACTGCAGAAAAACAGCCATGGAAAAATACCAGTATCCATTAGGCCAGCAAGCAGGGAAAAGGTCAGAAAATGATTCATTTGCTCATCAGACCCAAGGGCAAGCCTCAGGTGATGATTTTACTCACAATAACAGAGGACAATATTCTCTAATCTGTGTAATCAAGACTCTAATCCTTTCTCCTTGCTAGTATAAAATGTAAGATTTTGCACCTTAAGCTTGTGTAAATGTATAAAATAGACTGAAACAAAACTGACAGGCAGTAAGCATTCTCTATTTTCACAACACCACAAAATGCAAATTCCCGAGGACTGGCAACTCAAAACAAATTAGAGGCTCTCAAAAGTTTGTCATTCTAGAAAGGGGCAAGAATCATTTTGAAACAAAATTTCATGAATAATTCTGATCTCCAGCTCAACTACTTCCTCATCAGTTGGGCAAAATCTCAAAAAGTAAGCACTACTGTTCCTTAAGAAGAAATATATCCTGCTTTTTAATTAACTTTTAGAATATGGTTAAAATATTAATTGTTAAAATACTAACTTTTAAATTTTGCAGCTCATTTAGGCGTCATCTAAAGGACTGTCCATTGATGCTTGCACTGAACGTGCTTGCTGTGTAACAAGGAGCGTGGCTAAAAACGCAGTTTTTCTCTTCTTAGGTGTGGAGATCGTATTTGTTCACCTCATCTGATGTAGCCCATTCAGCCCATTGTGCTCAAAACCCATTCAGGAAGGCTGTGTTTTAGGATGCAGGTTCCACCTTTCAGATCTTTCTGGACAGCTGTGTGACCTCTGATCTTCTTGTTCAGTTGGTTCTCCTCTTTCTAAAATCCAGTGTCTCATTGGGATCATTTTCCCCAGGCAGGTGCTGCTCATGCACCTGCCAACAAGGTCTGCTTTGTGCCCTCAGCCGGTCTCTCCATCATCCCCTGTGGTCACGCGCCATGAAGAGATCCCTGGAGAGGCACAGAAAGCAGCTTGCCTTCCCAGATCCCTAAAACACCTCCCTGTCTTCACCATCAAACTGAAAAGACTGGTCAAGAATTTGGACAACTACACCAGGAAGTCTCCAGGCAGCCTCTGCTGTGGCAAAATCCAAAGACGTCCCTCCTCCTCCCAGCTCCGATTAGGTAGAATACAACCAAAGAGCAGTGGGCTGCTCCTGACAGATCCGCCCCCGCCCTTCCCCAGCCTGCTGTGCAGGAGTAGTGGAGTCAGTCCTTGGAGTAATTTCATAGAGTGGGGTTGGGAAGTAACAAGGATGCATTCCTAATGTGGAGGCAGTAAGTAATATAAGTTTTGATGACTTCATCTGTTTGTATTACATATTTATGGTAAAAGTCCTAAAGAATACCTTGAGAAGCTACCTGCCTTTCTGGCAAGTTGTATTTCAGCAACAAGCATAGATCTTTCTTCAACTCAGTGTGCTCCTGGGAAGCAGAGTGACATCTGAGGCCATCAGCAAGCATCCTGCAGCCTTAATCCATAAGTGTTTGCAGTGGGGTACTTTGAAATACAGACTGTAATAGTTACCATACCTTTAAAAAGAGCTGTAACTTCTGTATCATATTAAGTCATGCTCATTTCAGCTCAGAAATCCTAAGTTTAGTTAGTCTTTTTCTGGATTTCCCACAAGGTTTTGCAGTATTTGTTCAGCTCTCATGTTTCAAGCCGAGTTTTGTTCTAAGGCTTAAGTATTACCTGCCATAAGAAGGCTGGAGTCACGGCCCTGGTTGTACTGAAGATGAGCAGAAAGTGCTGTAGTATTACATGAGATATTTTTATCGCTTTCATAGGTTTACAAAGATCAGATGTTCTTTTCCTTATGCTTCTCAGTTGCAGAAAGAAAATAACAACAGGAAAAACAAATGCTAGGCAGTGACACCAAGTTACTCTTAAGCCAGAGTCAGATGGCTGCACCCTTGGAGATACATACCAAATCTCGTTACCATTACATTTCAAGTAGTCTTTTTTTTTTTTAAATAGTGACTTTCTAATGAGAAACAGCATGTAGCATTGATAAGCTTGATTAAGCAAATTTAATTGGCTATAGTTAATGTATTTGTGCAAAAGACAAATATTCAGCCTAAACATGGTTCTTAATCTTTCAGTAATTTAGAGTAATTTAACCATGAAGTCTTTAACTTTTAATGGACTGTATTTTAAATAACTGCAATTTTTTATCTCTTCAGCTGTCTCAAACATTGTATACTTCAATTTCTGATAACTGTGATACACAGTTTTCATGTCTCAGATACATAAGGCTACCGTGTGGGTTCCTTTCCTATATACTCCAGTATGAAGCACATCTTTTATGACTATCCAGCGTTCTCTAGTTACAGTTTTACCATTCTGGATTACAGCGTGTGTCGTCCCCCCCACCCCCCCAATGTAATTAGTTTCTCAGCATACCAGCAGTGCTTACCCTGATATTTATCTTCTTCCTCTCCCTGTTCATTAAGCTGCTGCATTCACATAGCTCCTTCCACCATAGGGGTCTGCAAGAACATGGTAATCAGAACAATTGAACCTTATACCGCAGAGCTACGTCAGTAGAGCAGATTTGTTTGAGGAGTATTTTAACCTTTCTAATAATCACTTTCCCTCCAGGAACTTATCTTCCTTTTTCCTAAATTCACTCTGCTTCATTCCCGGTTTGGCAATAGTAGAGAGATGGCAATTCAGCAGGACACTCAACGTATAAATAGACAGCTACAAGCATCAGCCACAGAACAATCCTCCTTAAAAGCAATTGCTTTCTTGCTTGTTATTTCATACTTCCATCCTAGCTACTATAGCACACCTCAATACATGTCTACTCTGACTACTCAATTCTAGTTATTATTTGCTCTCAACAAATACCAATTACTCTTGTTCTGTTCATGGTACTCCTATTTTTATCTTACTAACTTGTGTTAATTCTCACTTAATGGTTAAAGGTGCTTAAATGCCTTCTGATGCCTGTAATTTCAATTTCTATTGTATTTTGTGAAATGAACACTTCAGTCAATCATCTTAAACCTCATATTGTTCGAAGTATACAGTGTGGATGCTAAAGAACAAACAGCTGTCTGAAAAATAGGACCCTGCTTCAACTTATTCTGTACATTTCAGCCCTAATCACATCGTAATTGAAATGAAGTTTAAACCTACAGAGTTTTGTTTCATTGCTATTGAATACTATGTCCATGTCTATGGCTTTTGAAAGCACATCTCTAGCATTTGCAACTAAACAAGCCAAAGTTCACTGCTGCAAGGGTCTGAAGGCTTCAGTTAGCTAGATCTATCCCCCTGCCCTCAAAACAGAGCATGACTTTTCCACAGGGTAAAAGTCCTCTAAATTTCCAGTGTTAAAAACAACACAAATTTAATACTGACCATGGTGGTTTTTTTCTTTTTTTTTTCTTTTGTAATTAAATAAGGAATACGCAGTACCAATGTACATTTACTGGTTAGACTGGCATCCAGGTTACTTGGCGATCTATCATGACTGGTGTGTTTTCTGTGTTCCTATTATTTTCAACCTGCTTCTTGTAAACCGTGGGAAAAAAAAATATGTTCTACAGAGTGTACAACATTAAAAAAAAAAAAAGGCATCAAATTCAGCTTGTGCTATCATATACAAAGGACAGAAAACATGTTCCTATTCTCTCTTCTCATCTCTATTCTCTCTTGTGGTGTATTTTTAAATGTACCTGCACATTAGAGTCATATAATCCTATTATTTCTGCAAGTTTTCATTAGTATATGAAATAAAACTCCCGGGTATTATGCTGGTTATCCCTATCCTTGTGTAAATGAGCAACCTTTTGAAGCAACAGAGCATCAGTTTCTCTAAATGAGACTGAAGAAGTCTCTTAACTGCAATGTACAGTGCCATTATTTCTTCATTCTCTAGAAGGAACAACTTTAGCAAATTCTAGAATTGTCTTAAACAACCTTTGCTACAGCCAGGCTTTTCTCCTTTTATGCCATAATAGACTGAGACTATTATAGCTTACAATATTGCCTATCATGCAAGTATAAGGCCTTGCCTACTGTAATGTAAATTTTATTCCATTTTTGCTATATCAATTTTATGCAAAGTATTTAACTTCTATTGTCTATTAAAGATGCCTCCAAGCTTTGTCTTAGTGCTTCCTTCTAGTTGTTTTGCCAAATCTGTTCCAGATACATTTTTACTAAAGGTCCTATGAATGATCTTTGCAGAACTTAACTAATTAACTCTCTCTGACATTACTAACACTTTCAATTTTTTTCTTATCAGCAATGGTTACCTATTTTATATTTCTTCTACCAATGTCTATCTTTGCCCTGCACCTCTTTGATTTCATTGATTTGCCTTCTTGCACACCAAAAACTGCATTGTGCTACCAATAACCCATGTTCAGTCCTTTGTTACTGCAGCACAAAGATCGTTTAAAAAAGAAAAAATCCCTGTCAAATGTCCAGCTTCATAATTTAATTTCCTACCCAGCTTAGAAAGATGGCTCACCACCATACAATGGGTTAATTGGTCAGATTGGGGTTTTTAACCTTTACTTTTTCTTTAAAAGAAAGCAGACTTTCCTCTTGATAACAGCACTCAAACTTATGGTAAAAGTACTTTAAAAAAAAAAAAAATTGTATATTATATTCCTTTCATACAAGACTTCACCCCCCCCAAAAAAGTGCTTCATTAGTGGTCTTTGATGCCTGTGAAGGAAAATATCTACGCAACTCAACAACATCAAGGTACTACAAAAAAGCAAATCCTCTAAGTGAGCTACATGTTTCCCAAGAGAAATAAGGAGCATCCAATGATTCATTTTCAAATAGACCAAGGAACTGGTTTGTGTCCTGTTTAGAAAGTTAATAGAAACTTGATAGGTCAATTTAAAACTTCTGATGTGGATCACTGTTTCAGTCTTTAAAGAAAACTATCCAGAGGAAAAACTTACTTCGTATTCCTGTGTGGTGTCATTGCATGACCTATTGCCTGACACTTCTAGTGCTTTCCATAGTCCAAGGTTATCTCAAGGTTACTGCCAGGCTATTCTTCTATTTCCCTTCTTCTTCATGTCTTTAGTTAAACACTAACTAACAAACTCTTATTTTATGATACAAAACCAGTTTAAACTGTGAAGCTGCTTCTTTTTAAAGAACTGTTCATTTTGTCAATCAATTACACTTCACACCTTGTCAAAAGCAAGCGATGCTTAGTTAATCAAAATATGTAAGTGTATATGTTATTGTGCAGTTTTGCATTCTGCATTTTCTTAAAGGACTGATACTAGTTACTTTTCTCATAGCAAATAGTTTGCCATAATAAAGCATTTTTTTCCTTATTTGAGTTTTCTGTTTAATCCCAACCTGCAGCATGAGTTGCCTTGCCTGTTTCCACTAACTGAAGGTAAAGGATTGTGTACAACTGGTGTTTATTATAACATCAGTTCTAGGTATCCCTCATACAAATAGACCTCACCCATATCCTGACATAGCCACTTGTTAAGCAAAACAGCATTCTGAACAAGTTAACTATTGAAGTGTCACACAGAAATCAAATGGGTGATTCCCATTGAATGGGAATTGTCACAATTTTCCTTAAAATAAAGGGATAAAGTGAAAAGATTCCCATAAAAGTTTATAAAGACGCCACAAATTTGTATACTATTTTAGAAGCTCATGCTGTGATTAGTAACCTCTTTTTTAAACTTTCCCTACCTGTTCCTTTGTGGTCTCAAAGGTTAATGGAAAATAGCCTGCCTTTGAGCAACAAGTTCCTGTTCTTGACAGGAAACATACTGTGTCTGTGTTTGAGCTCGTTCAATAGAAGTGGATTTTCCATAAATCTATCAGTATTATATATTCAGCATTTTGTATGAAAGATGAATGTGGACCCACGCACTTCCAACAGAAAGCATGAAGCCAGATAAGCAGTTTACCCCCTGTTGGTAGTATCTTTTCTGTTTTTACTGAATTCCCAAACACTATATGGCAGAACTGAGTGGCCTTCATCTGGCAGCCTTGACACCTTTTCTGCAGGCTTCAATTCCTTCAGTCAAGGATGACAGCAGGCTCAGGACCCTTCAGGATATATAAACTCTTCTTCACTCTTCCAGACCACCAGAACTGGGGCTCTACCACCAGCTTTCTTGTGCTCACCCAGAAGTAAAGGATGCACTTTCTCACTCCTGGCACAGTGTGCAGGTGGGGATCCCTTCTTGCAACCCCAGCTACCATGCTAGGAAAACACCACTGATGCCCTCTGCCAGGTTCCTCCTCACTGCCTGGAACACCATATTAATCTATGTACTTTGCATACAAATATTATGGTTTATGTGTTTAATATCTTACTGTATATCATGCAGTTTCCGTGTGTGATAGAACGCGGAAGGTCTGCATTCCAGGTTCGTTTGTCCTTCCCACTCCCAGGACAGCCCTTGTATTCATTCTTACTTTTTTCAGTTTACAGTGTGCCTTGGAAAACCAGTTTAGCTTGTTTTTCAGTTTCTTCAATTGATTAACTTTTCTGTTACTAAGCCAGGGTCAAGCCTGCTTTCCAGCAGCACTATTCTGTCTTTTGCTCACTAAACTTTGCAATAGGATCTATTACACTTGAATAAACTGGAGAATAATGGTGGAATATGCATGATCTGGTGGTCTGACACCCGACCGTGACTTCTTTTTGCATCAAACTCCCTACAAACATGAGTACTTTTCTAGAACAATGAGTTTAGTATTCAAATTAGAATAAATGCGTACATCTCTTTGCAGAACATGATCTGTAGTTTTTTGTGGAGATCTTAATGCATTATCTTGGAACTTGTCTAATTTTCTCCTTTGTCCGGCCCACAGCTTTCATGCCAAGCAGAGCACCTGGAGCATTAAATTACAATAATTTGGGTATTCTGGCAACCTGAACAATACAGGATCATTCCACAGGCAGCCTGACTCCTTACTTTTTCCTGAGCAGAATTCTAGCCAGGCTGTGTTGCTATCCAACCCAGAGGCTGGATGGACAGGCTGGGATGGACTTGGATCCATGCCATAGCACAGGGGTTCTGCCTGAGCAAATAAGAAGCAACACAGAAGACTGCAGCTCAACTTAGGATGCTGGTGCTGCACAAAGGTGCTCCCATTATGCTCAGAGCATGAAGACAAGTGACATGGCAAGCTCTCTCAGCTCCTTTGCCTCTGGATTCTGGCAATCACGTCTTCCCAGAAGCCTGGGCTAGCGCTTACACAGGAGGACCCTGAATTTAAATTATCTTGTCTCTTCCATTGCAATGGTTCTAGACATTAATGTTCCCAAAGACAGTCAGCTACCTACCCCCAGCAGTAGTCAACCTTCATTCATGTTCCTTATAGATTTCTTATCACCCTCTAAGCTATGTTTAAAAAGTTGTTACTCATATTCGACTAAGTTTTTACTGAAGGATTTCGTTTCAGTTTTGCTTAATGGCATAAACTCTTTTTTTTCCCCTGTAGAACTTTGCAGGCTGTCAGAGTTAGCAGCCTTTAAATGTGCATTGCTCCATGTATGTAATTTTCAAGAGTTAAAATTTAACAATTTCACTTCGACAAAAATTCCTTTTTTGTGACCTAAAGTCTAAAATGTTTGCCCTCTCCTGCTCCATCCAGCTCGTTAAAATACAGTCAATTTGTTTCACTTTTGTGTTAGTTACATGCACAAAGCTCTATTTTTAACCTTTCCCAGAATTTGCCTACACAAAAAGTCACAGTCACATTTCATTGCTCCATGGGATGGGAGGGCAGTGTATGTTAATCTCTCGGTTTAACCTCATTTACCGCATTACGACATGTTTCATGACATTTTGTTGAGCACTAAAGCATACAATTTTTTCCACTCACTGCAGTGGCAGTAGACTTTTTTTTCTCTTGTTAAGTAACAGAAAAGCCAAACCATATGGTTTTTCTATTGCTTCTAGAAATGCAGGAATTCAGAAAAAAAATCTAATTTTTCCATGGCATTTGAGGGGGGAAAAGACCAATTTTTTCTGATATTTAGCTTGAGGTGAAATTGTGATTTGTAATTGGAATATTCTCTCTAAGTATACTGGAAATATTAAGTTGCAAAAATATTCGATTAAAAAAATAAAATCAACACAATAATTTCAAGTTTTAGTTTCTTCAGACATGCTTTGATTGGAGAAGTTGACAAAGAAAACCTGAGGTATGCTAGCGTGACCAAAACAGAACAGAAAGCTTTATTTACAAAATGTCTGCCACTTGGGTACTGATTATTCAGTACAGCACAGCACCAGAATTTTTAATAAAGTTTGAATATATACTGATGTATTTGGTTAATCTTTAATACAGTGCTGTGCTAACTAGATCACAATATGCCTAACATGTCATGTTCATTTCACAGGCTTTATCTCTGAAATTTTTTTTTTCTTTATCTGTATGCCCATATTGGTACTACTTACATACTATTTCTAAGTCCTACAAAAATGACACCTCTGTCTATAAGCCAAAAATATCAGTACCTTCCCCACCCCCACCAACATTGCTTTTCCATTTTTTTTAAAGATGGAAATCACTCAAAAATAACGAAACATACATTATAAGTATCTTGGCATTCAGTATTGCTCCAGCTTTGGTACCCACATAATGACCAATTTTATTTGTCACTATGACAATGCAAAAAAAGGGTACATATTTCAGAAATCTGTTTTGTGCATGTGAAATATTTATCTTTAGTCTTTAGTTTTGTTAAGTCATTATTGCACAAGTTTTCCCCAAGACCTTCCTCCCTTTTCCAGCAAAATTCTTCCAGTCCTTCACAACTTCTGGAAACCTTCTGGAGTTCAAGCAATGATTCCACCATGATCCTTCTCCGTCTAAAACACTATAATAGGCACACTGAAGCCTTCCTGATCGCAGGCTTGCCACTTATTGTATTTATGAAATAAAGTAAAAGCTTTGCATGAGCCTTCTGCATCTTAAGATCACATTTCAGGTCTTAGTAACTCACGGAGTATTTCTACACTTTAGCTTTGCTAGAAGCAAGTCAGGTTCAGTGGCTGCAACGATGTGTTCATTTGGTTGCTTCTTTGCTCCTGTATTGGCAATTCAGGAGCCATCTCCAGCAGAGTTGTCCTCCATCACTTTGGCTATCCTTCTAAGCTCACTTAGATATATTTTTCTTTAGTGTCCTGTGCGAATGACTTACGTACTTCAGTTGTATTGTGCCACAAAGTACTTTCTTCAGATTGCTTTATAAACCCATTGCCTGATGATTTAATTATATAACTCGTAGTTCTGCTATTTAACAAATAAATAAGCAGCAATCTCCATTGTATCTGTAATTTTACAGGTCTGAAGATCCGTAGAGATAGGACAGAGACAACTGCTGGGGAACTGCAGAGGAAGAAATTCTGCTTGTCAAGGCTAGATGTGTTAGAATATCATAGTACTTCTAAAGTTACATTTATTATGTCCTGCAGTATAAATTTTAACATAGATGAGTAAAATATTTTGAATGGTAGTCACTTATAAAACCAAATTTTTTCACAGTACATCTACTGCAAATACTTACTTGTCCTTTTCTTATATTGCAGATTTTAGACCACTAACCTGATAGCCTTAGTGTTAAAACTAGCTTTTGACACTTAGAGAGCAAAATATCCTCAAAAGAAAGTGCATGTAATTATCTACTTTTCCAAGACAAGTAATAATTACACTGCTAGGTGACCAAAAAAAAAAAGGACAATTTCTTTTGTGCTTCCCAGGGAAAAAAAAAAAAAGTTGTAACAATTGTCCCTAAGTCCCTGAACTTATTAGCATTTACTTTTCCCCACAGTGGCACTGCCTATTTACAGTCAGATATTTTTCCTTTTTCAAAGTTACTGATGGGATAGTTATCAAAATGAAAAGGATCACTCATCTCTTGAAGCTATCGGCTTGGGTTTTTACTGGCTCAGGTGCTTGCCATGGAATGCATTCCTCATTTTAAACTTGCTTCACTACCAATAGATGTGTGCTATTTCTGAATTTTCAGCTCTCAAGGACAAGCTGGCATTTAAGGGCTGGTGACTCCTTTGCACGCTCCTTTCTGCCAGCCCTAGAAAGGCCTACGAGCAAAGAAAAGCCAAACTGCTACCTAACCAATGATCCTTTCACTTACAGCAAAAGTGACCTTCACTTTTGTGAAGGAGAGTTGTAATTCATCACAACACAGCAGGGCTTGAATTTTTAATCTGAACATATGAAAGTAATTCAAGGCTCTGTTTTATGTTAAGATACAGCATAACGTACAGTTTTCTATGCTTGTTTTATTGTGTGGATTTGAACAGATCTTAGGCAGTCACTATCTCTGTCCCCTTTGTGCCTCAGGGTTTATTAATTGTGAACAATGGGTCACTGTCTCTGAGAATGAAGAGAGGCTAATGCTTCCTAAGTACATTATTGCCTATTCATTTGCCCCTAAAATCGTTTGGCTGAATTTCATCTGTTCTTCCATCTGTGAAATCATCATTTAGCTGAATGGTGATTATGCAGAGCTGCTTCTCAGTTCTTCATTACTGTTTAATAGCTGTACTGTCTTTAAAAGATTGCCTTATTTATACTATAGCTCAAATACTTGAATCAACTGTGGCTTCATTTATGATGACCCCTCTTCTTTTCCCATCACTGAGTTGCATTGATGGAAGCTCTGGAGTAGCTCTTGTGCTGGAAAGCGCAAGAGGTTTTTTTTTCTCGCTGTATTCAGACCTGAAATGAGTTAGTTTAAGATTGTCTCTCTACACCAAATCCACCACTGTGGGCATTGAACTATAAGTGAATCTGAACTAGGATTGAGCAGGGTTGTAAGCGATGATTGAATTTTACATCATTTCCACGTAATTTATCCATCATCCCATTTCTTCTTAATCACAGTGACCTTCTCTAGCCATAGAAAGCCTTAGATAAAAATAAATTAATAAGAACTTCCATCTAGTACTATGTTTTAATGCTTACAGAACAACCAATATCTCACTGTGAACTTTGTTTCTTTACTACCTATATTAAAACCTCATCTACAGAGAATGTTGTGTTCATACTTAGGATGTATCATCATATTACCATGCTTTTGTCTTCCATTGAAGCTAGTTTAAATTTTTTTTTTTTTTTTCTGAAGCTAACCTTTTGGCAAAGAATCACATTCCTCTATTAATAAAAATAATCTATCTTGCAGCTGGTTTCCTAGCAGGGATAAAATTTAAAAAGCGAGTGAAGGCTGTATTGCCCTGCTTGTCCTAGAACAGGCAGTGTTAGGTTATTAAGCTATTAAACATGACTGTCTTGTAACAGGTACATCATACTCTTAAGCCACAGCCCAACCTGAGCCAACAATTCCTCCCTTATATTTGATAATCATGTCTTGTGGCTTATTTCTATCAGTAGCTTCAGGGTACCCTTTCTGCATGGACAAAGATGAGTGCCGTCTTCTAAAGCTCTTCGGCCACTGGCAGGCAGATCTCTATTTTCCAAATGTATGCTATTAAAAATTAACAAGAGACAGAACATTTTTACTTGAAGTTGTATATATTTTATGTTTTACCTCATCACAACTAACTCTCACATTTGAGAAGCATCATAAGATACCAATTGCTTTCAGTGTCTTTTGAACAAATGAGTCACAGTTCTCAACCATGGAAAAAAAAAACATCTCTATTCAGGGAGGAAGAAAGTGTCACTTTATTCCCCGCCACAGGCTTTCCTACCCAAATGGAATTTAGATCTACACAGCAAAATCAAACAAAATCTGATTGCAGGAAAGTCAGGCATATCTCATGCAGCATCAGTAGATATTTTATGTCAGGCTTATAACTCAACAAGGATGCTGGGAACCTGCTCTGGGAGCAGGTTCTGATGCCTGCATTTCACAGTGAAATTAATGTAGAGGTCTGGATATGACCACAGCCCCTTTTTCTGCTGTTTAGGGAGATCACTAGTGGTTTTATTCAAGAACGTATAAAACAGGCATTAACTTAACTGAGTTTTGCTCAGAACGGGTATAATCTTAGAATAATTTAAAAAAATTCTTTAACTTAATTGTGGGAAGATTATTAACCTTTTGGTAGAGAATAATGAGACCTTCTTCTTCAGGTCACCGGTAAAGTAACCCAAAATAGTTTTTTGATGTAATATTAATGTAGGTATTCCTAAACTAACCTTGAGCTAAGCTACAATTTGAAAGTTGTCCTTGAATTTCAGACAGTCATGTCAACGGTCAACTACATTTTAAAATATTTATATATATCTTATATGACAAACCTGAAAAGCGAAAATTTTTTTGTTGTTTTTCCACAGTCCATCATAGGCCTGTGCAAAGTTGTCTCTTTTTTAAATGAAAGCAGCTGTATTGATGGGAACAATTCCTGATTACTGACAAATGAGGCAGAATTAAATTTAGGGTGATTATCAAGATATATTACCAGCTTACTAATAAAAGTTAATTTGTGTTGCATACTGAGCATACTCCTAGGATGCATACAGATAAATGCAATATGCCCTGTAGCTTATAGCAGTATGAGCTTATATCTTCATGTGCATAGACATTATGATGCTGACCTCCATTTGGCTCTGACCAAGCCAAGTCTCTAAGAAATCCATCTTGGCAACTCAACAGCAAGAGGCTAAACAGGTTAAGTATACACTTTATCCTGATCAGCTGCTAGGAAAATTAGCATCCAGTTTTACTTTATGGGATCAAAACTTCTGACCATAAAGAAGGTCAAGAAGAACTGAATGTGGTAAAACTGTGTATCTATTAGTCTGTCACCATACGAGTCAGTCAGCACCAGTGAGACCACAGGAGTCCTCTTCATATCCCCAGTGCTAACTGGGGGTAAACAAAGCATAATCTTAACTGTTTTACTCTGTAACACATCCTTCCCTTCCTGTACCTCCAATAAATGAAATTATAAAGCTTCTCTTGATGATATAACTTTATTTGTCTTTACATAGGTAAACTTACATGTTGAAGCTCATGTTCCTTGAAATTAGCAGGCAAAGGACTCTGTCTTTTATTAAGGTTTGTTCCCTTCATAAAAAGTGGCACTATGAACAATCCTACAGGTTCAGGTTTGTTTTTCTGTTCAGCTCAGCTTCATCTTTACTACTCTTAAGTAACATCTAACTGTTTCTACTAACCATGCTTTAATCAAACCTAGCTATCAACATTATGCAGACTGCAGATGATCAATGTGAGCTGAAAGTGACCATTAAAGATATTCATATGAATGTAATTATCTTGGCATCAAATATCACTGGGCCAGTTGATAGCTGTGCTTGTAGCATGTCACCAATCTTGTGAAAAGAATGGAAGTAATGATAGTTCAGCTCCCACCATCGAGAAACAAGCTTCTTAGCTGCTTCAAAAGAAAAAATGGGGGGGACTTAAAGAAGCTTTTTAGGAAGGAGTGTTTATTAGTAATGAAATTTCTTTTGTGGTGTTATATATTGTTATAAAGTGCACTTATTCTGCAATTTGTGTTGTGTTACAGCTCAGCAGAAATACAGTGATTGATAAGCTAATCACTTAGCAAGCTCTATTCTTCCAGCCCCCGACAATCAGCTTCTCTTCAACCATCAAAACAGGTTTACCAGGGCTCCTTGTCCTTTTTAAACAGACAAAATGTTTTGTCCTTCTGGCATCTTGCTTAAGACTGCAGCAGGTTGAAAACTACCTGGTTACCCATGTTGTTTCAGAAGGCATTTGGGAGGCTGTAGTTACCTTCTCCTTGCAGATGCTTTTTTGTCAGTTTCTCTGCAGTGCTGTCATCTGTTATCCCACAGGTGAATCAAAGGGATTCATCCACTAACACAGCCCTGGCTTCCGGGGGAGCCGTGCAAATTGGACTATCCTAGTACCCAGTACCTGCCTGGTCACTTTATTTCTTGATTTTTATCTCTTTTGCTGTTTATTCATTATTAGGTCTCATACCGTGCATTAGCAAGAGCTTGAAATTATTGAACTCTCATGCTTTGGACAAAACCACTCTTCTCCATTTGAGAAAGGAACTACCTTATTACAGAGTTACCAAGATAATAAAGGACTGGAAAAATACTTGGGTTTGTAAGAGTTGTATGTAACAAGTGACACTGCAGAGCATTGTAGTACAGACTGACAAATTTTAAAGAATTAGTGTTATCAGAAAAAGGGAAGAGAAGCTATTGTTAAGAACTTTTTTCTCTAGGATTTGTTAACTTGGCAATTTGCAAAAGTCTTAGCATAGTTACAAGCTCTAACTCACACTTATCAATAATCAAGGAAACAATATCTATTATTGAATATTTATGTTATTGTATATCTATAGTACGTTTCACTTGTAGGATGCCTAAGAAAGCCAGGAAGTTTTAAGTAAAGATTTCTAGTGTTCAGTTAAAGTCACACATTAAACCAAGTAACACAGTCAATTTTCAGTTGAAACTAGCATTTTATCAAGAATAGGATTGCAATATTTATTTCCAGTCATTTCAGGATAAAGCATTGAAGTTTGACATATCACATCAGCACTTTTAAAACAATTAGCAATTAAACAGTAATAGACAATTCCCTGTTCAAAGCCAGAAAAAGCCAAACAAACAAAATACATGCCTGCCTTCCTTTTTCTTTCCATTTCTGAGAAACTCACCTTCAGTTCTTATCCCCTCACCTCTGCACAAAATGTACCAAACTAGACATATAGGGTTAGCTGTATATCTCCCGCCTTTTAATGAGGTGAGGGCATATGACACCAGCTGTTGAAATATAATATACAAACTCAAGCTTTACAGTGAAAATGGGCATCATTTTCCCTGTAGCTAAATGAAGCTGTATTACTAGCAAAGTAATTTTACAGCCAATGTCAGCACACGTAAGTTATCAGATGAACTCAAGCTGTAAACTCGCTCATGAGGACTTGCTTGAAGACTTCAGGAAGCTGATAGGACTGGAGCTGCAATGTTCTTTCTGTTATCTCAGCAAACTTCTGAGGAGCACTAAATAAACCTACACATCAGAATCACAGTAAGTACCTAATCCCTCATCCCAAGAGAATGACTGCATGGTTTTCTATTTTTTTTTTTTGCTTACATGCAGCAATAAAAATTAACAGGTAAACTACTTTTTCTTATAGAAATATTTTCACTTTATTCTTTGTGCTGTAATGTTGGTATACAAATAAGAAGCTTTGGCTTGCATGTCACCCCAAGAAAAAGAAAAATGAAAGAAAAGCATTTGCCACAAGAGCAAAATAAGCCAACATCTCTTCATTACAGTGTCCTGCCACCATGGTCTAGCCTTGTAAAATTTACGAGGGTGAAAAACTAAGATTTTGGTGGCCAGGTTGCCAAACCTAATGCATCTCATTTTTTTGGAGGAAGAATGATAAGAAAAGTAAGTAATTAGTCTTAATCTCTAGGGAGGAGGGGAGGGCAGGGGGGGAATTGAAGTCTGCTAGAAATAAAATAATCCTATCCCAAATCTCTTCACCACAGCTTTCCTTTCAACACCGAGGTTTCAAATTTCTAGGCAAAAGAAAACTAAGAAACAAGTTATTTTTATTAATTTGAAGAAAAATAACAAGAAGTCATCAGTATATTTCCACCATGTGTCATAGTTTAGCCCTGCTGGGGACCAAGCTATGTAGTCTCTCACTCACCCCGCCATCTTCTAGTGGAGCGATGAGGAGAGCTGGTAAAGAAAAGAAGGCAAAACTCATGGGTTGAGATAAAAAAAAAAAAATTAAGAGAACAACAAGAAGAAGAAAATAAAAACAAACAAAATTCAATAACAGACAATACTGAAGCACATAATTTACAGTGCAGTAGCTCACAGCAAATCCTGACACCCAGCTCCCTCCCAAGTAGCAGGAACCTCCCCTGAGTAGCAGGCATCTCCCCTCAGCACTGTCCTCACTTTATATACTGATCGTGATGTCACAGGGTATGGAATAGCCCTTTGGCCAATTTGGGTAAACTATCCCAGCTGTTGGCTAATTAGTAACCTATCCCAGCTTCCTCACCCAGCCACAGGTGCCACCAGCTCCAGTTCCCCTCCCAGCTCAGGCAAAAATTAACTCTGTCCTAGCCAGAAACAGGACACCCTATATTCAAACAAGCTTTCTGCACCTGTCCTCACTGAAAAAGAGGTGTTCTTTTTGTGTCTGATTTTTAGTGATACAGGTACATCTTCCCAGAGCTCATCCAGGGATCCACTTTGTAACTCTAATATCAGTTGACTTCTAATGACCACAGTGCAATAGTTTCAGAATGAAGTATGCACATATGCTTCTGCTTTCTGATTCCAGTGGAGGACAGGATAATGCACTTTTTTTTTTTTTTTAACTTCTATGTTTGAGCAAACAGCTATCTCATCAGAAGCTTTGTTGTTCTCACAGAAAAGTTTACAAAACCTTAAAAAATGTTTTAAACATATTAGAAGGAAATCAATTATAATGCCTTTGTGACAGTCTTTGAAATATACACACACACACCCTCAAACACATGATTAACTTGGGGCAAAAATCTACATATGTTTCTGATTCTGGTAATGTTACTGTCTTTCTGAAGGATGTATTTCCCAAACTAGCACATACCTTCCAAACAAACTCGGACTGTGAACATAGGATCTCGCCACAAAATTTCAAAATATTTACATCTTGGAAGCCAAACTATGGACCCAACTAATTCACCTCCAATTTATATTATATGACTGTATAACTAATAAGTGAAGTTGTAAATCTGAGTTGCATTCCTGATTAATGCAGCAATTGAAAATAATTCTGCAAATATAGCATGACTGAATTCCTCTGTCAGGCATTTACATTTTAGCTGACCCATTTTCCAGGGAAAGCAGCGACTTCGTGTCTGCTCTCTCCATCAGCCACCTCAGATGTGTCAGTCATTCGCATATGCTCAGCCTGATTGGGTATCCCGCACAGGGTGCTGAGCTGCGGCACCTCAGGGAGCGTCCCAGCACGGGGTGCCAGTGGGGATGGCAGGCAGCCCACCCCAGCCATGGCAGCTTGTGCTTGTCACCTCAGCTCCAAACTTCAAAGGTCTCGCTGATACACAAGAAAGTACCTTGCATTTCTGATATGCTGAATTTTCTGTTTGCTTGTAAAAATGAAATGGTGACTTAAATTTTAACTGAAATATACTATAAAGGCATTTTTAATCAAGGAAATAGAAATTTATTGAAAATTTTAATAAGTCAATATCATAATGGTGTTTTGCTAACATGTGATGTTTTTCGTACAAGTAGCTCAAAGTGATTCCCAGAGGAAGACAAGAAAATCAAAATGGCATTCTGTGTTTCACGTAGTAAGCCAGTAGCACTATGCCAGTGATCTTCTGCTGTGGAAGAAGAGGTGATACACAGTTACCCCTCAAAAGCTTGGTATATCAAATATATAAAATCATAGAATCATAGAATGCTTTGGGTTGGCAGGGACCTTTAAAGATCATCTAGTCCAACCCCCTGCAAGGAGCAGAGACATCTCCAACCAGATCAGGTTGCTCAGAACCCCCTCCAACCTGGCCTTGAATGTTTCCAGGGATGGAGCATTCAAATATTCACTAGCAAAATACTTTACCTGTCAAATTTGCAGTCCCTTTAATTTTCCTAGACTTACATGTGCAATTAAAGGAGAAAGTCATATGAGCACAAGTATAATAAGCAATATGCCCTTTAATAGAGGAGAAATACAGACCCTTGCAAATAACGCACACTCTACATTCATCAACAGAACTAAAGAAAAAAATACAAAAATTAAGCAATTGAAAGAGGAATATTCCATCAAAAAATAAATCCCAATGGGAGGAGGATACCTCATTCAAACAAAAATGACAACCTCCTTGGAGAATGAGAGGAAGGAGTAGTTTAAAACAAAACCTAGAACAGCAGGCAAAATCTTAGTACCTAAAAATTGACCTTGTATATGGGACATTATTCTTAAACAAGAAAAGTATACTGACTCCCTTTTTAACAGCTGGGAGCATAGTAGAGTTGTATTTTGCTGGCAGAAAGGACCTTGCCCTTCCCTCACATAAAGCATGAGCAGGTCTGCTTTCCCATGTAGTGAGACGCAGCGAGTCCTACAGCCGCGTTGCTCTACCGGACCCAGACATATGGAGCCTCTCAGCAGGGCTTAGCTCAGATCCCCGGAGAGATTGGGAAAGGGCTCATGCCTGGCTGCCTGGATTATGAGGAGAAGGTGGTTGAAGGTGTACACATAGTTCTGCGAGGAAATATTCATAGAATACTTGCACACATATTTAGAGACATACGTATGCATCAAAATCCCCTGTGTTATGTCTGTGGAAAACCTTTGACTCTACCGTAAAATTATTCAATACATCTAAAAAGTTTTATTTGTTAAAGCATGGAAAGTTTTCCTTTAGTTTTACACTGGTTTTCACCCATGTGATCCAAAATTACATGTGTTTGTGCAGAGTAATTCTCCCTCAGGGATACGAGGCAGTCCTTGGCAAGGAGAAGCTGCACAGCACCAGAGGCAGTGGAAGACCCAGGCTTTGGGCTGATAGGCTGAGCGGCCACTCCAGGAGCAGCCACACCACACAGGGTGGGAGGCAATGGAAAAAGAGAGGGTTTTTTTCCCAGGGTGCAGTGCTGCAGCTCTGGAAGATGCTCAAAGGTAGCTGGATGGAGAGCAAGCCTGGGCAAATGGATCTGCTCCTCAGTAAGGTGGTGGGCACTGGAATTTTGTTTCTTTCTTTTCTTTCCATATTGTCTTGCCTACTTCACCTGGAGTTTTCTCTGTCTTTTAAATGAAATCCAGTTTTCTGATTCACATTCTTGTCTGAGTTCACAAGCCGTCCTGGCTTTTCCACGGTGGTAGGAGGAGAAGGATGAGGGAGATTGCTGTCAAACTTTTGGCCAAACTGGTGTCCTGTCGCAGGCTGGAACAGGAATTGAGGATCACTGGAAGTAACAGGATTCAGTGTGGCTCACTTTGGCAGCCAGCACTATCAGTGTTGCTGGTCTGGTTTCCCCTGTCACACTGGGAAAATTCGTATTCACTTTCTTGTACTGTGTAGGGGCCAAGTATGAGCAACAAGAGTTTACAGGCCTCACTGTTCAAATTTCTGTTGGAATTAGTCTGAATGAGGAGGAATATTATTCAACTCCACCCTGAACCAGCTGCAAGTTTTCATCTACGCACAGATTGTATCACGTTCCTTGTCTGAATACACACTATGTAGAAATCTCCCAGGCAGATTAGCAACCATGTTTTAATGTCCCAGATTAACTATGTTAAAAACAAATGTTATACAAATATCCTTCCCAAATTAGCAGAAGCAGAACTCCCAAAATTCACAAGATTTACATAGACCGAGTAAGCAATACAAATCAGAAAGAAGTTTTAATGTCATTTATGCTGTCAGCAATGTCCAATTCCATTTAGAAAAGATATTGATATATTAAATGGGTCTGTCAGAATGCACCGACAAGAGAAAATCTCATGCAATTTAATATCTCCATTTGGACTGGAGTTCTTTGCTCTTATCAGGACTGATTTATCAGTTCACATCAGAGAAGTCTCCAGTAGTCTTGGAATAATGTGTTGTCCTTTATTATCTGTGTGAGCACATACAGTATCTCCCAAAACTCAAGATGAGAAAAGTATTTTACTACCATTCATCACTGATGATCCATCTGTTTGCAGCAAGACTGTGGCAAAAAAAGGTTACTCAGCAAAACCAGCCCTTCTAAGGAGGCTTCATTTGAAATTTTGTTTAATGAAAAACAAAACCAAACAACTCATAGAACAGGAAAATGCCTAACACAGTGGACACCACCATCTCCTGTTGCTTAGTGATGAAGTGTATGACAGAGCATAATACTTTTTCTCTAAAGGGGATAAAGGTAAGAACTGCTTGTGGCATTACTCACAAACTCTAGGAAGAGGGTTTTTTTCCAGGGCGACAATAAAAGAAAATGTCCATGCTGGCAGAAACTCCATTATTGTTTGCTTCCTTCTTCAGATTGCATTGAGGTTATTCCCAAAGCCAGTATGAATTTTTATGAGCTTTTGGGCTTTTTCTGTCTTCCCACTTGTGAATATTTGGAGCCACTTTATTTACCAATGACCATGAGGACTTTGGAAAGCCTAACATCACTGGCTTGAGAGCCCTTCAAGTGTGCAAAAGCTGAAACGTCAAGGAAACTAAAGAAGTGCTGGAGGATGGAAATAAAAGCTTCAAATAAAGGAAAGTAAAAGTTAAGCTAAAAAAACAGGAACATCTTACTGGTCCTTCAGCGAAGTGCAGTTGTAAAATAGATAGTCAATGAAAACAAGGCAAACTTAATTGACTAGAAAAACATAAAACAAGCCAGAGAACATGAGTGAATTAAATCCATTCTGTGACTTATTTATACTCTATATGTGTACCTAAAGTACCGTATGTGTACAGTACTTTCGGTCAGGCTAGGTCTACATTCAGAAAGTTCTGCTGATACTCTCAAGTCAATGTGGAAACTAGACATCTTCTTGTAGATGTCATGATGCCAGCAAAACCATTAGCATGAGCAGTTATTCCAAAAGAAAAGATCTTTATATAATTCAGGGAGCTGCCAGTGAAATTTGGCCAACAGTAAGCATCTCCTGTCTGCTTGATCTGGGTCAACGCGAAAGGCTCTGTCAGCGGAGCTACATGAACCTCTGCAGACAAGGTTTCAGTGGTCAGCCTACTGGGGTAGTTAAGCTCACAGGGAGTAATGCTGACCCACAAATAATACCCATAAGACTACAGATTTACTTAGCAGCATGGTACCATGTATTTGTGCACTAAGTTTCACTTTATTTGTTAACACAGTGAAAAAATGTATGCCTTAATTTATGCAGTCCTGTAATTCATCTTCAGCAGAACTACAGCTTCATTTTTGCACATGAACAAATGCCAAGCCCTGGCATTTTAACATAATCATTTCTATCTAGTTGTGATTCTAGGAAGACTGGTAAATGTGTACACATTTTCCACATAAGCAATGAAACACTGACAAGAGCTTATGAACACAGTAATGAATTTATAACTAAAGCTAAGCTACGGTATACTAGTGTAACAAGACTTCATAATTCTTTCTGCAGGCTAAGGAATGTCAATAGGCTACTTCATAAAATAATGACTGTTTGTAGTAATAATTTTATGGGTTGACTGCAATTTAATAGCCTTTATTTCCAATATAAGTTCCTGAAAGATATCAGTGGTAAACAGGTGCCTATGAAGTATGTTCTGTCAGAATTACTATTAAGCTGTTGTTGGTGTGTTTGTTGCAGGTTTTACACGCTTGTTACTGTTTATGTGTTGATGCAGTTTCGTAAAACTCGATGCGTCAATTAAAAGCTGGACATTTGCAGTGGCTTTACTGAATATTCTTATCGATCACTTAGGAGCTGGCATAACTCTGGGTTGCATCAGTTTTATGCTTGCCCAATATAAATTACTTCTGGTTGGCTTTTGATTTACACAGTGAGAATCTATAGATGCTTTGCATTCTTTGCCTCCATCTGCCTTTGTGAATTTGTGGTGTTGGAAGGTGTCACATTCACCACCCAAGGGATTAATTTCCTAGTTATTCAACAGGGACAAAGTGAGCAACAGCATCCTACACACAGACCTGCCAGTGTGCTCAGCCTTGACCCACCTCTAGGGCAAAGCGGATAATGCATTCCCTCTGCTGCTGCTGCCTCTTTAATAAGAGCACTGAGAAGAGTGAAAATCAGTGCTATTAGCACTCTTCCGCTAAGAAATAGACCTCAGATCTTTTCCTTGTAATTTGAACCACTGACCTAAAGATAAAGACTTTGTATGCTTTTATTGAACCTTTGAGACATCCAAGTTCAGCATTTAAAATACATACTTATTTTATATTCAGTATGTCCAGGACACAGGGAATTTGGTGATATATTCATGAATTTTTTTTCAGTAAGCTGGCCAGGACACTTCTCATTGCCCATTCCCACTCTTTCCCTACATCTCACTCTCTTCTTTGCGTATCAGCAACTGTTTGTGCAATGAACCAGATTTTAAAATGGAGTGCCACGGAAAAATTATACACGAGGATTAAGTGAGAGCTACGTAAGCCAGTGCTGATGCCAAAAGAAAAATATGTGCGACCATGTTCTTTGTTCATCCTCTACTAGTTCTGATTAAACTGGTCCTAAGTTTTTATAAATTACCTATACTAGATAATATAGAAATTATTTATACATCCCAAAGCTTGTAGGATAAATGTACGTAATGAAGTAACAAATCATTCTGTAAATGCCATAAACTTATCCTCTGTATGCAAACAACAAAAAAAAAAACCCAAAAAATAAACTATTAAATTGGTATTGAGGAGGATGCAGCAATGTATGACAACGACAGCAGGAGACTGACCCGAGCTCTGAATCAACTCTGTGCAAGTCATTTATAAGTGTTTCAATTTTTCCTTTAAAATGTAAGTAAAGGAAAAAAATCACCTATCAGTGTTAAGAAGCTCTGAGCTCTGGAGAAGATGAAAGGAGTTATATAAGTGCAAATTACTGTGCTTACTCATTTATATTAGGAAAACGTCAGTTTTTCATTAAATGTTTTGTTTTGTTCAGAAAAATGAGATCCATATCTTGATGTAACAAACCTTATTCAGCCCACTCAAATGACCAGAACGTGTGATTCACTCACTCTGTGCAGCAGCATTAAGCTTTGCAATAGCTTTGTCTGTGCCCCATAGTGAGATGGGCTATGATCTCAAAGCCTGGCAACCTAGGGCATGATTTGAGCTTGGGTGGGAGACCTTATGCATGCACATTACATAGTCTTTTCGCTTCAGCAGGTGTCATATTTCCCTGAGTCAGTGTTAATTAAGACCTTAATTTGGCATGAGGAAGCACCTTTTGGAGGTGTCCTTTACTCAAAAATAAGGTAATACCAGGAACCCAGCCACACGAACGGACTTCATTTTCTGTGGTGGTGTTTTATCAGGGATACATGTAGGACTCATAACCCTTATGAGCTGCAAAGCAACATCACGTACTTGTTTTCTTTTAAAGAAACACCAAATATTACAAGGTCTTATCTTCGCTGCTTTATCTTATCTTAATCCCCTTGGAAAAAATACACAGGGTTTTGACACTTTCTGGCTGTAAGACTAGCCAGCCTGCTAATTCTTACACAGTGTGCCTGGCCAGCCTGTTGATCAGTGTTTCAGAGGTTGATATCCATTCTCTCTTGGTCTATCCCATTTTTATTGCTGTCTCTCATCTCCATTGCTATCAGCAAACCTTAGACTTGTTCCTCCCTAATCCGCTTTGATGTAACACCATCCACTAACTGACTCACCAGTTAGCAACCACTGTCAGATAAGGTCATGTTTTCAGGGCAGCTGTTTCCAGCTGTCTGAAGTAGGATTATCTGTAGGGCCAGTCCAGAAACACTTATGTACTGCATTTCAAGTAGTCGCACGTTGCCTACACCTATATTTTTTTATTTACTATTCAGCATCCGCTGAAGTGACGAATACTAATAGTGCCAACGGTAGAAATGAGCTGTACTTGCTAGAATGGGGTCAACAAGTAGAAAAATTGAGCAGAGAACTCCTTCATACCAGTTACAAAGTGCTAAACGCAGAACAGTAGGAAGGGAAAAATATTCTGAACCTGCTTGGGGTAGGTTTCAATGCGCTTTGTGACCTGCCCCATCCAGAAGCTGGTATCGGCCCTGGCCTATCAGGATAGCCTCAGAACTGCTAACATCAACCGCTCACAGCTAAGACGAGTGAACACACCCTCACTGGTGACATCCCGTTAACTTACGATGCGCCCACTGGGCTGGTGACAGAAAAACGATCCAGAAGCAGGATGGTACCTCTGAATCACCTGGAAATCCAGCAGTGGAGGGAGGGATGCTCTGAGAGCAGAGACGCTCCACACAGGGGAGTCACGAGTAGAGGGTGGTAAAGCAGCCTGTATTTGGCCTATAAATTTCTAATACAACTTGTGTTTCAGGAAAAAAAAAGTTATATAAATGTAATGCATTATCAAATACTATCTAGTGTTACTTAATTTCTCATTCTTCTGTTAGTTATATTGTAAAAGTTAGTAGATATGCTTGGTATGCTAACAAGAGTAACTAATGTCTACTTACCATTTCTAGTTACCTGCTTTTGGCATCCAAAAGCACATCCTGTTCCATGAGCTCTAGCGCATGTGTACCTTACCAACGCCTTACTTACAGAAAGCTTGCTTATCGGAGCAAATAACACTTAGCTGCTTAACACTTGCTGTGCAAGTTGTTGAGCTTGCTAGTTCTTAAATACCAGGTTCAGGAGAGAACTAAAATCCAACCTAAAAAGGCCAAACACCTGTAAAATGCTCTCTGTGTGTTAAATCAGTGGTATTGACATAGCCTCCTTCGGATCCACTGATGAGGCTTTTGCAAAAACATCAGAAAGATGGTATTCCTCACTTTTTCTTCCTTAGGTTTGCGAAGTATGTCTGCGCTTATGGCTGATGGCTTCCTTGAGATGCTTAGATGAAAATTAACAAAGCTACCCATGACAGGATTTCCAAAATTTTGTGTGACTGCACCTCTTGCTTCTGAGATTGGAGGGGGGATTTATACTTGGACCTAGGTTTGGGACACAGTCTGACTGTGTCAGTGATGATGTGTATCATCACAAAGGGTTTTGAACATTAATCACATCAGCGGGGAATGTAAACAAATCTTTGACATGGATAAATGGAGATAAATATCCAAAGAAATATTGCCATGCACCCTAGTTGCATGGAGATCCAAGTCTGGGGTTATAAATGAAGTTCTGTATCAGTTGACATCTGAAATGGATTCTGAACCAAATCCAAGCCTGAGAAAAGGTTTCATCTTGTCCTCCCCTACATGTGCTTTCATGTCTGAAATTTTGTGAAGTGAATAAGTAGATCTCAGCATCACTGAATGCAAGGCTATGTCCTGAATAGGCTTCAGACTTGGACTCCATGCCCCAGAATAGCAGAGCTTTGAATGCTGACCCCATGTGCCAGAAATACCACCAGGGCTGGGAGAAAAGTGGGATTGCTTCCATCAACTACAGGGTTCATTTATAGCAGCTTAAACTGATCATGAAATTATGCCATTTTTCCTGAAATTTAGTCTTCAGTAGCTGCAAGGTGAAACAATTGTATTGCATGAGTCAGGTAAATGGTTCAGTAATGATCTAAATAGCTGAGCTTTGGATCAAGACTGTAAGTTTTGTTAAGAAATCAAGTTAACAAGTTTCAGTTCAGCAGGAAAAAACAGGTATGAGTGAAAACACCTAGAAATAGCTCTGTCCCAGGGTAGGAGCTGTAAGTCTTCACAAGCCAAGTGACCCACCAAGCAAGAAGTCTGAGAATCTCCTGTCAATGACTGAAATTGCTGAATACATTGGCAGTTGCTAAGCACAGTTGCAAGTTGCAAAGCTATTAAGTTGATCCCCTCTGCCAAACCTTTCGGATACACTTTGGGCTAAAAAAATAGTCATCCTTAGAAGAGAAGCCTGAGGCAATCTGACAGGGTTTAAAAATTATTTGTAAGCACATGCACATGCCACTTCACTGACTTTTCTTTCAGTCTTACTGGCAGCAGGAACTTGTCAAATCAATATGATTCAAATGTATCAGCCCACAGACTTGCGAGGTTTATATTTTTATTAAGAATACATATCTGTGCTCCTTTGTGCTCTCTTTAGCTCGTTTTTTTCACAGTAGGAATTCTCTCAGTGTATTTGGTGTGGAGACACATCAGCAGAGGACCACCTCCAGCGAGTACCAAGAGGCTTTCCAACTTGAAGCTGATAAATCCACAGGACTGGAAAAAAAAATGAATGTGCGAGGGGAAGCACAGTTCTGCTTCACTGTGCTGCTCACTTTGGAGATCGTATCCCAGGCAGCTGTTTCCAAGAGGCTACTTGCCCCACCTCCCCAGTTGCCAGAGTGTCCATGCCAAGCCAGCTCTGCATCTTCTACAGCATCAGCCTCCTGCCCGGGTATCATGAACGGCATTGGAGGCCTAATTTATTGCCACCTTCAGGAAGTGTTCCTGCCACAGGAATGATGTCTTCTCCCCCGTAGATCCCAAGAGAAAATAGAGAAGATGGGCACTGGCTTCATCTTCAGTCAGTTCTTTCACGTGTCACCACACTCAGTGTGTGTTTTTCTGCTGCAACAGTCCTTGGGCACTTCTGAAAATCTCAGTCAGTCACTCCCCCATGCTTTGCTGAGTCTTTTTGTTTGCAGTCTGGTATCGCCCTTCCTCCTCTGTATTGTTTTCTGCAGCAAGTGGCAAAGGCCTGTTACCCTGCAAGCTAAAGGTGGCGCAGGCTGTTCTCCACAGTAGCACCTTAATATAAACCTGTACAGACAGAGGTTTTGCTATTTTGTTTTGAGCTGCAGGGAACTTTCCTAGTTTTGCTGCTGCTGCTACTACAACACGTGCAGCTCCCTGAAATGGCTGGCTGCCTGCTAGAGGCTTGCTTTCAGGAGAAGGGAACTGGCATTTAACATTCATTCCCGTCCAAGACTTTAAAGGAAAAAGGTGCTTTTTATTCTCATTTTCACATACAGTTTTTTGTTTCTCCTCCCAGACTGAAGAAAAGGTTAAAATTAGACAACTGCAAGGCAAACATGCCGCTTCACTTGTATGAATGCTGTATTATGCTTCCATCACTTAAAAGAGATGGGGTTTTTTGTTTACCACCTCACATGAAGACCTACTAGAAAATAAATTACTGGCTTTTTTTTTAATTGAAATTGTAATTTTTTTTTTTTGGCTTGTGTTTTCCTCTTACTAGGGAAAGGAGAACTAAAAAGGGGAAATAAAAATTAGTCAGAAAATGATGAATGACATCTAAATGTGTTGCATGGGAAAGTTAGAAAGTTCCAAGAATAAGAGCAGTGAATTAGGATCACATGTGTTAAGAAGTAAGTGTGAGAGAATTAAAGCAAGATGTAGATTAGAAGTTCACATGTCTAGGGTATAACACAAAGGAAACTGTAAGTAAAACAAAGTTTTGAGGAGACAGCAATGCATGTTAAAGTTAATACTGGTTGAAGAGAAAATGAACAGCTAGCCTGAGTTTGTTTGGACTGAGTTAAAGAAAGAAAGAAAGTGGTTTCTGATTGCAGTATGCCTTCCTCAGGAATGCAGACAATTGAGGATCTGAAAAAGCTGCTACACTGATGACAAAGCAGGAGAAATAAGAAAAAAAAAAAATTGCTGTTTTCTACTCACCTGTCATTGCCACTGAGTGCATAAGCCCTGGCTGATCCCTTGACAGCACAGGTTCGATGCAGCTGTGAAAGGTGCAGGAGGAAAACAAGCCTGGGCTCTGAAAACACATGAACTGCTCAGAGGGCACATGCAAAACAATGAATCAGATCTTTTCTAAGTGAGGAAAAGCAATATTGGTCAGGGCAGGGAATGACTTTCATTTATTTCGTTGCGGGCTGACACTTCTGTTTAATCTATGGTTAATATAAAACCTTTAGACAGTATTTTCAATCTTAGATGCTTAAGGGAAGGCTCTAAAGTCCACTTTCAGCACAGAAATGAAGGAGGCCTGGTTTTCAAAGGTGATGACTTCAGCGAGGTTTACTGGTGCTTTGTCAGTTCCCAGCTAGCTGCCAAAATAATGGATTTAGGAGCCCAGCCATAGTCACCCAAGTATGAAAAGTCTGGCCACAAAACCTACAGTTGGAGTCTGGGTGGGTACCTTAAGAGTTCAGAGCAAAGCTTTGGAGAAAAATACAATACAACAACCTTTTGTTTGTTGTTGGACTACTGGGCTTATTTAGATGGTTATTTTATGCTTGTGTTGCACCACTGTATCAGTACGTGGGGATGCAGCAAAACTCTGGTCGTTCACTGTCCCTCTGAACAAGTTGGGTTTTCTCTCACCTCCCGCTACGTCACCTTAAAACTTTGGCTTGTTAAAAACCTAGGATGCATCTATTTGAGAGAAAAATTAGTCACTACCATGCCACAGTCCAACCCTGCCAGTGAGTGTCAGGGCAGGGGGGCAATGCAGGTCACAGAGCGATGCTGGGTGGAGGAGGCAAGCCTTGGACCAGTGCTCCCCAGTACGGGGCTCCATCCCCAGCCCAGCCTGCTTCTCACACAGCTCTTATTTCCCTCTCCTCATGCGAAGCCTGTTGAGGTGCACCAGCAGGAAAGAGAGAAACTCACCCATAAGATGCAATGCGCTTTCCCCCCTGAGACATAGCCAAAATGACTGACTCACTCACTGTCCTTCCTCTGTGTGGTGTCTAGCACAGGCAGATGTGTTGGGGGTGGGGGAGGAGAAGGAAGAGGGGTGAAGCAAAGGGATCAGTGATGTTTTCACCTATTTGAAGTTTGTGCCCTTGGGAACACAACGTATGATGAATCCTAGGATTGCCTACCTTGCTTCTTTTTAATATATTCACTTAAACATTCTTTTGTTTGTCTCTACATAGGTGAGGTACAAATAGCTCAGGCAGTAAATTAAATGGTTATTTTGTTTCCTGAATTTAATTTTAGTTGCACTGCTTTCTGGAGAATAAAAGTTACTGTAGGCTTCCCTTCTGATCAGGAGGTAAAAGTCTTTTACAGTATTGAATCACTGACAAATTAAGTGAAAATATATTAAAGAAAAAAACAAACAGAATAAAGGATGTATCATTTAGTTCTTCTGAGACAACTGCCATTAATCTATTCTACCCCATTAAACTTTGACTTGTTAAAAACCTAGGATGCATCTACTTATTTGTGAGGAAAATTACATTACCCTCCTTGTTGACTCATGACTTTTTCACATCATTGGCACAAACCCTCAATTGAAAATAATTTATGAAGTTTTTTTCAACAGATATTTCAAAAGTTTATCTGAAAGCAGTGTCCAGCTCAACATTACTTAATATTAATCAGTCTGAAAATCATCAAAGAACATTCAGCCAGTTAAAGTCAACAGTAAGTATGCTGAGGAATCAAAGCAAAAAAAAATTTGGTCCTTGGTAGATAAGAAGCATTGTATGCACTGTTATTCTCTGGCAAATTATGAGATCATACCTTACTTACAGGTTCCTAGCAACACTATAAAGGACCTCATGGGAGTTATGAAGCCAGCTGCAGAACTGTCTTACTGAGTATGATGTATTTGATCAATGAAAAGCTGCAGCCTTCATACTATGGATTACAATGGTATTGTTGCATCTGGGCACATCCTCCGTGATCCATTAAAGGTCCAGATGAACTTATTGCTTTTACATATCAGCACTGGAACATCTCTTTGTGAAAGGGGCTGGAGAAAGTGAAGAGCAGCAGAAAAAGAGAACCTGTAAGTCCAAAGAGGAGATACAATTGTCCTGTAAATAGCTGATAGAGCCTTTTGATAGGGAGATTGTCCACACAAATGCATTAAAAGCCACCCTAAATATACTTCACAGAGACTAGCTGCAGGATGAATTTAAGTACCAGTTCAATAGATGGTTAGCCAGGATGTGATACCCATGTTTGAATCCTTGGATTAGTCCTGCAGTTTACACAAGACAATCCCTAAGGTCCACTTTGTAACTGTTTCTCGTCATCCAAGGATTTCCTTTGGATTAATTAAAAGATTAATGTCTGGAAATCCCTTGAATTTCCTTTCACCAGCATAAGGAAGCAGTGAAGCTCTTTGCCCAATTAAACATCTCCGTTTGACTTTCCACCCTTATTTTAACAGCAGTGATTTGGCAACACAGATAAATGCATATTAGTGACTGTTCTCCACCCTTCCATGGCCTGTCTGTGCCTCATCCTCAGCTACTGCTGTTACGATGATTTGGGATTTTATTTGTATTTAAAGTTACGTAAATAGAGGTGCGAACTGCTCACTGGCATTGCAGTTCCTGACATGTGGCCTATAAAACCCTCATTGCAGAGATGCTTCTTGTTAAATGCATAAATGTCAACAACAACTTTATTTTCACAAAGTCCTCCCTAGACAGTGAACTACTTCTTTCCTTCACAGGTTTATATTAGAGGATCTTTCAAACAGCTGACCGCTTTAAAATCCTGCTCTTGTCCCTACCTGCTACAAATAGCTTAGCCAACTTTGAACCAAAACCAGAGTCTTTTCACTGGATTATGCATTGCAAAAGGCTTTGGATTATTTTGTATGACTGGACCCCTTATTTATAACAAGAAGATTATAGTATTAAACAATAAAGAATTTTTGGACTCATGAGAGTTCAGATCTTTTTATCAATTTGCTAAAAACTTCAGGATAGAACGCTCTTGATAATCTCCTAGTGCAATTGATACCATAGGAATTGGTACATTTCTAAACACTTTAAAAAAAACTACATGTAGCTCCTCTGATAATCCAGGTGGCAAAACAAGTCCCACACACTTATGCCATCTAGATACCCACCACAGCACTGAGGCTTGTTAACTTAGATACTAGTTTGAAGAAAAAAACACTTGAGAACTGATACATTTTAGCACTAGTTATCATCCTGCTGTTATCAGCATTTTCATATGGCTGGCTGTCTCACAATCTTTCTATTTATTCATGGATGTTTACCCATGGGATGGGTAAATCAGATGAAATTCACAGTGGTAGAAGAAGGTCCCCAGTAAGAAATCCATCACACAGGAGGTTCCACAAGCACCAGACTGATGAAGCCTCATTTTCTGTGAAGTGTTATCTCACGACTAACTGTCATTGGCTTTTTCATTCTGAGCTCAAAGTAAAATTTCTGCCATGGTCAGACATTTATCATATCCTCTGGTGTGTGCGTTCTCGTGTTCATAATAAGCCAGGAGCTTAAATGGTAGCATTTACTATAAAAAGGCACAAAAAGGGGCTTGTTCACCTCTGTGACCACTTATTTTCTTAAAATTTGCAGGAATTGAACTATCTTTTAAACTTGTATCTCTCTATCAAAGATTCCTGAAATTGGCTGACTAGTTCAAATCTGCTCAATGGAGGGAAAAATGCAGTGGGATTATATTATCCAGTTTCCATAGGAAGCAGAACTAAAAGTTAAGTGGCCTGTTCTACACCAGTGGTGTGGATAAAGCATGTTCCAGGACCATGACTCTGATGAGGTGAGGAACAGAAAGTATTGGAGTCAGACCTGGTGTGAATGAGGGGAGAGGAGGAAACCTGCAAGCCCAGACGATGGCCGATACAGCCAGGCTTGTATCCACCTGCGTGGCTAAGGGGACACATACAGGTCTCTGAGGCTCAGGTGATCTTTGCCAGCCAGTTTCTCCCTCTCTTTTCCGCAGCACAAGCTGTCAGAAGAGAGAGGAAGAATTAACAGAGATCACACAGGCAAATGAGGAATTGGTTGTGAGTGAATGCAATCAAGCACTGTTTATATAAAATGTGATTAAATTGGTACCCACAAAGGGATAAGTACTTGAGTAGTGGCAGGAAGGGATTTTTTCACCAGGGATGAGGCAGAATAAGTGCAGATGCCCTCCAAGAAAACTGACTACTTTATTTATATCAGCATTGAACTCAGCTCATGACCCCTTGCCCCACAGGAGTTCTGGTCCAGCCTTCACTTTAATGAATTTGGCCCACACAGGACAGTAACCTGAAGAAATTTCTGTTTACTTGTAGCAACTTGCTGCTACGCCATGCAATCTGCATTGCCTTACAATGTCTTCTCCTACTGTAATAGCCAGTGACCTTGGAATGATTTGAACTGTAAATAACTTCTGGGGCTTATCAGACAAGGAACAGTGTAGAGGATAATAAAACTGTTACGGTACATGATACTGTGAGAACTCCCGGTTATCCTCACCTCCAGCAAGGCAGCTAACTAGCTTCTCATGAAAAACAACAGGAGCTCCTTTCCCTGAGACAAGGATCCGTGCTTTGAGAACAGATGGTGCTGCTTCTTATGCCAAGCATTCTGTGCTTCACTATTTATTAAATTGGCCAGCAAAGACTGTAAGACCAGCTCTCAAATAATACACGTGAGCTGTGATGTGTGCACTGTGCATGCTGAACCCCCGTTTACTCTGAGGATCTTTTATGCTGTTAAGGAGTTGAACATACACATGACTGTAAATCAGGTCCTCTGTGATTTTTCCTCCAGATGATTTGTTTTTAACTTTATTCTTTGATTCTTTTTTATTTAAATCACTTCTGGAAGATCATAGCAATTGCTTTATTATGCCCCCAGTACAGATGGTGTTGGTGTCTAAAGCTGGTGGAGGGGAAGCACTACTGCTTTGACTTCATGTCTTTCTGGCATCCCCTTTGAATACCTCCTGCAACTTAGGTACAGAGCTCTTCCTGATTGCTCTACTTCCTCCAAAAGTAAGTGCCAAAACCCCTGTGTCTTCAACACCAGCATGCCCATAGTTTTCAGCACAGTAGAAAGCAAACCTTCTAGCTTTCCCTTGACTCACCTCCCCAGTGGTGGCCCAATACGCTGGGATGCCCTGTATGGGTTACAGATATTTTGCTGTTCTAGAGGGAGAAATTGAGATGTCTAGGTGCTCAGTATTTCTTAGGATTCAGCCTCGTTGCTACAATATTAATCTTCTCAATTTCAGTCGCTTTGTCAGCACTGTAATATACCACAGTATTATGATCCACATCAGAAAAAGGGCCAAACTGAGCTAATCTCTGTGAAGCTGCAGTTTCTAGAAAGAACAATTCCTGTTATTGATTTTGGCTACTTGATATTTTTGTGTTTTAGAGATCGCTCTAAAGAAAGGAAAGTATGACCCTGAAATAGAAGTTTAAAGCACTTCACAACGGCCTCAAGTACTTCACAAATGCAGTTTACGCACAACCTGTAATCACCGTCTACAGGAGGGCCTACTCTGCCCTCAGCTGTGAAAAAGCACAAGCAGTGTTTCTCCACGAACGCCTGTGATTGCGGTGGCAGGGCTCCTGAGAGAGGCAATACGAACCACAGGTGCTGGAGCTCCGGCCTGCGTGTGCTGGCTGCCAAAAGATGGAAGCTGTTTAACCGAGCGTATGCCCTCTATCCGCTTTTACATTCACTGCCTGAGCTTCCCTTCTTTTTCCTTTTTTCCTTTAAATAAAAAACATTTCTGCCCCGTGTGGCATTAAATACCATGTCTGTGTTTTCAATTTGAGGACTGAAAACGGATCTCATTACAAACAGACATACGTTTCTGGACAACCTAGCTCTTAAGTAAAGGGATCCCAAGCTGACAAAGGACAAAGTGGCTAAGAAAATGTTAAGTAGGGGAAGCTGTTTAGTAGTCAAAGTCCTAGTTTTACAAGCCAGTGGATGTTGCATCAAATTAGGTCCCTTAGAGTCTATGCCAAAGCTGCATCGGCAGGTGGGTTTTCAGACCTACAGGACGGGTTTATGGAAACTCCAATGCCTCTGGAAACAGCACGCAGCAGCAGGAGAGCAGGGAGAAAGGAATCAGTCAAGCTAGCAGGAAAGTGCTAGAGGAGCTCTAAATTAAGAGCACTCATTTCTCTTTTTTATGCAGCTGAAAGCCGTGTTTATTTCAGATTTGCTAGTCCTCACTAGCCAGAAGACTTCAGGAAATCAGCTCTTTTCTTCTTTATTCAGACCCGCACTAATGTACAGACAGAGAATTGGACAGCATGCTTGCTAAAAGGAAAAAATATATACTGGGATCTTGGCATAGGGTTGGGCTTGCATGGAGAATCAAATCTTCCAAACAGGAGAACTGGTGGCTGCCTAGTGGTGATAGGGGTGTCCTGGATCTTGGGTCATGGGTCCTTGCAACAGCATCTTCAGCTGGACCAGAAGAGACCCCTCGAGGCACTGTTTTGCTCAGGTCTTACAATACAGCAGGCTAAAGTTCTAGCATACCTGTTATTTCCTCTGTTTTGAGAAAAGAACAAACTGAGAGCATGATCTGGACTTCCATTAAGCTGCTTTAATTAAAAACATATTGAATCTTTCAATTCTCAGCAAGACTGAAAAAAAACTCAGATTAAGTCTGATCATTTTTCCACTGGAAATACAATTTATTACCATGAAATTAGCTCCTTCATATTTGAAAATTACAGTATCCTATAAAGTTTATTACTCTTGATACTCATATTTCATAATAAGCACATTTTTAAAAGAGCTATCCAGAAAATGGCTGTGTCGTAGTTTAGCCCCGATCTGGACCAGACTACGCAGTCTCTCTCTCACTCCCCCCACCCTCCGAGAGAATAGGGAGAGATAATTTAAGAGAAGAGAGATAATTAAGAAAAAACGACTCGAGGTTTGAGATAAGGACAGGGAGAAATCCTTAAAGTTACCGTCATGGGCAAAACAGTCTCGACTTGGGGAAAACTATTCATTTATTACAGAGTCCACTGAACAAAGGGGAGCGACTTCTAGCAGTTTCCTACAGAAGCTGCCACCTTAGGCCCCCCTCACTAAGCAAAACCACAACAGGCTGGAAGAGGGAAGGAGAGGGAGACGGAGACGGAGAAGAGGGGAAGGGAGGGCAGAAGGCATTTTCTATATATTTCAACGTAGTATCACTTATTCCAGCAAAACTACACTGTTTTACATGGAATAAGAATCTAAACTGACATGACTAAATCAGTACCTAAACCCCTGACTCAGTACATAAAAGTCCAAAAAGCAGAGCACCCACTGATCCTGGCACTGTCTGGTTTTATATGCATGCATGTAAAACAATCGTTTTTACAGTAGTGCATTTACTTCTTCCTCTCAAAATAATGGCATTTCCATGGTAATCTTTCTTATCTTCAAAGCTTTTATCCTAGCTTTACAGGATTTCTACTGTACAACAGCAGTGTTCACCAAAAGCTATCAGCAATGCTATAACTTATCTGTAGATATTCCAGTAAATATTCACCTTCTAACATCAGAGGTAACATGTAGTGAGTAGAAAAATAATATGAACCTCTTCCCTTGGATCTGGATTCTGCAAACTTTTAAACACCCCAAATATTGGCCAGTTGACACAGGAATGTACACCACTTGGTTCCCTTGTGAAAATTGTCTGCGGCTTACAGAATCAGATACCTTGTTTTAATATTAAAGTGGCTGAAGTAATACAGATGTAGTCAACTAACATTCTCTGTTTCCAGATTATATGATTGCTGTTTATCAAAACAACATAAAATGTTTACTTACAAAGTCCTAACTATAGGTATTCAGACAGCTTTGTCTTTTTATATGAATGTTCATCAGCTTTCCTGGAAGATTACTGATACTTTATGACTAACTGATAAAGTATTAAAATAAATTGCTGAATTCAAAATAAAAGCAAAAATAATTCTTCAGGGGAACACACTTCAGCAAGAAGCATGTTGTTTGACTGGATGAAAAGATTCCTGATACAGTTCTTCGGGAATAACTCAACTTCAGTCCTTCTTCCAGCAGCCATCACCTTCTGTGCAGTACAACAGTCTGTGTACAGTGTCACGTGTGATTTCCCAGATCATGACATCAGTTTCTTGTTTTTATTTATTACCAACGCTGTATGATGGGATTCATGCATTCAAACCTGTTGGAAGCGATCGTCACCTTAATCATCAGTAACTTAGTCACACAAGAATAAATAAATAAAACTATACCTCACCTTCTAAACACATCTGCGTTTGTCCAGTGATTAATTAATTTCATTCAGCTATCTATTAAATCACTTCAGGTAACAAGATGGAGTTTTCTGGAATGAACAAATGTGATATCAGTAAAATACAGGAGATCTTACTGTGTATTGGAAAAGACGCTTTTTATCATTTTATTTTTTGTATTCTATGAATAAACTTTATCTTATTATGTGGTTTATACTCAAGATTGGTATAAGTGAAGGAGATCAGACTCCCAGCTAGCTACTTGTCTTAACTACATTCTTTCACCAAGCTGTTAGTTTCTGCTTTTCTGTCCTTGTTATAACAAACATCTTCAAATTTGAAGTAATAAAATGCCATGCATTCCCATGGACAAAACCAGAGCTTAAAAAAAGCTCAGAAAAGATTTTGCACAGTTCACATGTCAGACAACCTTGCACGGGCTCAAATTGCAACAGAAGACAAAGATCAGAAATTCCTGGAGGTCTGTACATATGCATTCACTAATGTTGTCTGTAATTCTTGTGTGATATTGGTACAATGTTGTACAGGCACCGAGGAAACAATGAGCAGTTTATAAAAATCTCCTTTACTAGGAGTTTGAGAAGACAAAAGCAAGCAAAGACAATGAGGAGCCTGCATGCAGATTCCAAAGCTGTTTCAGTCATGGGAACGCAAACATGGGTCAGTCTTGTTTTTCAGCAAGATGTAACAAAGTGACTCATATTACAGAGACCAAATAAGAATTAGCATGGTATTACAATGACATGGATACTGAAAATGTGAGAATTATATACAAATGCTACTAGGTGAAAGAGAAATCTCAAATTATGTCAACATTATCTGCATAAATAAATGTGAGTATGTGCATCATGTGCAGCCTCCCTCCCCCTGATTTCTAGCACAGAAAAGATTAACCATAATTTATAGTTTATTTTTCCTTCCAGCCTTTCACTTATACTTTTCTTATATTGGGTTACATCGTGCACCGCACCCC
>WHYT01015806.1:211435-228211 GCA_009806455.1 Tetrax tetrax
TATTTTTTTTTTTTTTTTTTTTTTTCCTAGGTCTACCTTTTAGGTTCCAGAGTAAGCAGTGATCATAAGCAGTAATGGGATAAAAAATGTTAGAGCACACCTAAGTAGTTATAAGAAATTTAACCAAGATGTCTTTCTGAGCCAATATTTAATTAATTCTTAATCATCACAGTAGGAGATCCTTTCTGGTTAAGTTGCTATGCTCTCCAGACAAACTTGTCCAAAAAATCAAGCTTCTAGTCACCAATGATCATAAAGGTACCTAACAAACTAACTACAAGCATAAATCTCAAGATTTTCATAACTCAGAAGACAACTGCTGAGGAACTAGACACCTGTGAAATGTCACCATGTTTGATTGCAGTTTTGGAAGATTTTTAATTATTATTTTGCTTTCCCTTATTTTCTTTGGTAGTTAGATCTTCTTCAACAGAAAATGGCTGCACTCTATGAAAACACCATTGTTCTTTCAATATAAATCTTAACTGTGGTAAAATGGGGAAAGTGTTCCCTTTCAGCAAATCCAGAAAAGATGCTAAAACAGTCCCTGTAGCCAGTTGATACTGAAACACTACTGTTTGATATGGATGTGAAATTTTCATAATAACCTGATAAGTGTTACACAGCTTGGGTTCAGGAACTACAGCTCAGGGTCATGCTAGAAGTTTTTGTGTATGGCACTGTACTGGAAAAGAAATTAGTAGGAGGTCAATAAAAAATACTGTGATTGTATGTCAATGTGCATAGGTCTCCAAAATGTTAATCTCTCGATAACTTCATCCTCCAGTGGAACTAAAGGGTTTGTCATGTGGATTAAAAACGTAGCGGTATGTTTTGTAAATTACTTCCCCAGTGGGGTGCCAGAAAACAGAGAAAACACATTGAGATTTCACATTTGAGATGGATGCCTCTGAAGGGAGAAGTCTTAGAGTGGAAAATGGGTTTGTAGCACCATTTCTATAACTGTTTAAGGGCAAATCTCAGGAAAAGAGTTATTTTAGACATGAACTCATGTGCTCGTGTATGTTTATGTCCTCATACACATAGAGACAATAGTAACAGCACACACTATGATATCAACATCCAAACAAGCCTGTGTATCCTTTAGAGCCTCACACCCCTGAACATCTGTCATTTTAAAAGATGGATATACAGAAGCTGCATATACATAGTGACATTTGAGACTTATGTCAGAGAAAACCTCAGCACGGAAAGAAGACTGATGATTATTAGAGCCTCCAAGGTCTCAGCACCAGGTTGTTAGTCGCTTCATGTGTAGTCCACAAAATTGTTGGTCTCAGTATCTTCCCTGGATGCTAATGGTTTTTATGCTCTAGTGGGACAGCAAAATAATAAAAAAAAAAAAAAAGAGAATAATCTAATGTCAGTTAAGTGGAAATAAATAAGCAAATTCTGAGCTTCCAAAAGGTAGAGCTACTGCATTGCTTATGCATCTGAGAAAACAACAGTCTGGCAATTAGCGGAGTTGGTACCCCACTGCGGAGCTGCTCCCAGATTCAGTGCTGGGAACCAGATGGAATGAAATCCTGCACTTTTCCTTCTGCAGTTCTTCTGAGTCTGGGATTATAGGACAGCCCACAAGGCATGTACCTAGTCATGACCAAAGAGGTTTGCAACATAGTTAGTCAAAGAGTGTGCAATATCTCTTGTATTTGCCTTATAGGCTGTTGTCCTGGTTTTCAGTTAAAGCATGCTCAAACACTTTTCAATTCCCTCATTGCAGCTGTGCAGAGGGCACTAAGCTTGTCTCAAGTCACATAAAGTCTGCTCAGATGCATACTTCATTTGTTAGAAAAAAATGTAAACTTCATAATATAAATCACTTGCATGAATCATGATGATTCTTAGTCCAAAATATATTCATAAGGACTGGACTTCCCTTTCTCTAATTTATGTGCCTAGAATGAAAATGCCTATACCTGAGCTAGTTAGCTCAGGCTTTCTAATTGTTCAAAGTGAGAAGCAGACACTTTTAAAGATATGTTCATCCACACTATTTTAGTTTACTTTAGGATGAGATGAACTGCACCATAGAAATGTGTTTTCCTCTCCACTGTCTATGAATGAAATCCAGATTGGAGATTTAAAAAATTACTTTTCATTAGATTAAACCCCCTATGCTTTTAAGTCCAAGAACACTTTGTACAAGATACTTCTCCAGATGTCCATGGTGTCATCTTGAGTCTTGGAGTCTTCATCTACAATCCAAGTGACAATTTAATGGCCTTAGTTGGGTTTTTCCTACCCTGGTGGAATTTTTTTTTCCTAAAGGGTTATGTTGGAGTGGGCACTCCTTGTTAAATCACTAAACTTTTTAAGAAGTTATCATCTCTTACTTGACTTCCATGAAGCCACATAACATACTTCCAAGGGAGGTTGTCATAACCTTCCAAATGATGGCTAGCCCTAAACGGCATCTGCATTGCCAAGCACCTTTGCAAGATTTCCTAGCAGCAGCTGGATATGCCTTAGGGATGCAGTCCATAGGTGTGCAAGTGCAGTTTCTCTAGCTCTGTGCTCTGCTTCACCTCAGGAGGAAGGAGCCGCCTCAGCCATTCAAAGGCTGAAACTGGATTTGTTGTGTTGCTAGGGCTCCATCCATTAATTACGCCAAGGGTTATGTCTAGGGCCTTCAGCCAACTTTGGAAATGGGTCTGGCACCAAAAGAAGGAAAAAGGCATGTATCGTTGTCATTGCAAAATTCTGAAGCTAGTTGGTAGAAGGTGCTACACTTCACAACACATGAATTTGTCACCCTCACCTACAGCTGCAAATTCTGTGAACCCTACATGGAGGTGAACAGTGCAAAAATCATTGTTCTATGGTTTTTTTAATTAGTCCAGGGAATTTTACTAATAAAAAATATCAGAAAGTTACACATCTGTAGCTACATGGGTATTTTAATATAATTTGTTATCTACTCTGAATGGATCTGATTAACTAGCAGCAGAATTTCATATGGAGAACAACAAAGATGTTCTTTTTGCTAGCAGGAGAGCTGGTTTTGAATGTTCACATTCTTGTTTGGAGTGATCTATGGGTAGTCTGGAATCCTATAACGGGAAGGATTTTGTAGAAAATAGCTGGCTGCCTGATACAGTCAAAAAGTAGCTGCCGCAGCAGTAAATCTCTGCCACAGTTTTGCATAAAAGCATATCTAAATGGGGAAACTGAGCATTATATTTTAGAAACACATATAAGAAATTGAAGTGTCGCAAGTGACAAAAATGGCTGTTTCACCTCAGAAGGGATACATATAAAATCAAAATGTGCTATTAAATTGGATTCTATGATACATTTCAAAATGGAGAAAAAAACCTAGCAGATTAATGTTCTTTGTATATTTTCAGCAGTCCTGCAGTCACCTTGTACTTAGCAGTGGCCATGAAATGATGGCAGGACCAAACTTAGTAAATATTTATTTAGCTCTAAGGCATTAAGACTAATCCCTTCAGTTTTCCCCTCTGTTTTCCTTTCACACAAATGTGAAAATGCTGGCACATGCAAACTTTAATTCACTAGTGATAACCCAAGGGTATACAGAGCCATTTCAACTTACAGAAGCGCTTGCATAAAGAGTTACAAAATCATTATATTTTTGCTGTAATATAGGAGAAGAGGCTCTTAACTGACTCGTAGAATAGAAATCTTCTGTACAAAGGTCTGAACCCCATCATTTCATGGAGAGAATTTTGTACTGAGGATTTTCGTGCTGCAACCAGGGGCCAACAGATGCTTGGTGGGGTTTCACTGGATCAGCTTTACATCAGTTCATTAAAAAAAAAAAAAAAAAAAAAGTGAAAGAACATGGTCCAAATCCTTTTCTTTTTTTTCTTTTGCATCAGCACAGCCTGTTTAATAGTTAACACTTGTACAGCCTGGAATTGTGCCATGCATCTTAACTCTTCTTTGCCCAATTTATGAGATATGCGTGTCGCACTTCCATGCCAAAGCTCTGAAGTGGGGCTCTGGTGTGTTTCAAACATATCTTCCAGATATTCACTTCTGAATGCAACAAGCTTTCTGCTCCTGTAGCTGTCCCATTCTGCTTCTTCAGCAGAACTCCAGCACTTGAGGAAATAAAGCAAGCTCACGCCTTCCTTCCCTTGCATCTATCTATACAGGATGGCCTTAGGCCAATCTTTCAATGAACTCTGTGGGCTCTTGATGAGGTCCTTACTGTGAGAGTTTTTTTCCTGCACACTTGCCTCATCATACCCGGTACATCTTTCAGAGGACAGAGTGAATTAAGCCAGGCTTCTTCAGAGCCCTGGCCTCATTTCATGCTCTAACGTACTTCAGTTCTCACGACGTAGTTAGGCTAGGCATGCATTCACACAAGGAGTAGCCACCTTTACTTCACTTGTGTTACCTAGAAACATTGAAAAAATCACATTAATCATGTTGTCACATGGTTATGGTTTTTTTTTTCCTTCCAAAATGTAATTTGATCTAAAGTGATATGCATACACTGCGTTATTGACACCTACAGTCATTACTACTACAGCAGAGCAATTTATGATTCTTTTTAGTTAAATAATTACAATAAAAAGGGAGGGGGAGAATCTTCTGCTACATTGAAATTAAAACAGACTTTTTCTGTGTATTTTTCATTGAAAGGTTGCATTTTGTTCTCAGATTATGTACCTCTAATTATTTCATCTTTAAAAAAAACAGACCACTTGCCAATGAAAAATGTTGTTTGAAAGGAAAAGGCAAAATGATTCATTAAAAAAATGTCAAAATAAGCATTTGTTGTTCCTGAAATGAAACATTTTGGGTCCTTTTATACTGCTTCCATATTTTTTCAGTCATAATTATTTCCCAAATTACACTTATAGGTGTGAACAATTTTGGTCACTTTAGAACCATACTTTCAGCAACTTTTCCATTAATTTAAAAAAAAATTATCTCTCCCTGCTGTTATAACAACAAAGGATGTAAAAATATTCACTGTAAAATGGAGCAGGAACAATAGACACAGTCATAACAGTTGAATAAGAAACAGTATTTCTGTTTTATTAAAGTAATCCAGTAAGGCATTTTCCAAGCTGTCTACACTTAACAATTGTGAGTGGTCTGTATCAATATCTAAAAGCAAGACTTCAAGCACCTCACATAAAACATTCCTTCATCTCCCAGGCTGAGGTTCCTCTCTTGCCCAAGTTAAATTCTGTATTTGGGTCTCCAATAGCATAGCCCCACACCAGTACTGCAGTGATTTCCTTCAGTGACTTCAGGAGGCCTGCATGGATGAGCAAGGAGCTCCTGGACCAACTGAAAGTGAAGAAGAAAGCCTATAGAGGGTGGAAGCGGAGACAGGTAGCCTGGGAGGACTACAAAGAGGCTGTGCGAGCAGCCAGGGATAGGGTGAGGAAGGCTAAAGCCCTGACAGAATTGAATCTGGCCAGGGATATAAAAAGCAACAAGAAAAGCTTCTATAGGTATGTAGGGGACAAAAGAAAATCCAAGGAGAATGTAGGCCCCCTCCGGAAAGAAACTGGTGTCCTGGTTACCCAGGACAAGGAGAAGGCTGAGGTACTCAATGACTTTTTTGCCTCAGTCTTCACCAATAAGGGCTCTTGTCTCACCACCCAAAATGTGGAAGGCACAGGCAGGGACTGTGAGGATCTGGAAACATCTGAGGAACTTGAAGGTGCACAAGTCCATGGGACCTGATGAGATCCATCCGCGGGTCCTCAGGGAATTGGCGGATGAAGTTGCCAAGCCACTGGCCATCATATTGAGAAGTCGTGGCAGTCTGATGAGATCCATCCGCGGGTCCTCAGGGAATTGGTGGATGAAGTTGCCAAGCCACTAGCCATCATATTTGAGAAGTCGTGGCAGTCTGGTGATGTCCCCGATGACGTCCCCGATGACTGGAAGAGAGGGAACATAACCCCTATCTTTAAAAAGGGGAACAAGGAGGCAACTACAGGCCTCACCTCTGTACCTGGCAAGGTCATGGAGCAGATTCTCCTGGAAACCATGCTAAGGCACATGGAGAGTAAAGAGGTGGTTTGTGACAGCCAGCATGGCTTCACCAAGGGCAGATCGTGCCTGACCAATTTGGTGGCCTTCCATGATGGGGTGACAGCATCGATGGACAAGGGACGAGCAACAGATATCATCTACCTGGACTTGTGCAAAGCTTTCGACACCGTCCCGCACGACATCCTTCTCTCTAAACTAGAGAGGCATGGGTTTGATGGACGGACCACTCAATGGATAAGTCGTTGGCTGGATGGCCGAACTCAGAGAGTGGTGGTCAACGGTTCGATGTCCAAGTGGAGACTGGTCACGAGTGGTGTCCCTCAGGGGTCTGTGTTGGGCCCAGCCCTGTTCAACATCTTTGTCGACAACATGGACAGTGGGATAGAGTGCACCCTCAGCAAGTTCGCCGATGACACCAAGCTGTGTGGTGCCGTCGACACGCTGGAAGGGAGGGATGCCATCCAGAGGGACCTTGACAGGCTGGAGAGGTGGGCCCGTGCCAACCTCATGAAGTTCAACCAGTGCAAGTGCAAGGTCCTGCACCTGGGTCATGGCAATCCCAGGCACAAATATAGGCTGGGAGGAGAATGGATGGAGAGCAACCCTGAGGAGAAGGACTTGGGAGTGCTGGTGGATGAGAGGCTCAACATGAGCCGGCAATGCGCCCTTGCGGCCCAGAAGGCCAACCGCATTCTGAGCTGCATCAAGAGGAGTGTGGCCAGCAGGTTGAGGGAGGTGATTCTCCCCCTCTACTCTGCATTAGTGAGACCCCACCTGGAGTACTGTGTCCAGTTCTGGAGCCCCCAACATAAGAAGGACATGGACCAGCTGGAGTGAGTCCAGAGGAGGGCCACAAAGATGATAAGAGGGCTGAAGCACCTCTCCTGTGAGGACAGGCTGAGAGAGTTGGGGCTGTTCAGCCTGGAGAAGAGGAGGCTCCGGGGAGACCTGATAGCGGTCTTCCAGTACCTCAAGGGGGCCTACAGGAAAGATGGGGAGAGGCTGTTCAGTAGGGCCTGTTGTGATAGGACGAGGGGTAATTGTTTTAAAATAGAGGGAGGTAGATTTAGATGGGATATTAGGAAAAATTTTTTTACAATGTGAATTGTAGAACACTGGAACAGGTTGCCCAGAGAAGTGGTGGATGCCCCATCCCTGGAAACATTCAAGGCCAGGTTGGATGGGGCTCTGAGCAACCTGATCTAGTCTGGGATGTCCCTGCGGGGTTGGACTAGATGACCTTTGAAGGTCCCTTCCAACTCTAGCCATTCTATGATTCGATGATGCTTTCTTTTTTGGTGCTCATGCCATCCTCTCTGTCTACTGAAGATGGCTAATGTAGTAAACATAATTCAGTAAACAGGGCTTCACATGTTTCAGCTAACTTTTAGTGTTGGAGATTCTTGCTCATACCAGAAATTCCGGCCTTTTTAAAAATGGCATATACTCTTTTGTGAGAAAGTCTGATATAAATTCACCTACAATTTCTGATTTAAAAAAAAAAAATAGTTTTGGTGAAATTTCCCAACTCACTGTAATCAAGTCAGATCAAAGCTTCTGTATTGCTAAGGTTAACACACAGACTGAACTGTACATGTATCAGTGACATTGTTTTGGTCACACCAGTCATATAAAATAAAGCATGTGCATAAGTCTTTGCAGGATCCATGGAGCTCACAAGACAAGTTGCATCTAATGTACTTAGATAAATATATCCATACATAGGTAGATAAATGCTACATATTAGAATGATGAGTGGGTTGCAGGCATAATTCTATTTTGCTTAAAACACAAGAAATGTTCTTCTAGTAACATGTAAACAGAAAACCATAAATTACTGTCTGTCTTCCACCTCTGTGCCCTTAACTCTTAAAAGACATACTTACTGGTCAGGGACATTTAAATATTTAATGGCATAAATCTCCACTCAGAGTATACTGAAATTAAGGACTATAGCATTTTTTTCTCCTGGAAAGGAGGTGCGCAGTACATGATTTATACTATTTTCCACACACATGAGAGAGAGCACAATGTCTTCTGTTTATCAACCAAACAGGCAAGACCAGCACCAAAATCACCTTTTCCTCTCATTCAACCTGCCAGAATGCCAACACTGAAGTTCCTAAATACGGTTCATACCTTTACAAATGTAATAATTGTTTATTTTTGTCTCACATAAATTGGTTTTCTTCTTCATTTCTAAGATTAGCAATAAGAATACTATCAATAAGAATCCAAGTAATTCTGATTTTGGAGAAGCTCTTTTATTAATTTGTCTTTCCGAGAGCTTACAACCTTGACGAAGGCTTCTCATGGGAAACTGAAGTGATACAGCCAACAAATGATGCAGCTAAAAATGTCTGTCAGGATTTGGACTGAGTGTTTTACATCATCTCAGCCAAGGATCCATGGAAAATTTGATTACAATTGGTCATATATTTTGTGCTATCAAAGTGTGAATGTTTTCAGTCCCGGTGAAAACGTGCGTGCTTTCTCATTGAAATTCTACATGGTTTGGAGGGTTAATTTTCATGTTGGCATTTATTCTTGAACACCTCCTCTCCCCAACAAGATCTGTTAGAATCAGTATGCTACTCATATAACCACAACTATTTATGCAGTTTATGTAAACCCTGTGCTTGTAAAACCTTTCTAAAGCATTGCATCATTATTCAGCTCAGGGAAAACCACCACTTTCTGAAATGCTCAAAAGGGTCAGATTTGGGGTGGCAGGGGTTAAGGATGATCAGGACTATCTGCTACTTCTCTATATTTCCTATTTTATTTATTGTGAGTTTCATTCAATTGATTGCAAGCAGGGGAAGAACGTAACTGGTAAAATAAAACAAGCTCTAAAACGAACATTAAATGGCCATTTCAGCTTTAAACAATTAAGTTAAATACCCAGCCCACTCAAGGCTGACAGCAGAAGTCTACAGTGGGAACGGGGAGTCATCTCTGAAAATGCAGCTCATGAACTGGATGCTGCCCTTCCTGAACTACGTAAAGTCATTTACACAATCATATTGTAAACATTAACAAATTTTTGTGTTCATGTAACTGTAGACAGGTAACAAATGAAGAGATCAGCAGAAAAATCATGCAGTTCCACAAACTTGCTTCTGGCTCTGCAGAACCACGATATAATGGGGCTGACGGCTTACACTGCCCCCAAAAGTGAATACAGCCACCATCGTGGTGCCCATGACTGGGTAACTCTGGGAGAAAAATCCGAAAAACAGGATTTGTCAGGTTGGCATCGTTCTTCATGCTCATCAAATTGTTTAGAGAGCTCAGCTGAAGCAAAAAGTGAAACAGGATAGCAGCTGGTGCAAAAAGACCCTTAAACAACATTTGATAGACGACGTACGTGAGAGAAAGCATGGCTCTTTGGCTGAGGGAGGGAGAACAGCAACAAAGACCTCAATTTATTTTTGCCATTCTACCTATTATACCAAGGATTACCACAGAAACCAAAGAAATAATGGTGTTGTTCCTTTCAAGTGCAAAGCGTGACTGACTTCGTTTCATTCTGCTCTATTCCTTCCGCAGATTAAAGCCCAAGAGTTACGACTATGTTTCACACCAAAATATAGACACATGAATAAATCAGTAAATAAAAATGATCATCTGCTGCAGGGCAGATGTTAACAAAGCACTTGTGGTACGAAAGTGAAATTGGTATCAAAAATATCTGCAAACAACTCTAGGACTGGCAACTGTCAAGACCCAAAAGATTCATATTTAATGCTGGTACTTTAATTCAGATGTATTAAAAAAAGAGATACCATATGCTCAGGGGTGGGAACAGGGTGGATACACCAAAGTAACATTATATAGAAACTATAATAAAATCGCTCTTGAAGAATTGATCCCAGATGACATGCTGTTGAATGTACTTTGGTGTAAATGAGTTGACAAAAAATAGATAATTAAATACATAACTAGGCCTTGGAACTTGCTGTTGAAGGACAGTATTAAGGATGCAACTAATTTTATGAGGCAGTAGCAGGTGTGATTTTCTGGGCAGGAGAAATATGTTTTACAGCCTTTGTTTTTCAAGGTTTTTACGCGTACATGCAACTTAGAGCAAGTTTTCTTTTAATTGGGCTCTTCTTATACTTAAAGTTACATTTGCGTGCATTTTATCAGTTAAGTCTGTATTCTTCCTTGATTGTGTCTGCTAAAGGATGACATTGGAAGAATGTCAGGTGTTTCAGTGTTGTACACCTCACACAAAATATTCCTTTAATCTGATTTATTTAATGTAAGCTGAAAAGAGGACTTTTGTATTTCTGTTGCAGGGTGGCCTGTTTTGGATTACTTAATCCTTTCTGAGTGGATTACTATGAATTAAGGGAAAAAAAATTCTCAGGCCTTGTGAACTCTTAAATAAGGTGTAGATGTACCCTTGCTCCCCGCCTCCCTCCCCTCCCAAATATTACTCCAGACCTCATTTTTGCAGAATCTGAAAACATTTGTGAATTTGGGCCAGTTTCCAGCAAATGGCAGAATGTCTCATTCTAGAGGGCTGAAACAATGAAACCATAAATATTTCCAAAATGAAACATTGATACTTCACATGTAAATGATGCTTTTGTTTAGAAACTGACCTAATTTGAAGGGGTCAGAAATGTTTCTCAAAGCCAAAAACATAAGCAATTTTTTTTTTTTTTTGGCACAACTTAAATTACATTTTCCCTGTGTTTTGGCTGGATGACCAAGGGGAAAAAATCCACTATTCATGTGCCCTTAATATACAGAGATTTTTTTCCTTGTTACATAACAATTTGGATCATGAGGTGATTTCTAGGTAAAAGAGTTACATAATTGCAATTTAGGTGTAGTTATTACCCATGAAGGTGCTCTTTTTCCTTTCGGGAATAAAGGTATTCATTTCTTCGTCAATGCAGCTTTCTCTTCTATATGGGGATAGTTGAAGCGGTGCAAGATAGTTACGTAGACGAAGACTTCAACCACAGTAACGCTTTCCATGTGCACCGGTCTACTTCTCTTCATGTAAAGACACTCCAATGAATGCTCAGGTTAAAGTAGAGCTTTAGAGATTTCGAATGCTCAGGTTGAAGCAGAGCTTAAGAGAGTTTCTGTATGCTTCTATCGGTATCTATTAAAAAGCTGTATAGAAACGAAGCACTCTTTGTGCACAGAGACTTGTTTTTAAAGTTTAATAAGGTTCTTTCGGTTTACTTTTTATTTTTTTTTTACAAAGGATCAAAAGCACGTAGGTGCATTCTGGGCTGCTCTTTTCAGGTTGAAAGTAGAAGGGCAAATTCTGAATTCAATTATACATGTAAAAGTGTAAAAATAGCTATCTAAAATTAACATGCCTCTTTGCCACTCCACATTTTAAAAGACTTGATCTGGAAGCAACTTAAAATGTGCTCAAAAATCATTCAGAGACTGAAACTTTCATTTAGTTTCAGGCTGACACTAATTTTCATAGATATTAAAAAATGGCATAATAGAAACTGCAACGTACACAGGCTCCATACAGCAGACACCTGTATACAGGTATAATAAGGTGACTTTTTTCTTAGTGAACTAAGGCATGTTTCAGTCTTATGCTGGTTTTTGAATTTGCAGAAGCTAATACGGTTTCAAGAACAAAACATGGATGCAAGCAGCAGGAATGCAGCATGTAACTGCAGTAACATCTTCCATATATTACATGTCCAGGCTGTATCCCTAGGACACAGGCAGGCATAACCCTTGGGTTCATGTTCTCCATTCTTTGTACTGTGGAAATCCTGCTACGTTTAACAATCAATCCACAGAGGAAAAGACAGTGGAAAAGAAGAAGAGCAAACTAATAAGATTACACCATTTATAATAGCTAAAATCTCACCAAGATGTGCTCATTTCTAAGGACAGGAATAAGCACTCTCAAGGAAAATGAAAAGACTAAGGGAGGAGCAGTTGAGCAGATGAAGAGAGTAAGTCTGAGAAGAAAAAAAGGCAACTTCCTCTGGGGAATTCTAAACCTGCTTCTTCTCCCATAATTAAGTGAAGCTGGTGTAACAGTGCTGATACTAAAAATGAATAAAGGCTCCCATTAAAATGAATGTTAAAGCTCCCTTTTCCTTGAATCAAGAACTAACCTCCTGCTGGGGCTGGGATCATGTCAGTGAATCGGGACGATGAAAGTATCCTCGTAAAATGTAGGTATGCACTATAAAATTGTGACCTCATTGTGACAGAAATGTTTTCTCCGGAAGTCATCTTTCTTCTTTTTTGACCCTGTAGGAAAGCAAATTCATTTTGGCTTTCTTTAGCCACAAGAGAAACATCTACTGGGACAGCAAGCATCCTCTTGCAGAGCTGAACCAGGACTATTTCGGGTAATTATTCCTCCTCCACCACTACACCACGCTGGGGTTGGATGTAGCGGCGGCAGGTCAGTGCCTCTCTCGTGGGCAGGGAAATCAGTTAGACTGTGGAGGTGTGCCTGGGCCCATCTTTTTGGCCACTGGAGAGACCACTGCCAAGGGCAGGGAAGCAGGACTGCAGTACAGGGATGTCCAACTGGCACCCAAGCAGACTGGGAACACCCTTGGCTTCTGGCTGATTGTTACGGCCAGGGAGCAGCCCCAGTGGGAGTGACACGAAAAGTGAGACCTAGCAGCCTCCCTCTGCTACATCAGCTACTCCCCAGCTGTAGATCAGGATACTGTCCTTTGGGTTTCTTCCTCTAACTGTACCACTATACTCCTGCTTCTTAAAGGTCATGGTAACAGCCCTTGCTCGTTCATTTTCTCGTTTTCCTCTCTTTTCCACCCATTCCCTTCACTTTTCTCTCATCTTACTCTACTCTCTTTTTGCTCTTCTTGAGTATCTAATGCTTGTGCCTAGAAAGAAATACAGTAGTTTTAGAACAAACTACACAAATGGTGCATTTGTCCATACAGATACCTACAAATGAAGGGCGTTTTGTATTTACTAGTACATAAAATCACAATTCTATGTAAGTATACCTAAATGGTTAAAGAGATAGAGAGAAAGGCACCCAAACAGGCACACAGAAGGAGAGCAAGAGACTACAGTAAGAGGAAGCAGAGCAGAAAGAAAACAGAGGAACCATTGTCTGACTTGCAAATATTCTTCTGGGAGGAATCCTTAAGTCTTCTGTCCTCTTTCTCGGTGAGGTAAGTGGCAAACAGAGAGAACTAACTGGAAAACGTACCATTTCCTCACCTATTATTTTTTGTCTGTCAGAAATGCATAAGGAATTTACTTACTTGGCTGGGAGTCTTAAACCTCTTGGCTGAGACAACAGGGATCTCAGTTGCATTGTAGTCTGGATGGTATGTACCATGGGTATGAAACATTATGTTGAGGGTGACTGTTGCCAGTAACCATTACTATTTTATGAAAAATGAATGAGCTTTGGGACTTTTCTGAGACACATAAAGTTTCTTGCACAAACATGTGAAAGCAGGACCACTCTGTGCGTAAGAAAACCACAGTTTTTAATTATACTTTGCAATGAAAAGGGAGTTGGTCACTCACATTTCTCCTTAAAGGGATTGTCTTTGATTGAAACAAGATTTAAGTATGTCATCTTTAATAAGCAAAGTACTGGGCAAATGAATTTTAAAAATATCATATACCATGCGACTGTATGTATGTTATTTTTGGCTAATCTTGCTTATGATTTGAATCAAAATATTATGATACATTTTTCTATGAGATGACAACCTAGATCATTTTGCATTATACTGTATGCAAAGAGCTAGGAAACATGAGAATAATCTAACTTTACAACATTTTCTTAATCTTAGTCAGTCCTTAACAGCAGTCATGGTTATAGAGCATCCTTCCCCCCAAAATACCTAAGTGTATCCAACACTATTAAAACCACAATTTACCAGCAATAAGCCAAACTCTGTGCATTGTGGGGAGCTGTTTGAGCCGTTCCCAGACATGACCATGGACAATCAGAGCACCGAGTCCACTGCTGGGTCAGGAGACGCATGCACATAAATATGCAGCCCACTTTCTTTGGTCCTGCTGAAACTGCCGTCAATCATGCTGCCACACAACCTACAGAAATGCTTTTCTGTGGCTTTCTAGACAAGGAATTGGGCAATCACCTTTCTTCATACAGCACAGAAAATGGTAACTCTGGCTGCAGTTTTGCTAAGGCACACCCAGACACACAACCATTCTGACTTTGGTTGGAGGAATGATGCAGAAACACAACCACCTGTTAGCAAATCGCAGAAACTCTGTGTAATACCAGGCTAACTATCTCATCCAGCTGGAAGTGCATGGAAAAAAAAAAAGGCAGGTTTTGTTTGAGGTTGGTTTGGTGTGGTTTTATTTTAAAGGGTCATAACGGGTGGTGGTGTGCAAGCATCACCAGGGAGGCCCCGTCCCATCCATTCAAATGGAAGCCAGAGTTTTCAGAAAAGCACATTGTTCTGCTACAAATCTATTTGCCGATTCCCACTGAAGTGAATAGCCCTTCATTCCAGCGGGAATTTGTGCTGTCACTTCAAATGTTATGCATATAAGTTAATTTCACACTGCTTCAGGACTTTGTTTTCAAATGACCAAAACGGTTAACAATGGAGAAGTAAAATGCTTGCCAAACACCCCGGTCTAAATGAAGGGTAAGGCTTTTTTTTTTCAGGGAGGGAAAGGGCAGGTGGGTGAACAATGGCCAGAGAGAGAGGGAAATATGGACTGGAAATAAAGTACAGTCTTTTGTGTTTCTGCAACTCAAAGATGCTTTTGAACAGGACCGCTGCCAACTGTGGAAAACCATCTTTTTACGGAAAAAATTATGCCAGTAACAACAGATTTACAAGAACTGAGCCAGCGTGTCCTATACGCATTTATTCAGTATTATGCAAGATTAATTGTTTGGAGCATCATGCCTTTAGGAGTGTTCTAAGCATTGAGGAGCCAAATTTAGCCTTGATATCATGAAATCAAATTTCCTTTTGTATCGCAAAGTCCCCAGGATGCCTGATTACAACAGTGCTGAATCTGGCACTGGAAGATGTTACCTCCAGACTGGGCACAGTTCTGTTTAAATATGACAAACTGCATTTGCTTCCTTAGCTTGCACGAATTGATGTACATATTTTGGTGCTAGATCTTCAAAACATTTTATTTTATACAGACTTAATGCCTTTTGTTGTTTTGGAATGAGAAGAAACGAAAATATTATAGGAGATGACAATTTGATTATAGTTGTCACAAATAGAATTTTAAGGGTTGCACTCTCAATTACACTGTGGCCTCACAGTATTTCCTATCCATCCTAAGAGTGCTTTAAACTTGGTGTAAATGTAATTATGAGACGTAATTTACTTTGACTGTTAACTATAAAAGGGGATTTATCTTTACAGGGCTCATCTATACAGGGAAATGGAATAATTACACCCAATTAAAACATCTACCTGGAATGTTACATCAGCAAAGCCATACCAGTATAAATTATTCTGCTACAACTATGCTCATCAATTTTCCCATGTAGAAAGGCTCTTAGCATAAATAAAAATTGGGCTGTAATGATTAATTCAGTATTATATTTATCCAGGTTTATTGGCACGGTGGAATATATTGGTTTCCACGGAATCAAAATGCAGAACCCAACGACAGAGTAAAGGACCAGGCTTTGAAAATATCAGCAGAGTGGGAAAACCACTCCAGTAAAGTACTTTTTTTTTTGCTTTAAACAGTCGGTCAAATTTGTTTATGCACTTTTGGACAAGATCCTGTGTACCACCTGAGCAACCCCAAGTTCCAGTCCCAGAGCAAGTTGGCATGAGAACAGTTTTTTACTAAGGATTAGATTTATGGCATTAAACTGATTTCACAGAACTTTCGAGAGTCTTCTTGTTATGTTGGTTTGAATGGCAAAATGTTGATGAACATTGAATGTCCATCACAGCCAGCAGTTTGCTACTAGTAACTCTGCCTGAATTCTGTTTTGTTTCATGGTTACAAATTAATGAGGCCAGTTAATTGGCAAACATTCAGTGCAGCTGAAGACCGGATGAACATACTATTGTGAGCATCTGATAAACTTAGCCATGCATAGCTTTGAGAGAAACTGCTCTTCATGCCTACCATTGAATGAAATGATCAAATATTACACCGTACTGAAGAAAATGTGGGGCTTATATGAGACCTGTTTCCAGGAGATCTTTCAACAGCAGGTATGATCTACACAGCTATTCAGTATTTTCCTTGCAAGGATAGCACATCTGAAATGAAAATGCACACCTAGATTGTAACGGAGCAAGACTCTCAACCTAATTCTTTCAAGCTTTGGTATTTTGCTACTGAAAACCTGATTCAGGGATACATTCCTTTGCATCGTGCCCACAACACTCACGTTCAGATCAGTACTGGGATGCTGCAAAGAAACTGTATTTCTTGGAAAAGGCACCTTTAGTTTTGTGACCCGGTTACAGCCTGCCCTAATTCGGAGAGTCCTTAGCTGGACTCCTGGGATCTTGGGCAGAGGCATGAACCCTCTCTCTGCCTCGAGAGGGGTCACCTCACCCACTGGGTCTCTGCCCACGCCTGGGGCATCACCACTCCCTTCGGAGCAGCTCTGCCCTGACCGGTGACAGCCTTACCCAGAGCAAAGCCGTGCGCTGTGCCACAGCCGAGCCATCCCCGCAGGAGACAGCGTGACAGAAGCCCTCCCTGCCGGCCCCCCGGACCCCTGCGGGCCCCTCTGCCGAGGCGACAGAGGCCCACGTTGGCATCCGTCGGTGATTT
>WHYT01015806.1:245029-267470 GCA_009806455.1 Tetrax tetrax
AAAACACCTATGAGAAAAAAATTCAGTATAAAATCACATCAGTTTTTATGTAGTCATTTTGACTGACAGCTAGAAATGGTGATTTATTTGATCTACAATTCCTCATAGAAATATTACAAAAAAGACCCCAACACTAAAACCAAAAAAAAATGAAGGGGGGAAGAAAATAGAAAATATATGTGGAATCTGAAATAACAGCAACTTTTGGGTTTTTTGAATAAAAATAAACATGCTTTAATTAATACTACTGCTCTTAGGAAAGTGAGACTATCAAGTTCAGAATTAGAAGTAATTCTTCCATTTCTCAGTTGAACAGTGTGTCATGCAGTGAAGTATGTACTAAACCTACATGAACCAATTTAGTGTAGCTTTGAACTAGAGGAGATGTATGGCATCCATAAGAAAGACTATCATAACCTGGAATCTATAAAATAACTTAGTATACATTGTGGCAAGTACTTTTCATCTATGCTGTGTATGTGGGCTACTAAATAATGAATTCTTGTAATTTCGGTCCCTCATTACTTTGCACACAGTGATAAGGTTTTTGCAAAGTTTATTGGAATGTAAGCATGAATTAAAAACTGAGCAAAAATTGTAAAGTGAGGTGCATAGAAAGGAAAAATATGAGATGCGCTTTTTCAGGGGCTTCATTGAAGAAATAATAATTTTTTTTTCAGTTAGAATGGTTGATTGTGATAAGCTTCTCCATTGAACTTTTTTTTCTTAAAGCAGCCTAGCATAGGGAACTCCATACTGCAGTGGAGCTGGAAGTATGGGATTATGAAGATGTGGATAAACAGAAGTATACATTGTACCATATACAAAAATGGAGTTGCAAATTTTTTTTTTTAAAGGAAATTCCCAAGTAACCATTGACCAGAACAGTCTATTTGACCTGAAAGTTACGTATTTTTTCCGGTTAAGTCATTACAAAAATATGAGGTCAAGCAAACCAGGTTACTACCTTGGAAATGGGAAAGTGTGGTAGAGTGGTCAAAAAGACAATAGAATATTTTTTTTTCTCATTGTATGTAAAAGGCAATTATGATGTGTTAGAAATTCATATCTGAATATGCATTTATCTTTTGAAAATGGTATGGAAGGAATTTGACTTCTAAAAAGGCATTAGCTGAGCCAATACAACAAGACTAAGAGAAGGAGTAGGAATACTAGGGTATTTTTTACATATGTATTTCTGGTAACAGAAAAGTTGGAGAGAATGAAATCTGTGAACTGTGTAGTAGTTAGGGCAGTATATGAAACTGCTCTGTGAAGGAACCGAGCAGATGCAGTGGTAGAATTAAGAGTATCTTTAAATAGAGAGAGAGTTAAACTGGGATTGTTTGATAATCAGCGAAAAAATGAAGCCAAAAGTTTGCCAAGCTCATACTTAAGGATAACTTAAAATAATATGCAGTGTGCAGTTTTGGAACGGTTCTTAGCACTGTTTCATTGCAGTAGGTCTATTGTGTTCAAGATCGCTGTTAAACACTCATGTTCATGTGAAATAAATAAAAAATAACAAAATATATATGCTAGCATTTTTAAAAAATATTGTATAGCTTATAGTTCTTGACTACTATTTAAATTTTAGACAGGACCAATTTATCTGTAGCCTTGCATGGAAATAGTATACGTTTGAATTTCTCTGAAAGAAGTGATTATAAAACTTGAATGGACAGGGTGAAAGCAGGTTACAGTAATCATAAATTTTAGCATGAATGAAAAGCGAGGATGCCAACTAACATTTTGGCTTCTGGTGTGCCAGAACTCCCATATATATATGGAAGTGAAGTGTAATGTTATTTGAGTTGTTGAGATCTGAACACTCTGAGTATTATAAAAGATTTGTGATGGTTGTTTAGCCACTTGTGCTACATAAAGGTTGAACAGTCTCTTGATTTAAACAATATTTCTTTCTTGCCTCCTTAAGTAACTTAATCTTATGTCACGGAATATAAAGATTGTTTGATATTGAACAAAAGAAGGCTCTAGCAGGATTTATTTCTTGTAAGATTAGAGTCAAGTGTCCTGTTTAGAAATATGGTCAAATCTAGGTTGTTCTCTTTCCCACCCGCTTTATGTAGTATTGCTCCCAGGATGATACTGGGAAACAAAGGACTGTTCAGTAGCAGAGAAGCAAAAACATGTTGCCTTTACAGAGCGTATGTACCAGCTCATTACCTTTTGGATGCTGGTGGTGGAGCTTTTTAAGGTATGAAACATCACAGATGTAAACTCATCTGCTGTGAAAAGGGAAAAAGAATTGGGAGTGTATTGCTTCAGCAAGCACCCTGTGGGGCTAATGAGTAGTAGCATTTGTGGAGCTCAAAGAAAAATTGAGTTAGAAGCTCCAGAATCAAAACTCTGAATCTGAATTTTTAGAAACAAAATTAGTAGTGAGTGGAAGTAGAGTAATAGAAATACAAAACCTGGTATACATATTGGTAAAAGGTAATCTTGCCATGTGCCAAGTACCTGCAGTGCTGCTATAAATGTCCTTTTTCAGTGTTGATTCTGTTATCTGTTGAAGAGTAATTAACTTGTAAAGTATTACTTGCCTGGATTACACTGGATTGTTGCTGTAGAGGTAGCTTGACCTGCTGTCCTGTGGTCGAATGCAACTTTGTTGAAACAGTTCTTCATCAGAATGTATGGCTGCAGACTGGTTAGGTAAGTCTGAGAAGTGAGAGCACCGAGATTGCTTGTGTTGCCTGCTTTCTCTTGGGTAATGGTACATTACCTCTTAAAGATGAACTGTGTGATGACAGATTACTTTGCTCTAGCACTATTTTGTTTGTACTTGGACTTATTGTGTCCAATTTTGAACATGTTGTATTGAATCAGGATTATTTGAACTTTTTTTTATCCTGATGACCCCTATACTGACTGGTATATAGAAAAATAATGTAGAAGTACCTGTGAGAAATTTTCTTAGGGACCTGGTAATTGAATACTAGCTGAATGGCCAGATTTTCTTAGTTATGTGAAGAGTAGCTATAGGTGCAATTTATTACTGTTATTTTGTTACGACGTGTTGTTTTGGGTTTTTTTTCTTCTTATTTGAAGAGAAGGAGGTGTAGATGATCTTTAAAGGTACTTTCTAACCCAAACCATTTTATGCGTCTATGTGGACTTTTGTATGGAGGGTTTTGGTAGGTTTAGCCTATCTAAACCAAGATTTCTGGAAAGTACTTATTTGAAGGACAGTTGCATTCAGTGCCTGAGAGACTGTAACTATTTGAAATGCAGTAATATATTCTTAATGAAAGGATGGAGAAGATAGGCTGATCAAGCTTTCTTGTTAGAGGTAGAGGGGTTATGAACACTGTTCCCTGTTCCTGGTGAGAAAGCAGATGGATTGCCTAGAAAAGAGTATCATGCAAGTATGGGAAGAAATCCTAAGAACAGCTAAGAAGGAAAAGATTGGAATAGCTGAGTGTGGATAAAATGCAAGGAAATAGATGAGAAGCTGTTAAAAAGCAGAACATACAGTAAAAGGATAATTGTGTTTCTGTCTTATACAGGGAGGAGAGATGAAAAAGTTGTTAGGTAAGAGCTTATCTTACTTTTCTGGATGTGAAAATACAGTGAAGGTGTAAAATAGTGGGTTAAAAGGAGATGTGGGTATGTAGCAGTAAGACTCTTGAAGGGGCTCATGGCCAATATTTATGTTGGTTCTGGCAAAGCTAGGCCAGTGGTTGTTTACTGCACAGCGTAGTACACAAGCTCATGGTGAAGAACTCAAGGTGTAGCACACTAACTTCCAAGTAATAGTAAAACAAACAAACAAAGTTTTGTTTTATTTTCCAATAGATGAGTGCTTCAAGAGTTGTTTTTTCTCCTTCTCATTCTTTTCAGGTGATTAACTTTTAGACTTGAGACTGTTTCAAATGTGAACTTAAAAATTGGTATTTGTGTCCGTGAGTTACCCATAGAATTAGTAGCAAGAATAAAAACCAACTTTAAATGTCTTGAAACTTCACTCTCTGTCCTCTATCCTTCTACTTGTATTTTCTGAAGTGTAGGGAACTGAGCAGGTGAAGTTTAACGTCAGCATGTTATCAAGAAGGTCGCTATTAATTCAGGTAGTGAAAAGTAACAAGTTTCCAAACTATCCTCTTTAATCATTGCTACATTTTCCTGTTCAATATTTTTCAAGTTGTGTACAGAAGTAAAAGCAATTTCAATTTTATAATACCTTAAAGTAGCATGTTTTCTCATTCTCAACATGAAGGCTGGTCAAATGTAGTTTGTCTTAAGTTGACTGGTGTGCTAGGATTACTTGCAGCAGTAGATGGCTCTTGCTGATTTTTTTCCCCCTCATCGGATTTTCATTATCTGGCATTTAAGTTACCTTCTTATGTCTACAGGGGATCATTGTTTTCTCTTTCTATTAGGCAAGGCTGGTATAACATGATAGTTTTTGAACTTGTCCTTTGTATGTTCCTGGGATTAGTTTGAACAGAATGTTTTCCTTAAGTGACTGTTGTTTTAAATACTTAGAAAGTAACTAGTGCTATCACTGTAATGCAGTGGCGCATGTAGAATTTGAAGTCATTGAAATGGCAATCTCCTGACAAAAAAACTATGCTTGCTAAAATGTAAGTGAAGGATAGTCAAACAGGTCTATATAGTTGATGTGCATACAGATGTGCATACAGATGGCTGGAAGAAGCAAACTGAGCTTGCTTTGTTGCTTTTGGACCTGTTGTTTTCACTAGCCCTTACGTTAGAAGATTACAAAGTAGGTGTTTGACTTAAGTATTTCTTAATCCTGTTTTGTGTAGGCATTCTTTGCCCACTTCTGTTGCTTCTTTTTTTACTTGCAATACCATTCATGCTGCATATGGTTAAGCTGAAAACTATTGCTGGAACAAGCACACTTAAGAAAAACTGTTTGGATGATAGAATGTTAAAAAGTTGATATTATGTTCAGGTTGGATAACTAGCTTGACTTAACTTCTTTTCAGTGTACATAATCTGGTAGAACAATGGTCAGTTAGTCAGGCGTAAGTTAAATTACGTCAAATGCAAGGAACATACTCATAATAACAGAGTAACTGAGAAGACAAAACTTTTTTACTTGCTTTAACCTGGGGTCGTTTTTTCCCCAAATTCCTCCTTTGAGTTCTCCTACATCACCTATTGGCCCTTGCCACAGAAAAATATGCTTAGTCATCTGTGCTAAAGATTATTACTAGAGATTGGAGAAGCAAAGATAAGGAGCTGTTAAGCTGAATTCCATTTTTGAACGTATTTGTAAAGGTAAATAGTATTTGCATTATAAAAACCCACTGCTGAGCCTTTCACCAGTGATGCTGCTTCTGTGTTTCAAACACTCTGATGGACTTTTGACTTCAAAAGATAAACTTCTTTGAAACATAAGTATTGTTGTTATGACTTCATTAAGATACTTTAACATTCAAAGAATCACTACAGATCTAAAGAAGTCAATAATGAGAAATTAATGATTGTGACTGTACCATTAATCACTTCTTATGAGATTTAAATGCATTCTATTGAAAGTTTCATTGTGTTGTTGGTAGCTGAGGTAGCATAAAATAGTCTACCTCCGGTAATTAGCAAGTGCACTATACCCATTTATCCAGGATATCCTGTATAGGAAGAAGTATACTAAGTTCCACATAACTGTGTTTCAGCAGTTTGTGGTATCAAAGAAAGTTCAAGCTCCTGCATATAGCTTATGTGTCAGGGGAGTGGTCTTTAAGGCCCCTTCTAACCCAAACCATTCTGTGATTCTGTATGTCTAAGACAACTGTTAAATTCAAAGGCTGTAAAATAGTAAGGCTTTTTACTGTAACCAGATTAATTATCACAGTTAATGTGTCAGTGTTTTCACATGAACATTTAATAACTTATGTTACCTTCTGAATGTAGTCTGTTGTTGAGAAATATTTCTGTGTAAATGTCACACCTAAGCTATACCATTTTATAAATTGATGTGTCTGCAAATAAGGTGTAAACTGAAGTAAGTGAGGAAAAGGAGCTGTGATATCTCTGCAACTTCAGAGTGCTCTGAAAAGAGGTCCTGAATTGATTGCTGTAAGTACTTAGGACAAAACTTAAGACAAAGGAAGACCAGTGAGTGTTACTAACCTTGAGAGGCTTCTAACAAGGTTTCCTGTAATGTCCTTGTAGCCATGTTGGTGAGATTTGGTTTAGGTAAGTATGTTATTAAGTGGGTGAAAAATTGTGTGTACTGCTGGACTCAGAAGGTTCTGATCAGCTGCACAAAGTCCACCTGGGGAGTTGTTACTGGTGGTGTGCCTTTAAGGATCAGTGCAGGGTATTTGTCTGCATTTCACCCCCTCTTCCACGTCAGTAAAGCACTTTCAGCAAGTTTGTGGATGCTACTAGATTGAGGGGCAATTAATATGGTGGAGACTAGGGCTAATTGAGTGGGACATCTATGAGCTGGAGAAATAGCTGGTAGAAACCTCATGAAATTCAAAAAAGCAAATGCCAAGTCTTTCTGGGGCCAAATGACCCCATGCAGCAGCATAGATGTGGTGCTAACTCAAGAAAAGCAGCCTTACAAGAGAGAACGTAGGGGTCCTTGTGGGTCAGTATGTGCCTTTGTGGTGTAAAAGGTGAAGAGGACACTGGGCAGGGTCACCCAATTGAACGAGGCAATTATTCTCTGCTATTTGGAGCTTGTGAGACTACTGGGCCCAGTTTTGTGCTCCCAAGTATGAGGCAGATGCTGAGGTGTTTGTGGACAGCCAGTAAGATAAGAAGTCAGCAGCACATGGTGTATCAAGAGAGACTGAGAATTGAGTTTGTTCAGGTTTCAGAAAAGTCAAGTCTAAAGCAGGGGATCCTAATTGCTGGCTGTGGCATTTCAATAGGAAATGAGAGAGAAAATGAAGACAGACTTAGAGCACAGGGAAAGTGTAAGAGGCAACTTACACAAGCTACGACAAAGGAAATTCTAATAACATGTTAGCAATATGTTTTCCTACTGAGCGAATGAAGCACTGAAACAGGTTGTGGAATCTCTGTCCTTGAGAATACTCAGAACCTAGCTATGGTATGACCCCGAGTAACCTGATCAGACTTCAAAGTTGGCCCTGCTTTCAGTTGGGGATCAGATTGGATAACCTCCAGAAGTCCCTTTCAGTCTAAATGAGCCTCATTTTGTGCATGGGTAGGCAGGAGCTAGTATGCTATAGTTGCTGTTCCTGGAAGAAAAGTAGGACTGGTTGGAAGTCCCTTTCTATAAAGATTAAAATGCCCAAGTAAAGTCTGAAACAAGATTTTCCTATAAAGGAATTTGACTGCTAAAAGCTTACTTAAAACTTGGATCCTGCTGTTAACTCCTAATGTAAGTAATAACTTCGGGAATCTCTTAAAGGAAGACTTGCCTGCATGCCTTCTATACTTCAATAAATAGCCAGTAAAACCAGTCCCTTACAGCATGGAGCAGAGTGGCAGTGCGACAAATACTGAAAATGTAGTTTGACAGTAAATAGAGCAGCTATTATACAGCATTAATATACTTGGCTGTCGGTTCCCTAGGCTCCCTGTCCTGATGCAGTTCCTGGACAAAAAGGGTTAACTTGCTGGAACAGCTTGCAGTGGAGGGTGGCCTTAAGAGCTAAAAAAAAAGCCAGCAGTGTCAGCAATGCAGGGGGCAGTAGGCATCCGCATAACTTTGCAATGTAACTGGTAACTCATCAGATCTTATCATGGACAGCTGAGATTTAGGCATTGTGTTTTATCATTTGCTGCTCCTAACAAAAAAAAAAATGTTCGTTTTATATTTCATAATGTGGCTGCAGTTGTTAAATATTGGCAGATAATATTCAAATGTTACAAGTAATCAAAAATGTGGAGTTAATGTTTAGCTGTCTTTCTGAACTTACAAGACTTTACTGCTTTATGTAGTGCAAAGTACAATCTGCCTTCTCCTGCAAACTTCAGTTCTTCCTAGAGTAGGTGGTATGTGGGAAGACAAGGTATAAAAAGCGGAGGAGTGGCCTGCTTAAGGGAATCAATTCCTAGGGACTGAAGGTCTTGTTCCTTCGTCTCCAACATCACGTGTGCCAGTGTTCCTGACCGGTTTTTAATGGTTTTCTAATTTCAGTGTAGGGGCTGCAGTTTTGGGGGCAGGGAATGCTGAATGCTTACAAGGCTTGCTATATGCGTAGCAGAATTTCAGGTCCTTCCTTAAAATTGACTTCACAAAAATCAAAAGCTGAAAACCAGACTCCCCGAAGTCCTGATACCTGTGTGCTGTTTTAAGAAATTCAGTATTTTTGGTTGTACATAATTTTTTGCTAGCTTATCCTTGAGCTTTCTTTAAGGACTGTATACACTTGCAACACCAAATGCAGCGAGCAGTCTCTCTGAGTGTGCCATCTCTGCTTGACTTAATTTTTTGCTTTGATGTTCCTATGTAAAGGTAATATCCTATTAAAGACAATTAAACATATTACTATAACAGTATTTTTCCACTGGTCTTGTTTCCCCTAACATGTCCTATGTATTTTTTTAAGTTATACTAAGTCAGGAGATGTTCTTTGTGCTTAATTCTTAATTTTTGGTTAACTTTAAGCATTTCATTGATGCTACTTTACAATATGACTCACCTTTAAATCACCATCATTTTGACTTGTCAAAAGCAGCCAGCATTTCTGGTAGTATCTGTTAAAAGTTGTTTGGGGTTTTTGTTTAACTACCTTGTGTTTATACTAAATGAACTTACTTGCCTAAGACAAAGGAGAGCAATTTATGTACTTTTCACTATTACTTTATTAGACATTATTGACTGAACAGTTCAGAAACTCTTCTCCCTCCTTCCTCTACTTTTGAGTAGGCAGAATACAGCTTACTTCTAGGAAACTTAAATTCAATGCGATTGCTTTTTATTAGGCCTTCTGTTTAAACATAAGAAAGTTAAACAGTAATTGTGAAATCTAGAAATGGATGGTTAATTGTTTGTTGGGTTTTTTTTGAGTCCATACATTAAGCTATTGTTAATAATGTGTGGAGGAGTGGAGTCTGAGAAGTGCAGTGTAGCATAGAAAGAACAGAGAGTAAATAGGTGTGGAAAATTAAGTTACTGTATAACAAAATCATTAAGTACTACTGTAGTACTGCATATGCCTATAAATAGAGGCATGGAAATACACTAATTCTTGATTAGATCTTTATTACTTCTCATAGCCAGCTGAGTTGACTGTCATTCCAAGTGTGCTGTGCTGTCTTATAGTTAATATGTAGATTTTGGCTGACCATTGCTGCTTGCTTATGTTGCCTGGTGCAAATACTGGGAAATGCCTGGAGGATCAGTTATTAATTCATAGGCACTAAGACTTCAGTAGTTATAACTGACCCCAGGCACTTCAGTAAAATGTTATCGGCTTGATGATATCTGTTGTAGGATTCCCTTAGTTACAGTGTAGGGTTGCAACTTTGCTAGGCACTGAAACATTTCCTACTTTAAATGAAACTGAGAAAGAAAAACAGGTGTGGTTTTTTATATTATGTAATATTCTAATTGAACTAATGGGAGGAAGATAGCTGACTGAAGCAGCTTCATCAGCCAATTGTTTCTTTTTGGTAACATGCAGGATAAAATTTTGGTTTGCTAATTCCATGGATTGTGCAATTCAGCAGTATCTGCTAGGCCTATCAACATATTGGTACCCTTACTGTCTTTCAGAACAATGTCAACTGAGAGATGATCATAGAATCATAGAATCACATGGTTGGATGGGACCAATAAGATCATCTAGTCCAACCGTCTTCCCACTACCATTGCTGCCACAGCAACTAAACCATATCTTGTAGCTCCTCATCAAGCCGCCTCTTGAACACTGCCAGGGATGGCGACTTCACCGCCTCCCTGGGCAGGCCATTGCAGTGCCTGGCCACTCTTTGGGAGAAAAAGTTTTTCCTCACGTCCAACCCAAACCTCCTCTGGTGCAACTTGTGGCCGTTACCTCAGGTCCTGCTTGTTGCCTGGTAGAAGAGGCCAAACCCCTGCTCATCACAACCTGCCTTCAGGAAGCTGTAGAGTGCAATCTCCCCTGAGCCTCCCCTGAGCCTCCTCTTCTCCAGACTAAACAATCCCAACTCCCTCAGCCACTCCTCATAAGACTTGTGCTCCAGACCCCTCGCCAGCTTTGTTGCCCTTCTCTGGACACGTTCCAGGGCTTCAATGTCTTTCTTGTAGTGAGGGGCCCAAAACTGATGTGACAGAGCTGTTTTTTTCTGTTTGAGAAAACTGTAACTTCTTGGTTACTAACTGGTATTTCTACTCCTGGGGGAGTATCTAAAATTGTAGTCTTACACTTTTAGTTATCAGACAGAGGACATAAATGTTGCTTAGTGGTTTTAACATGTTCGTACCTAGTTTTGTGCATCTTAATCTCCCGTTTTGTGTGAAGGACCTAGTAGTATTGAAAGGAAAAGGAGGATGATAGTTAACAGAGAGAGGTTCCTGTGAGATTTGAAGGCACCCCATCTGCTGGCCTGATTTGGTGTCCTGATCTCTTCCCCCTTTCAGGGCCATTGGATCCAGGATGAGACTAAGTCTGGTCTTTTGACTGCTGTGTTTTGCGTATATCCATACGGTCACCAGTGATTCTGCCAAGGATAACCCTGAGCAACCTTATCAAGAGTGACTAAAGAACTTTTAGGGCAAATGTGAAGGACATGAGTGTAAGCCCGCAACCTGGCTGCCTATCCCAGTGAGGGAGAAAGACTTGGGTAGGAGTGAATGCATCTGGCTGCTGTTGAATGTAGTACTTTGACTTCTCTGACAACTAAGCTGTCCTTGAGGAACAAGATAATGAGAGTGGTAGAACACTGGAACAGGATGCCCAGAGAGGTGGTGGATGCCCCATCCCTGGAAACATTCAAGGCCAGGTTAGAGGGGGCTCGGAGCAACCTGATCTAGTCAGGGATGTCCCTGCTCCTTGCAGGGGGGTTGGACTAGATGACCTTTGAAGGTCACTTCCAACCGTAACCATTCTATGAAAAACTGCTGAGCCAGAGTCAGAGCCTATCTGACAAAGTAAGATGGGAGTTTTCTTCTCCAATGAACTGTTAACTTGTGAGGAGGGTTTTAAACTAGGTATGTTGGGATGTCCTCAGATTTTTGTCTCTTCTAAAGAGAAGACACGAGGAGCAATAAAGAAGTGTCTGAGGGCACATGATGGGCAAGGTTTTTTCCTTCCCGTTGCGCAGGCAGCGCAGATGAGGACCGTGCGTGACTGCAGACTTAAGAACTCATTGAGATTCTGGCAGTGTGGTGGGGTAGCTTGCATGACTGGAGTAGTGGAATTAACTGGATTTATGCCTTTCAGGAAAGGCTCTACAGAAGAGTGGATAGGATGCACGGAGATTTGCCCTCAAGCAAGTGACAAGCTGATTAAAAGCTTATGGGTAATGTTAAGAGGACAGACCAAAACAGGTGACACCATTAAGTATTTGCTGCTGCTGGCCTGATCAAAAAAGCAGATGAAAGCCCTCTTTAGGCACCTAGAAGAAGCCTTGTGATTGCAGGTTATGGTGTTCCTGGGAGATTTCAGCCACCCTGGCATCAGCTGAAAGAGCAATAGGGCTGGACACAAACCATCCAGGACATATCTAGAGTATATTAAAGAGGATTTGTTGATGCAAGCGATCATGGGCTGACTAGAGAAGATTCTTTACTCAAATCTGTCATGAATAACCAAAGAACAATTGGTTGAAGGTGTATCAGTCAATGGCACTGTTGGCTGAAGTAACTTTGAGACTGGAGTTTGAAATGCTGAGAAAAGTGGTCAGAACCGATAGTAGAATATACTAACCCTGGACTATAGAAGAAAAGATTTCGCCTGATTCGGGGATCTGCTTGTAATGTTCTTATGGGAAACTGTTCTGATGGGCACATGAGCTGAGCATAGCTGACTGATCTTTAAGAGAAACGCTCTTCAGGCTACAGTAATAAAACTGACTTTCTACCTTATAATGAAAGACAGCAAACAGCAATGATGAAAATCCTATACTGATCACTTTGTATTGCATTTTTGGGTTCTGATTACAGTTGCCTTGTATTTCTGCTAGTCTATGTAATGGCAAGTTTATTATATGGTAGTGCTGAAACAACAATTAATTTCCCTTCCAAGTTGTATGGTTGTTGTAATTGGTGTGTATCATCTGGAATACCAATCCATGTTTTTGCAAGGTGGAAGAGGCTATGCTGCTATGTCATTGATAACTCCCAGATTTTGAAGTAAAGCAGGAGTCATGGGCAGTAATTCTTCAGACTTCTGTGATGTTTAGTGCCCAACTCACCACCCCCAACTAAGTTTCTTCTTACTATCGCTTGAAAAAAAAAAAAAATGCTGGCAGGTATTGTGATAGCATTAAATTGCCTTTCCAAATAAGAAGTGGAGAGGTTTGGAGTGTGGGAGGATATTTATCTGCCCAGACTTTGAATTAGTAGTCACTGTGGTCTTGCTTGGACCTTTTTCTGGAAAGAATTCGTATCGTAGAAACTATACTTCTGAGTGATGCTGGAGGATATTAGAATTATGTCGATTGCATTTCCTGGATATGAGATGCCATAATTAAACATAACTACTTGTTGCTGATAGCAAGTTGGAATAAACATGAGTTATACAGAGTTACGGAGGACCTCATGAAACTGAGTGATTGAATAATGAAATAAACTGAAGTGTAGATAAATGTTCAGTGATACCCATGAGGCCTCCTTTGTGGAGAGGAGGAGTAAACTTCATATATGTATTATCATCTCTGAGCTGACTAGTTATATACTTGGAATCATCACAGCCTTTGGATGTGATGATCAGTTCCATGAACTGATAATTTGCTGTGTTAGTTACCTTTAAAAGAGTGTGGTGGGCAAATCAAGTGTTGGAGTAAGAGAAGAAAACAGAGCATACTGTGCTAACATGTAACTAGGTTTCTTGCCTATTTTTCAAATACTCTGTTCAGTTTTAGTCCCTTGATCTTAAAAGCAAACAGAAAAAACCTCCTGAAAACACCTAAGGGTTGAAGTAGGTTCAGAAGAGGGCAGCAAGGATCAGAGGTGTGAAAGTGTACTTCTAAGAGAAATCAGCTAAGACTTCTCAGTTGTAAGAGAGGCGATTTCTTGGGAGAAGGGGAAGAGAAGGAGGAATATGGTGGTATCTGTGAAATCTTGACTGATATCAACAGTGTGTATACAGATTAACTTTTACAGTTCCAGAACTAGGTGGTCACTAAATGAAGCTAAAAGGAGGCAAGTTGCAAGCAAATAAGGTGTTTTTAGAACTGGTGGTAAGATTGCTGTCACTCCTTGCCAAAGGATGCTGTGGATGCAGAAAGCTGGTGTAGCCAACAAGATATCAACTGAGAGCTAAGCTGAAATGTCAAATCAGGCTTGGGACAGCTGAAAGTATTATAAGTAAATGTTCTGACAGACCACTCCCTTATCCCCCACCCCTGCGTGTTATTGCCTATGTTTTCTGCACGTGACCATTCTTGATGTTTTTTTCCTTGGTGAGAACACAAATCCTTATTATGACAAGCTACGCTGTTAGGTTTCCAGGTAATGGAGAAGTATATGTGGAGGGCAGGGAAGGAATCTCACTCTAGAACTGCCATCTTGATCAAAGTGTCTTCCCTTTTCTGATGCATTTTATCTAAAGAGTTATTGAAAGGTGAGGCTGAAGAGATGGTATCAGTGATTAACACTTCCCTACACCCCCTCAACTACTTAGTCTACAATAACTTATGTAAGATTTTTAGGCAACGCATTTATATTGTAGTCAAATACCAATCTTCTAATGCCTCTTTTCATCTATACAGTCAATTCTATAGGCAGTCCTACCAAGTCAGGTGTGTCTTTGACTTAAATGCTGTTCTCACATGAAGGAAGATCCTCCAGTAAGCCTTGCCTCCACTGGATTGTCCTTCACTGGCACAGCTGAGCATCTTGCATACAGTTCTGAATGTGATAGAATAATGATGATTTATAGCAGGCTGAATGTCTGCTGCTTCTCTGGTGTTTGGTCTGTGAACTGGAAGCTGTGTTGTCTTCTCAGTTTCACTCTTAAGAGGAAAGAAGACTTTCTTTGCCAGAGGTCTTGCATGAAAGCAGCTGCACGTACAAGGTATGAAGTAGGTAGTGTGTTGTTTTGAAGCATGTCCTCTGTCACGATGTTATGTTGGCACCTGCTTTGAACTTAAAGCATAGTAATGCCAGTTTTGGAACTGCTAGATTTAACTCTGAAAAGCATACTAGATTTGAAACCTTTTAAGAATGGACTGATGTCCAGTGGTGATTTTTGTGTAATATGTAGTGTCTCTTTGTATCATGAAAGGCAGGTGGTAGTAGGTGAGGGGGCTAACTTAAAGGCGAATGAAGTTTTGTGTGCTTTATTTATAAAAGGCAGAAAAGCTGAAGCACTAGCTACCTAAAACTAAGTGGTTAGATGTTACTCTATATCTCCTGAATAGAGTTTCTGTCATCAGTTAGAATTCACAGCCCTGCAAATAAATGAGGAAATTGAGCTTTTAAAATAAATTTTGAGAAAGCAACACTAAATTTATGTCTGAACATCAAGTTATAACATAACTTATTAACGAACATACTCAGACTGAGTTACTTTTCTTACAGCTGTATGTTATTTCTCCAAGTCTTATTTGTGGTTGAGAATGAGAAAACTAGTCTTGAAGGAGTGATTTGAGTATGTCACTGACTTGTTTGAGGACAAACTGATGCTAATAGAGATTTTGTATAGATTCATTTACACAACTGTGAAGAGTTAAAAGCTTTTAAAAGAATACATGACAAAAGCTGAATATCTGTTTGTGAATCAGAATACAAGAAATAAGTAATAGAGAAGACTAATTACCTGCTGTGAGCTGGCTGTCCCTCTGAAGAAAACCTTACTGAGAAGAGTAGGTGGAAAGAATACAAATAGAAGCAGCAGATGATGAAAAATATTTGGTGAGAAAATAGCTGTCTAATTGAACCGGTTGAATAAAACATTCACGGTAAACCCCAAATGCAGTAGACCTGAGGATGAAAAAGTAACTCAAAGTGCTCTGTCTTGATAAGTAAACTAGTGCTATTGAACACAGAACATCTGGTTTCATAATTAAGTGCTACTAACTGAGCATTAAAAATGAAATGAGTTGACCATCCTAGATGTCTTCTGAGTTAAGACTGTGGTAATTGCTTCTTCTATAGCTGTGCTCCTTGATTTGCACAGCAAGTGAGGATAGTCTTAAAACATAGGTGGGAAAAATGTGAATCAGTAGATTGCTAGTAAGAAGACGGGAATGAGAAAACTTCTAAAAGCAATGTAGTCTGAAATCTTGGAGTAGTGAGGTCTAGGTGAACCAGATGGTCATGATGGAGCAAGTGGTGTAAGTGTATGGAATGGATTGTCAAATTAGCTCCTGAAAGGAGAGCTTGCAATTGAGTCTGTCAGCATGTGTGTCATACCTGCTAACAAGAATTTGAAGGAAGACTAGATTATTACTTTACTAAAAATGTCTTTTGATAATCTTACAGTCATTAGGTTTGTAAAATCCTTGAAGAACAGATCTCTATGCCAGTGCAGCATCAGCTTAGGTTAGTTTGGATGTTTCGTTTTTTTTATAACTAAACATCAAACCTTTCTAAAGGTTGTGGAGGTTTACCAGTTTGGCCAGGCATCAAAGGTTTTCTTAATTTCAGGGAATTTTGTTGCTTGTTTTTGTGGTGGGTTTTTTTTTTGTTGCTTCAGTTTATGTCCTTTTGAACCTCCACAGGCATACTCAGCAGCATGATCATTCTCTTTTTGCAGTGTAAGGACTTCAGAACCTTTGTTGGGTTGCCATCTTTGAGAATCATGATCAGTTCTTCCAGTCCTTCCTTGTAGGCTGTGTTTTCTAGGCCTTTGAGCACACATTGTTTGCTTTCCGAGTCTCTAGGTGGCTAATATCCGAAGTATGAAGTTCAAGCCGAACAACTGCAAATGGAGCCTCACTGATGTTGGCTAGAGCAGAAAGTTTACTTCTGTGTTAGCATATTCTAGAGTGGCACTTAGAGTTCTTGAAACAGTTAGCATATACTTGCTGTAACTTTCAGAACAGTCTTTGTTCTCTAACCAGTTACCTAATGTCCTATTATGTGTTACTTATATTTGTTCCTGCTGACTACTATTCTAATTTGGACCCATTAGAACTTGAAGCTTTTTTCAGGCTGACTGACTAAGAAGTAGAACTTCACTTGTTTTTCTGTATCTAATGCAGTTGGTTGGCAGCCCCCCCAAGATACAGAACAGAAGTGCAATGCTCCTTTTGACCTCCCATTGTATCTGTTAGATATTTTGGTTGTATGTTTAAACTGGATGCCACATAGGAGGACTTTAATCTTTCCCCCCCCCTCGTTTTGTCAGAACTATTGAATCATCTTTTGTGTTTCAAAAGATTTTTGAAGATTGTCTGGAATTCTTTAACAAACTTTCAAATCAAACGTTTGAGTTACATTAATAACTGCTTTTTTCAATCTCTTTTGGTTTTCTTTCAGTGTGTTTATACCTATCGCTCTAGCACATGAGGATTTAAATTTATTTAAGTGAGAATGTGAGGCATTTTATATTGTTTAGGGAGAGGAAGTGTTGTATATTTCTATGGATAACTTTTGAACTGCTTGTTTACTCTTACTGCTAGTTTTTTGAGGGCGTGGAACTAAGGATAAGACATTCTCCTCCAGTTCCACTTTTGAGCCTGACCCATTTGTTGGAAAAAGAGTACCTCCTTGAATCACTTGTTTTCTTTTAAAGGGGGTGGGATTGAGAGGTTAGTCTGGTTAAACAGGGGTTGGAATGTTCATTGCGGAAGAACTGCCAGCTGCCTCATAGCTTGACTCACTTACTAGTTCAACATGTCTTGTAAACATCTGGATGCTTATATCCGGAAAAACACAAGTGTCTTAATTTTCTGTGTTAATATACATAGAAGATTATAATGTAAGAGCATGTAAAGCAGACACTGATGCTAATGTGGTTTAAGTTGAAATTCCAGATGAAGTTTTGAAGTTCATGGGACTTTGTAAACATTCTTGGTGAATAGTTGGATTTGAAGCTTTAACCTTATAAAATAGGCTACTTAAGTGTGTCCTCAGTTTGAATAATGAGCCTAACCTTTTTTAAACTTTCCTCTAGTGTCTATTTAGTTTCCTGCTGCTTGATACTGAAGTTCTGTGCACCATGGTAGGAAGCAGAGTATATGCAGGGCCACAGTCTCTGCCCTGTATGGAAGTAGTGAAACTACAACTGAAGCACAAGTTAATGTGAAAAAATGGCACTGTGGAATAAGAACTGTGGATCACAGCCATGCCTGACTTCAAGTGCAGAGGTGTAGAGCTTTTTTGAAGCTCCACCTCAAGACTATATGTGTTGGGCTCAAGCTATGTTAATGCTAAATCTGAGTTTAATTTTTTTTTTTTTTTTTTGGTCCTTCATGTTGCACTGGTCCTCGCTTTCTGTGATGAAAACATCAAGCTTGCTGATAATAAGCGTTTATTGTGGCACCATAGAGATTTGCATACTTTATCATCTTGGCCCATTTGTATGAAGATGAAGGTGTTTTGTCCAATATAGTAGTATCTGGCTTTCTAACAGGCAGTATGAATCTTCTGTCTGTGGGCTCCAGATGCTATCTTGTGAATAGTAGCTGTAGCCTTCCCCATAAGTATCAGTATTCTTTGATACCTATCTGTCTATCTCTCTCTATATATATATAGATATGCATGTTAATTCAGGAGCTAGAAGAAGAGAATTAACTGTCCCTTCCATCAGCTGTGGGGAACGAAGGAGTTGAGTAACACCAGCCTCTTGGTAGAATGGTGTGATGTGTTGTCAGTTCTACCCTTAGGAGCAGCAGGTGGATGTTCAAAATACTTAAATTCTACAGAACATCCTATGATAGCACTTAACTGAGAATTAGTCTATCTTGAGCTCCATGTTTTGAGTAAAATTCCTACTTCAGCAACTTTTGACATGCTACTGAAATTAAGAGACTAACCTTTTCATGCATTCTCAACTCAACCAGTTCTTGTGGCCAGTGTCTGCAACTTTGAAGTTGCTTGAAAAAAATTAACTTTGTGGAACTTTTTTTTACAATTTTCAGCTAGAATTTTTTTCCCTTACTGTAGTCTTTGTAAGCATGTAGGCTATAGTCACCAAAAGGTGAGCTGCTTCTGTGTTAGATGTTGAAGACTGAAACCTCGTTTTGGTCCATTTGTAGGTATAAAAAGTTAACGTTCTGAAGTTAATAGATGCATTTCCAAGTGATGAATGTGCATGAGCCGCAGTAGTGGTATATCAATGCAATGGGAGAAACCTAGGAATATGTCATTATTTAAACAACTGTTGTCATAATGTTCTTAATTTCTTTCTGGTATCAGGTAAAGTGCACCTCTGGATTTTAAAGATTGAGTCCTTTGAACATTAATAAAATGAAAAAGCAGCCTGAAATAGCTGGCAAATGCAGAGAAAGATTTCAGTAGTCTTGGCATCAGACTACTCAGTTGCTATGCCTTATTTCACCAAAATTGTTTACCTTGTTGTATACCTGTTATACTATTGTGGTAAACACCGAACAAGGTTTTAATAATTGTTCTTCTAAGAATGAAATAATACATCTCTGAATTGCTTTTTTCAAAAGTGCCATATAAAAAAGGGAACTTGAGCTGAGTCTAGTAATTGTAATGCTTATAGGAGCTAGTGTCATGCCCTGTTTCTACTCCTAGCCCACTTACCCCAAAAAACTTCATTGGCAAAATAGCACTATACATCAAGTGAGCACTGTGATACAGCAGATCCTTAGGCAAGAACAACACTAGGTTATAATACTATCTCTTTGATGTAAGTGCAGTTTTTAAGTACTTCCTTAACAATTCTAACTGCAAGCTAGCATTGAAGTATTTTGTACTGCTTAATCTTGAATCTCTTCCATTCCTTGGTTTTGATCTTTTTTTGATGTAGTAATTTGATTGTACTCTGGTACTCAAAAGCACACACTGACTTCTTCCCAGTAATTTAAGCATATATTTTTATAAAGCCTCAAGTTGAGATTTCAGGCTTGTCTTTCTGCGGTGTCTTTAAGTGATTTGATTCTCTAGCTAAACAAATCTTAAAATGCCACTAGAATGTGTGGCTATGCTCTTGTTGTCTCTGTTGCATTCCCACTTGTGATTGAGCAGGGAGTGAGCCAACTTAGAAGACTAAATCAGGAAGAAAACAATAGAGTTTTTGTAACTTGGACTCTCTTGAGGTACTTGATGAGTGCTGATGCAGGACAGGGCAGGCTGGAAGAATGAGTCTGAACTTTCTGATGTCAACTAAAATTAAACTGGCCTGACAATAATGCTTAGCCTGGCTGTAAGAGTGTTTCATGGGAAGTTCTGCTGACATAGCAACTTGCTGTCACCAAAATGGGATGTTCGTGTTGTACTGCTCCTCTCTTCATTGGAACTCTTCTTAGCTCCCTGTGTTAGTGGGTGCAAGTGTTTCCCTATTTGCTGATGTAGGGAAAATCTTAAGTTTTTCTGCTTTTCTGCAGTTTGCCTTTATTGTCTTAGGGAAACAGTTGACAGCTAGTACAAAATAAGTGGTTAGGAATTGTCAGTGGGGTCTCTGTCTTGACAGTGGTGTGCTCTTAAGCAGGCCACAGTTATAGAGCAGGTAACAATGGATTGCTTTTGTAATTAAACTTGTACGTGGCTATTCCATATAGAAATTCTCTAAATCTGCTGTTTATTATGACAAATAACAAGGTAGTAAGTGTGGAGACTACTCTTATTTTGTAGCATGAGTACTTGGTTGTATCAAGGTGGTCATTGTATTTTCAAGACCGTGTATTTCCTCACTACTTTTTTTTCAGTTAGTGAGAGAAGCTTGATTAAGAATTACTAGTTTACTGCTTCTCTTAAGATGGTCATTGTTTGATAGCTCCTAGTTCTAGGTCTTTTAATGCTAGAAGTGACTTGTAGGGATTTTTTTTGTTTTGTTTACTCTTCAAACTGCTTTTTGACAAGTTTGGTGGGAACGGTAAGTGCCTTGCTGTTTAGAATAAGATTCTTGCAATGGTTTAAGACTGGAAAGCTAGCGATCACAATGTAAACCTGATAAGAACTTTGCTTGAAAAAGCAATAATGTCTGTTTATCTGAAATAAAACAATAATTTGTACAATTCGGGCAGATTCATTTGCAGCACTGCGCCTTGAAATCTGATCTGTGTAGTGATGTGAAGGATGGGTGGGAAAAATGAAGAGATACTGCAGCTCATTTTGAGAGGGGGCAGGAGCGGGTGTCAGAACTCAAAGGGCCAAAAATGTTTTCTTCTGGAAGCTGTTCTACCAAAAACAGTAGAACCAAGAAGCTCTCCCTCCCTGCCCTCTCAAATGAGATAATCCATTGTTCAGCTTTGAAATAACTTTAAATAAAGACTTTAAGTTGAGGTAGGGCAATCTCATAGTATTAATAAGTAAGTGTGAAGCTATGAATAGTAAATGACTGCTTTTGTAAAAATCCTCTCATTTGTTAAAATTGGAGATAGAGAAGAACTGTTGCAGTTCGAGAAGCTGAGATAGGTGGTCTGTCAAGTGTCTGCATGCAACTAACAGTGTTACAGTGAAACAGGTTGAGAGTCTTACTAGTATGTTTAGAAATAGATCGGAAAATAGGTCTGTCGAAGAGCTCAACTAGGAGGAGTATCCACCAGCTGAACTTCTGTTAGCTATAGACAGAAGGTAGTTTTGTGATAGACTTGGATGTAAAGTATTACCAGCACCGATTGGATCACTGTGTGATCAAAAGATCAGTTAATACATAGGGACTAAAATTGAAGTATATGAAGGTACTGGAGATGGCAATACCAGGCTCCACATGAAACAGTTTAATTAAAGGAGAAAGTCTGGCTGATTGGGACAGGCAAGGACTTCCAAAACATTCGTACAGACTCAATGATAGTCAGGTACAAAGCTTTGAAATGAATGAGATTGGGTGCTATATCACACATGATATTCAAGTAATTATTGTAACCCAACAACAAAAGTCATCTGACAGTGTCTTCAATTAAGCAGGTTATGTGAGAGCCTCATTCTGTGTTTCAAAGGCATGCTGGAATATATGACCTGTCAGAACAGACACGATTGAGGAAATGAGAGGGAAGACATAAGGTATTTTTTTCTGTATTCCAAGTGAGCAAAAAAAAAAAAAGGGGGGGAGATCCGCAAAAACCTTGGCAAATCTAAAGAAAAATGTAAGAAAATCTCATTATGCTGTTTTTTTGCCTTGAAGACACAAAATAACATCTTGATTAGTAAGTGAACTACAGATTGTTTCCTTAAGGGATGTTGAGAATGATAAGCAAGGGCTTCAATATTATGAAAGTGAAAGCAAAGAAGGTCAGATTTCAGTGTTAGATTTCAAGAGGAGGAGAGCTATGCTTTATTAAAACAGTAAATGTGTCCTATGCATCAGTACCTTGGATCAGTTAAGGACATGACTAATGTGGCCTTGAAGTGTCGTCTTCTTCAGAGTCTTGTGCCTTGTAAAGCATCTAAAGCTTTATTTTTGGAGTTGACATGTAGCTGTTATTCATTACTGAAGTACAATCTTTGAGCAAAATATTGACTCTGGAGTGGAAGTATCTGTATCAAAAGAAATACCTGTCTTAGATTCTTGAATCTTGGAGAGCCCTGAATATCAGCATAGTAGTAAACTTGCTGGCTTGAACTGTTAGCGTGACTGCTCAGCAACCAAAAGAAGGTACTAAAATAATGATAAGTAGCTGAAGATTAAAACCGGAGATGCTATTGCAAGTTAAAGATGTGGTTGTTCTCACTTGAGCTTTAAACTGCTTTTAAACACTTCTAGAGTATATATGCTGTTATATAAATTATATGTAAGTCTAAGTTAAATGATTAGCATAGATGAGTTATTTTTTTATTTTTTTATTATTTTTTTTTTTTTTTTGTCTTCAGAGTCTGAATGTGTGTCAGAAGATGAGAAATGTGTAAAATTTGGTGTAGTGATCTATTGGCTCTACTTCCTTTATTGGAGAAAGTGAATGAACAATAAGATGTAACTTTGTAAATATACTATAGCTGCAAGTGTGTGTGTATGTAAATATATATATGAAGCCTGCTTAATTCAGTCTGTAAATCTTAAAAGTACCAGCAGTAAAAAAGTTTGAATTATGAAAATATTAATGCAACTCACATGAGAAATAGTGTTCTTGTGGCACAAATGAGCTGTTAGAAGTATTCCTTGGTGGAAAAAAATTGTTTTATTTTCACATCTTCAAAAAAGGAATAACTGTTAAGTAAGTATTGACTTTTTAAATGTACTCTGGTCATCTTTATGTAGCTAAAGCCTCTAATTATTGGAAGTAGTTGTCCAAAAAAAAAAAAAAA
>WHYT01015806.1:279065-307742 GCA_009806455.1 Tetrax tetrax
AAAAAAAATAAAAAAAATAAAAAAAAAATTCAAAGGAAATGAAATAGTTTGTGTAGGATGACTTTTTCCGGTTTGGTTTGTTACCTTTCCAGAAGTCCGAGCAGCTTTTGTGCAAGCTTACTTGTAGGGCTTTTCTGCACCAAGTGCGTTGGAGCTATATACAGCTGATTGTTATGTTAAGGTTCAGTAGATTTAAATTTTGCGAATTGCTGGTTTTTAGACAAAAATGTGTTTTGTTTACTTAAATTATATTATAGTTATGTTCCCAAAAGATTGCTACACCAGCTACACTATTATCAGGTCATTTTTATAGAAAGTTGTGTATTAGTGAGAGTATTCTGTGAAGAATGGTTGATCTACATCTAGCTGTGGTATTTCTGCTTAAAGTATGCTTTTGTGATGGTTCCACACTGCTGTGAATCAACTAGAATGTGGTTATTCAGAAGAAAGTAGGAATTGTCTTTGAAAAAGTTAATTACTGAAAAAGGCTTAATGTGAAGACTTAAAGGCATAACCTTCTTGTGTACCAACTAATGATTGCTTTGTTTTTAGGTGCCTTAGCTGGACCAGTTGTTGATCCACATGTGACAGCAGTTTGGGGGAAGAAGGTTGCACTGAAATGCATAATTGACGTAAATGAAACAATAACACAAGTTTCTTGGGAGAAGATAAGTGGTAAAAGTTCACAGACTATTGCTGTTCATCATCCTGAATATGGAATATCTGTTCAAGGAGAATACCAAGGAAGAGTGTCGTTTAAAAACTACTCACTCACTGATGCAACAATAATCTTAAAAAATGTCAGCTTTTCTGATGCAGGAGAATACATTTGCAAGGCAGTTACATTCCCACTTGGAAATACACAGTCATCAACAACCGTAATAGTACTAGGTAAGTGAACTCCTTTATGAAAGAAGGAGAAATTAATAGCACAAACTTGTTTGTGAAATTCTGCAAACTTATTAATATGTTGTATTTTACTTTTTAACCCAATGATGATAAAAAAATATATTCGTCAGTCTTTCATAACACGTCTTGGTGTTCTTACTAACTTAATTGAGGAAACTTCTTTTGAGTGTTGCTTCTTTAGAACTTGCTTTTTGATTGTCCAGATACTAAAAATAAATAAGCAGCTTGTATTTAGGCATTGTGCTAATCTAAACATTTGGACAGTACTTTAGAACTTAGACCTGGCAGTGCTGATACTAGGGACCTCTATGTGTCTGTACTGAGAAGCTACCAAACACAGCTGTAGCTACCACCTTGCCTAAATTATTTCTGAAATTTGTTGCTGATAAAATAAGTTAATGTAGCTGCTTGAGGCTGGTGATGTAAACTGTTCTTTGCACAGTATAAATCTAAAGCAAAAGTGCCTAGACTACTACTGGGAGTTGTGGGAAGAACTTGTCTGGTTGTGGATAATCATAATGTGAAGCTTATATAAACTCAGTTTTTCACATAAACTAATTTGGTCTATCTTGTTGAGGGTTCAGTATTACTTTCATAAAGGACTAGTGCTGAAGCACAGGTAGACTTAAGTGGTCGTGCTGTATGAAGTAAAATGATTACTCTAGTCTAAAACTTGAAAACCTATTGACTTGCCCTCTCCTTATAGCATTATGCCTTCTTATAATAGAGTAAGTTATTTATATATTCACTGCAAGTATTCAAGTGATATTTTCTACAGCTAAGATGGTCCTCAGTGACTCTATTTTTGTAAAAAAAATGTGCTTTTTAGGATCATCTTGGTCTTTGATCTCTGCTCTCTACAGCAGTGGACTACTATATGATATTAATCAGGTGGTTGTAGCACAGTATGTAAACTGGTTTTCACCACAAGGTGGGGCAAAATAAACACATCAAACCAAGCGTCTTAATCCAATTTGAAACAAGTAACTTGACCAAAGAAGTTCCATGTGATATACAAAGCACACAGCCTTATGACTCTTTTCCACCTCTCTTGTGTCTCTACTATAAGTGGCTATTGTAGCAGTCTTTGTCACTTCAGGTTTTAGCTATTGTGCTTTATCAACATAGTGGGATGTTCTTACTGTTTTTTCTCCATCTCTTCTAGTCTAATATATCTTTTTCAGATCACATTAGTAGTTGTGTCCATTTTGCCCTTCAAATTTTAGTTTTATGGAGAACATGAAGAACTTCTAAAGCAAATGTATGTCAGATGTTTGTTATTCTGCCTTTGAAAATGTAGGTCTGTAACTTGCTTGATCAGATAAATATTATCAAAAACTGCAGTTATTATAGGTAAATAGTATTTGTCAGGCATACTGTCGTCCTGATCATAGGTTTTTTTCATAGTTGATGATGCAGATGGTTGATGATAGTTGTAAGCCTCTCTGACTTGGTATCAACTTCTGACATGCAAAACCCAACTAATACTTGCAAAGATGCCTTTCCATCCTAGTTAGCAGCTGCTTGCCTTGCAGGTACAGCTGGGTAGTCAACCCTCTGTTAGACTTAGTGATGTTCTGTGTCCTCAGCAGAGCATTTTCTCTCCTTCTGAAAACTGTGCTACACTGACATCTAGACTTAAACAGTGAAAATACTTGGGAAGTAATGGTTTTTAGAATATGCTTGTAACTGAATAACTTCTGAGCTTTTCTGCTGAGCTTGGAACTCCTGAGCTCAGGCCAGCGTCTTAAGGCATGGAATAACTCCAAGCAAAACATAAAACCTGATGTAACTTAAAATCAGCTTTATTCTAACTGCATTCTCCCACTGCTCTAAAAGAAAAAAGAAAAAAAAAAAAAAACCAAAAACCACTAACCCCTTAAGTGAGCAGGAAAAAAGTTCATGTCCTGGGGCTGAAACTGTTTCCAGTCCAAGCAGCATTGTTTTTTTTCCTAGTCTCTGTCTGTTCCTGTTTAGCAAAGAATCGGTTTTTCTAAAAGCACGCGAACTGAAGCAGCATACTGAGTAGTTTGCTTTGGGTCTAGAGACCTCTGCTACCTTAGTTAAGACCTCTTGTTGACTTATGTGTCCCTTCACAAAGGGGTAAAGGAAAAATTCTGGAGTTCTGTACTCATTTTTTTGAGGAAAATTCAAAGAAATAGAATATATTAAACTTTATTTCCAACTGAAATTATTTGAGTCTAATTTTGGCATGGTTAGCTAATGTTAGGTGCTAATTTAATTGATTTCACTGTGATGGAGATCCTGGGATGGAGGGGGGATATACAGCAAAAAATAATATCTTTATACTTGCAAGATACAATATACACTTGAGTGTTTACTTCTGCATTTCAGTAATAACTACAGAAATTATTGAAATGGTTACTGCTAGTGATTTAGAGAGAACAAGGTGGAAATGTTTAAGTTAAATCAGGGAAAGAAACTTATGAGTCAAATAACAAAGCTATATAATGTCAAGTTCTCTATACTAGGTTTTAAAGGTGTTTGTTTCAGATGATTGTGCTTCATATGTACATCAGTTCAACTATCTCTTCTTATTGCAGAAATCTTTAGTTGTTGCTAGTGTTGGAGAGCAGGGACTCAGGTTTTGAAAGAAGCTCTGCTAGAGATACTTCAGATGTAGAAGAGTGAATGTAGGACTTGATGGAAAAACCCTGCTGTTGGTTTATTTATAGGAGGGTCACTAACAAATCACAGAGGATAGACGTTCAGGAAAACAAAGAAAATAATCCACTCTCAGTATCCACCCAAACAAACAACCTTCAATTCAGTAATAAGATATTCCTTAAGTACTTCTGAGCATAGAACAGAAAAACACATACTTTTATAAGGTTATCCATTTAGTAGTTGCCTTTTCTTTAGTGTAATTGAGCAAATAAACTGACTTCTTCAGACATGAGCAGTGTTAGACGGAGCAGAAAACAACTAAACTGATTCTGGCACCGAATTCACTCAAGCTGAAAATATTTGTTATTCAGTTATCTCTTGAAAACATAGGTAGCTGGAAGAGTATCTTGCCAGACATTGTGAATTCTGCTCTATTTAATTTCAAGAATATATGAGTGAGCTTCAGCTTCTTGAAAAGTTCTGTGAACTAAACTTCCCCTTCTTATAGCATACTGAAAGGCACAGTAGTTGCAAGAGTCCTCTACTTTGTGGTTAGTGAGAGCTGGTCCACTGACATGGGTTTAGAAGCATTACAGTGTGTGGTGATTTCTCTTCAGAGGTCTCAGCCTCATTAGATCAAAAGACAAGGATTATGTAATAGACTAACATGCTACTGGGAAATGTGTATCTTCTAGTATTGATGATAGAAATTGGCCATCCTAGAAAGCGAAACCTCTGTTTGTATCTGAAGCACCAGATGATATTTCTGACTTAGGCTGCAACTACTGGATGACTTGTACAGGGCTGAAACAGATTTCTTAAATAAGAAGGAAGTTTTTCTGAAAGCTTTCCAGTCTATGGCCCTCAACAGTAGACTTGTACATAAGGAACTCAACTTCCTTTTAGAAGAAAGTGCATTCTCTAAGCCTTTAAAATTTTGGGGTGAGCAATGGGTTTACAAGGAGGCCACTCTTCCACTTCCAGATTTCTTGAGTCTTGGACGTAGTATTGAGTTCAATTTTTTACCTTTATAGTATTTAATTCACAAGTATATATACATTTTATATATATATATATTATATACATAATTTTATATATAGAAACAATTCATTTGTCTATCAAAACCATACAAATTTTGTATAGAAATTATGTATATTTGTGTGTATGTATTAGATTTTCTAGATAGTGTATGTACAACAAAAATACTGTCTTAGAGGTTAACTGTCCTTTTGAGAGTGGAATAAATTTGATTGTTGTACTGATCAACAGAAGCTTAAACTCTTAATGTCAGCTGTTAAAACACTGAATTAAGTATCTTTGAAATGACACATACTGACAGTATAGATTTATACTTTAAGTACAACAGTTGAAAGTGCAGTTGAATCTAAGCATTTTTTTAAAAAATCATGGTTTAGTTTCAGCTAATACCTTAAGCTGTCTGTAATCAGACACTGCACTGAAGCACTGTAGTTAGCATTTTGAATCTAACCACATTGGAATTCCCTGTCAATGCATTCAGTGTCATGAATGAGCAACATGAAACTTTGAGTGGACAAAGGTGAACAGTATCAGCAGAGCAAAGCTTTGTAGAGCTATCATCTCCAATATGACATGATCTTATTTCTAGCATATCTGATTCCCATGGGCTGTTGCAAATGGATTAGATCTTGTATACCTCTCTTCACATCTCTGAAATTGTTGTTATGTAAGTCTTTCTTGCTTAAATTTACTTTTTTTTTTTTTTTCTTTCCCCCCTCCCCCTCCCTAGTTGAACCTGTTGTGAGCTTAACGAAAGGACCAAACCCTCTAATAGATGGTGCAAATAGGACAATAGCAGCCACTTGTACAGCAGCCACTGGAAAACCTGCTGCAGAGATTGACTGGGAAGGAGGTCTTGGTGAAATGGAATCCAGCTCTACTTTGTTTCCAAATGAAACAGTGACAGTTGTAAGTCAGTATATGATTGTCCCTACACGATTTGCAAGAGGAAGACGTATAACTTGTATTGTGAGACACCCTGCTTTGGAAAAGGAGATAAGATACCCTTATGTGTTGGACATACAGTGTAAGTATTCTGTAAGGTAGCTACTACTTGGTGTATATCTTACAACCACCCTCTTTATTGGCGTGCGCCTTCCACAGGAAGGAGATATGCACTTACTGCTTCAGCAAAAAAAAAAAAAAAGGAAATAAAAACTTTATAGAAAAGCATGTTATAAGAGGTAGGTGAGGCAGGAGTAGAAACCAAGGGTATCTGTATTAATTAAAAAATCTAGTTACAAAGATAGAATACCATGGTGTTTCTATTGTTTATTTTGGATATTGGCTCATGGCTAAACACTATTGTTCATTTTTATATTTAACATTGAAAAGATTACAGACAAAATAACAAATTCCTTTGACTCAAGCTGTTTATAGTGCCTTACAATTTCAGCAGTATTAAAAAGAATTCTAATGCAGATTCATGGGTGAGACAACAAGTTGAAAGTAAGTCCTTTGAGGGTCAGTAAGTTATTTTCAAATTACTCACTAAACTTTTTCCACTTTTAATGTGTATAAGGAAACCAGAACATATATATTATGTTCCTAATGTTTGTTATTCAGCTACGGATTGCTTGTTGTCTTGGTTCTGGCTAGGACAGAGTTAATATTCACCTGAGCTGGGTGGAGAACTGGAGCTGGTAGCCCCTATGGCTGGGGCACCCAGCTGGGATAATTAACTAATTAGGTAACAGCTGGGGTTAATTTACCCAAATGAGCCAAAGGGCTATTCCATCCCATCTGACATCCTGCTCAGTGTGTAAGTGAGGAGGGTGCTGAGGGGAGCCTCCTGCTATGTGGGAAGAAACTGGGTGTGGAGATTTGTTGTAAGCCATTGTACTGTATTTGTATCCCATTACTATTTTGTTTTCTTCTGTTATTGCTGTTAAATTTACTTTTTGTTCAATCTCAACCCCCGTGTTTTTGCTGGTGTTTTTTTTTTTGTTTACCAATTCTCCCTTCTGCCCCACTGGAGGGTGGGGGGAGGGGAGTGAGAGAGAGGCTGCGTAGTCTGGTCCCAATGGGGACTGAACTACGACAGTGTTGAAATGAAGTTCTAGATTGAAGTGCCATTGATAGAGAAAAGGAAGTAAAGATTATTCCCATTATTGTCTCAAACAGTGAATAAGAGAATGAAGTTCCATATTTAAAGTGAAATAAGGGGGAAAATAAGGTCTTAAACTTATTTTTATTCAAAATCAGTGCTAAGGCATGTTTCAGAACTTCTGACAAAATTGCATAGTAAGCAACGTGGCAGCAAGTGAGAATTAGAGACTTTGTGTTCTTCAGTCTTCCCTTATGCTTACAGCTTTTGCAACTACTCCACCTCTGCTGTAGAAGTTTATATCAAATCATACTGGTTCTTCTGTTCCCTGGGTTCTGAATATTTCAGTAGGTCTCTCTGGCTTGTCTGAAGTGGTGTCCTTGCTTTTTAGAGCCATAACAATGTAATTCTTCATTATGATGCCAGTGGATAACCTTTTTAACGGGCATCTGTGAACATTTTGATGATGTCCTAATTACCTGGCTTCTCCAAACACCGTTTCTGATCCTTTACTGTATCTTGTTAGTGAGAAGTAGCTCTAAATTGCCATTCTTCACTTCCAAAACCCATTAAACTGATCCTTTTTTTCTGAAGTCCTTTCACTTTCCCAAAGGGCCGTGTGTTTGCTGAAAGCACACAGTGGGACAGTTGCACTGATAAAAACAACTTACTGTTCCTGATCTTAATCCACTGCTGCATATTATGCTGTAGCTTGGAACTGTCTTTGTGTTCTCTGTGCATTTTGTTGTTGTTTTTTTTTTTTTAAATTAAAAAACAGCAACAAAACCAATAAACCAAAAACTGTCTTCTGCTCGACTGAGCTAACCATTACACATAGTTTGTATTTAAAGAAAATACTGTGATTGATAGGTTAAATCTTTTTTTTTGTCAGATGCCCCAGAAGTTTCAGTAACTGGCTATGATGGGAACTGGTTCATTGGAAGAGAGAATGTTCAGCTCAGATGTAATGCTGATGCAAATCCATTACCAATGGAATTTATGTGGACCAGGTAAATATTTATAAAAAGGGGCTTGCCACATAATTAAAGTAGTGCAATATCTTAGCTTACAGTAAATACTTGTTTTGAAAAAAAGATGTATATGATTTGTATTGGGTTGTAATGGTATTATCCAGCCTTTAAAAAAGGAGAATACAGGATATGTGTGTGTCTATAAGTATGGGCGAGTGGATATCTTGTAAGTTTAGAAGCCTGAACAGTTTGTCATAACTCTCAACATAAAATCTTTTGTAGTTAATACGGTAGACTAAACTGTGTATGCTGCAGTGTATAGAGGAAAAATGGATAAATCTAGCAGGGATCCAACTATTATTTCATTAGTTCTGTTTTACTTAAAGTAGACAGTAAACACTTGAACAGATTTTTCTGTATCTCCATTTTAAAATCTGGAAATTACAGTTGAGATTACAAATACTGCTTACTGAATTACAGAATTTTTTGTATTTTTCTAAAGTGCCTAAGTACTTGCCAAGACAGATAAGTGTGGTGTTTTGCATAGTGATGGAAACTGGATCTTGAACATATCTCCAGTAAAAACCCACCAAAAATCTCTTACATAACAGCCACACTTCATGAATATATGGATTGGGTGGGCCCTACTGAAATTTACTGTTTTGCTTTGGCAGTTGTGAAAGTAACTTCGAGCAAGAGACAGAGGAAGACAGTAAAAGCAAGAATAGATGAAAATCTATCTTTTGAAGAAAAAAAAAAATTAAACTCAGCTATTTTAAATTGATTTGTTGCCTGTAGAAACAAGGGAAATAAGTTTCCTAAGAAAAGTGTAAATTCACATGTAGCTATGCTACAGTGCTTCTGTTGGTAAAATTATAGGAATATTTACTGATATGAAGCTGTAATACACTTCCCTACCTTCTTAATGGTAGATATAATTTAGCATATAGGAACAGTAGTCATAATGTGGTTTGAAAATATTGTATTGGTAAGTTTGGAATTGCTTCATGGCAGTTTTGTAAGAAAACAAAACATTCCTATAACTGACTCAATCCTAAAAGCAGCCATTGAATTCTCAAGTCAGTATTGCAGCTAACTCTAGTCAGAATGACATGGCTGCATTAAAGAAGGTTTAGTAAAATGTATGCTTTACCTATGTGCTACAGAAAGCTGCCATCCTCATCCCATGCTTAGCTCAAATTCAGTGTGATGAGAGATTTAATCGCACAAGAATTCCTGTTTAAAAAAGCACGCCAGGCTCAAAACAGCAGTACCGCTTGTTTCTTCAGATGAACTGGGTTCTCAGTTCTCTGATTTGAATTTGAGATGTATGTAAGAACTAATCAATACAACCTCTATTTACAATTCCAGAAGAAATACATTTTTAAATATATTTAAAGCACTTCAAGCTTCAGAGGTCACTTAAACTTCTAAGGTTAAAAGTGAACCAGCTTTTATAAAAAAAAAGCTTAATTTTCTGGAATAAAAATAGTGTACCTTTTTGAGTAACAACAAAACCCATCCAAGAAGCTGTAATACTGATGAAGGAGGATCTTCAAGGGGAGGCAAGGAGGAATACTGTGCAAAAGGAGAGCTTGTTTGTTAAGCAAATGGAAACTAGCTGTTTTGAAATTATGTCTTATCTTACTGGCTTCAAATTGTAATAGCCTCTGGAACTACACACCAAAAGATCTTTATCACTTGAAAGCAAAGGTGACATTGTATTTGCTAGGGTAGTAATATTTTCATGGTCAATAATATTTTAAACTATGTTGCACATCTGAGAAATTTATTAAAATGGAACTTTCCAACCAAATGACTATAATTTATTTTTTTTTAAATAAATACTTCCAGTCCTGTGAATTATGAAGTACATGCTTAATCACTTTTATCATCTTGATATGACTGAAGCAATTCTGGGCAATAATCAGTCAGTCAAGCAATGGGAATGTTGTCTTGTACCTACATTTGTTGGAGATCATGTTTACTGGTAACTGTGGGTTTTTCCATTTGAGTACCTATTTTAAAGTGTCAGCTGTGGCTTTTTTCAGTACTACTTAACAAAATCATATTTGCTGAATGCTTCCAAGATACTGAGACCTGGTGATCGCATGTTTGAATACTTAGTCCTGCTTAGTTTTTAATACTTGGATAAAGGCAAAATGAGATGCAATGGCATAAAGTTGCACAGATGTTTACTGGGCAATTGGCAGCTCTTTTAAAATAATTTCAGTGCATCTGCCCTTTCCTCTTTCTCTGTTGTACTTACACAGTTGTTACTGCAATTGCGTGCAAATTGCTACAGGGAAATGATAGATTTGGAAGAGCTAGTTGATTGGAAACAATTTTGTTTTAACCAATTGTTTCACTAAATGTATCACTAAGTGCCAAATTTGGTTTCAGTGCTGCAATTTAGACGGACAAGTGATGGAGGATGAGAAAAGGCAGGTAGGGAGGAAAGAGACTGCTTCTTGCTCAGAAGTCCTGTAAATGTCCTGTAAATGAAGCATGTACTGACAGAAATATTTATTGTGATAGCTCAACTGAATGCAAAAGAACAGGCAAATAATCCGGACAGCAGTATAGTTGCATCTTAGTTTCATTATTAGTTTTCAGAACTTGAGCTGGATTGTTCCTGCAAGTTCTTTTGAGATAATATCTTCTTAATTGTAGTAGTGGTCTTTTGTAGATAGCTTGCTAATACCAGCAGATTTGATATTTAAAGGACTTCGCACAGAAATGAAATACTAAATGTTCAGGTGGACGCTGCGAATATCCAATGAAAGCCCACTGACAATGTCAGAGCACAGTGAAAAGTTCACTCTCTAGATTGTTGCAAATATTATTTTAAACTTGTTACATTTAGACTTTAGTCATGAAGATTTACAGCTGAAATATAACTAACTTTTTTTTTAGGTTGGATGGACAGTGGCCTGAAGGATTGCTGTCTGTCAACAATACTCTGCAGTTCACCAGCCCATTGACTTACAACTACACTGGAACTTACATCTGTAAGGTGACTAATTCCCTTGGTCAGAGAAGTGATCAGAAGACTATCTACATATTAGGTAAGTATTACTTCTCAGCAAAGACAGAATGTAAACTCAGAATTTTATTTTTTGGGAAGGTCAGTGATTGAAATAACTAACCAAAGACCCAGTTGATGCATAAAATATTTAGGCTTTTTAATTGTGTGAAAAGCTATTGAAAGTATGGATTTGAGAGCTACAGTAAAATTTGGGATTAAACTGACTCTTCAATAACAGCAACATAGAGTGGAAAATCTTAAGGTTGAGGTAGTTCCTATAGTGCTGCTGAGATGATTACTTTCTCCTGGTAGGTGAACTTTTTTCCAGAGTTAACCTGCATTTTGGCAAGACATACTGACTGCAATAAAAAGTACCTTGTCTGTCATATGTTGAAAAAAATTATGTTAGTGGTAGGGGGACAACTACAGGTCAAAAAGTCAAAGATCCCCTGCTTTAAGGAAGTAAGGATTATGTTCTGAATGTGTGCATTGTACACCAGTTATTAGTTTCCTTTTTGTGGGATACAGATATCCAGTAATCATAAAGTTACGTATCATGCAAAACTCTTGCTGATCTGCTTGGTATAATATAGCAAATTTGTGTTTGTTTAGCACCACTGCTGTTGGAAAACATCCTCATATTTATTAACACAATGTAATCGCTTTTTTACTATGACACCTTCTTTGTGAAAGAACAACATGACTTAAGGTGTATGATAGCGCTGTACAAGTGTGAAAAAGCTCTCCATATTTCTGTAACTGATCAGGTAAGTTAGCTAATACCTAGCTTGGTCAGTAAGTGCAAATATATTACCCTTTTTAAAGGAAAACAATAGACATGAAAATTAAAACTTTGTTCTGTTTGTATGGTGTTGCTGCTCTTCAGTAAGTTCTTGACATTAATTATTCCACAATGTGAATTCAGTGCCAGAGTGCATGTTGTCCAGTTACAGGATGCAAACTGTAAGTTCCTACAAACAAGTAATCTAAAACTAAATATGAACGCGTAAGGGTTGAGATGAGAATGAAAACTTAATACTAAAACTGAAGGTACAGGATTTTTGAAGCCACATGTATCACAATTCATATTTGATAATTACTTGCATCTTTAGAACAAAGGATAGTGTTTCAGTCAGACTGACATAACTACACTGCAGGCCAGTGTGGAAAACCTGTAAGTTCTGATTAACTGAGTTAACTAGTTAATGAGCTAGTTAATTAGAAACTTCTAAATAGTTTGAGTCAGTGGAATTATTTGTAAACAACTTTCTAGCTATTACATGACTGTTAAGTGCTGCAAGTTATTATGATAGCCGCTTCTGCGAGAAGTTACTTTTGGATCCTTGGTTCTAATGCTTTCTTTGTGGAGCTGTGTACATGACTGTGTAACAGTACCGAAACAGTTACGAAGACTGTAACATTGCAAGAAGTAGCGAGTCAAAAAAATTAAAATATCAGCATTAAATAGAATGAAATATTCTCCTGGAATGATATGTTCAGTGCACTTGAACTGTATTGCTGTTTTCTGAGTAGATCTCTGTTCTTAGCCCTATTCTAACTGTAAATACGGGGGAAGTTTTTTTCAGTTCCACAACTTCCCAAGTTGTCAGTTCTGTGAACATGTTCTGCTGTAAGTAGAATACATGCTTTTTACCATGGCTGTTATGCATGAAAATACAAGTCTATCATTCAGTTTATGTTTCTGGTAAAAGACTAAAATGGGCTAACTACCAAGTCTTATATGATGTTTCCTAAAATGAATAAATTTTTTTTGAAAAAGCAGAATAGAAATACATGCTAGTTGAGCTGTGATGATGGCTTATGTTCTAGCCTATGGTAAATGCAATGTAACTTGCTCGAGTTTACTGCAGAGTTAGTTAAGCTGCAGTAGTTGACCTTTGGTGTGGACTGATGGATACTGTTACACCTGTGCTGCTCTTCAGCTTTGTTCAGTGAATTTGTTTTGCTGAGTAACTTTATTGCTTATAACAGAACTCAGCTCCTTCTAGGGAGTGCCAGAACTGGACTCGGCTAGCTAGAGATCATACGAGGTCATGGTTGTACAAATTATGTGCACCAGTAAAAACAAATACTTTAGTTGATACTAATTTCAGTTTTTAAAAAATTAACATTAATCTTGGAGGGTGTAGCATGACCAATGTCTAAGAAAATGCAGGTGATTTTTAGGCAACTAAAATCTGGTGGTGTATCATTACAACTAATGCTAGGACAAGTTGTACACATCAGTTTAATGCTGAAACAAACATCCAGCACTCTGCTCTAGATACCTTAGAAGACTATACCAAACTGATTAAAAGATTATACCAAACTTTTTCTATATAGGAGACTTGATTAAAATGGCAGGTGAGGCAGTCATAAAGCATAGCACCTGTATTGCTTTCAGAAATAAATATTAAGCACATTTTATTTTAACTCTGAGAATAACTTTTCAGTGACTGGCTCTTCACATACATGAAATATGTTTAAAACGATGCAGGATGGGTAAATGACTATGAAATAACAAAAATGTCCATCTTAATAATAATTCAGGAGAGAACATAGACTCTTGTTGAAGTACAGAAAATAAGACTGAAGCAGTAAACTTATGGTAAGCTGCTTACCACCTTAATATTTTACTTAATTGAGCGGATATTATCTAGTAATGGTGAACATGGCACTGCTGTACTGTAGAGCAATCATTGAATTACCTTGTCTGTCTATCTTAGCTATTTTCCACTGCTGTTATAAAACTTGCCAAAAACCAACTGAAACTTTGAAGCTAGCAGACCCAGTATAACCACACCATCTTTTAAATTTTAATTAAAAGCTATCAAAGAGGATTTATGAAGCTAACATTTCTGAACAGTCATGATGCTGATAGTTGTAAAGCTTTTTAACTGCTAGAAAAAAACCCAAACTATTAAGTTGAAATGTGTTTTAGGATTGGAATGCAAGCTGAGCAAAAAAAGCTTTTGGTCCTAATATGCATTGTTAACAAATAAAGCTGTATTTTTAATAAATTATGTGCTCATAACCTTTTATGTTAATGCTCTTAAAGTGGAATAGAGAAATATAAGAGAAGTAGTTGACAGGGACTAAATAACAGACTCACTAGGTTTTAGTTACAGGAGGTTATATACATCTTTTATAAGAATAGGAAAATACTAAAAAGGTATTTGAAGCTAGAGACTTTTTTTTAATATTGGTTTTAGGGCACATGTATCTTCACTATGTCTTACTTCTTGTCCTGGTTTTCTGTAGTGGGGAGGGGCTACAGTGGCAGCTTCTGTGGGAAACTTCTAATGGCTTCTCCTTTGTGTTTGGTGGACTTGGCTGGCTGTAGGGTGGACCCGTCCATGGCCAGGGCCAAGCCAATTGGCAACAGTAATAACACCTCTGTGATAACATATTGAAGAAGGAGAAAATAATTATAAAAAGTGAGGAAGCAGAAGTGGGGCCAGAGGGGAGAGTTGCGAACCTTGTGGGCCTTGCGACCCTCCTCCTCGGGCCTCCATCTAGGCAACTGTCTGGGCCTGACTTGACCCAGCTCAGCCGCAAGGAGTGAAGAGAGAAGATGTGAAGAGAACCTGAGAGGCATCTGCCTGAGCTGATTGTGAACAATTTTTTTGTGAGAAGAACGGCTGCTGACACCAGGGTCAATGAAGAAGGAGGGGGAAGAGTAATGCTGCTCCTGGCCAAGAGTCCCCTGCAGCCCTTGGTGCAGCCCATGGTGGAGCAGGTTGTCCCCCTGCAGCCCATGGAGGCCCACGGAGGAGCAGAGATCCACCTGCAGCACATGGAGGACTGCATGCCAGGGCAGGCAATGCCCAAAGGAGTCTGTGGCCCATGGAGGGCCTGTGCTGGGGCAGCCTTTTTTTTTCTGAGGGACTGCACCCTGTGGAAGAAGGGACTTGTGCTGGAGCAGTTAATGAACGACTGCAGCCCATGGGAAGGACCCGACACTGGAGCAGGGGAGGAACGTGAGGAGTTCTTCCCCCGAGGAGGAAGGAGTGGCGTAAAGCAATGTGTGATGAACTGACCATAGCCACCATTCCGTCTTCCCCTCTGTGCCACTTGGAGTGGGGAAGGTGGTAGAGATAACTTTAAATGAAGTTAAGCCTGGGAAGAGGGAGGAATGGGGAGAAGTTTTGTTCTCTTCCTCATTATCCTGCTTTGGTTTTATTAATACTATGTTGAAGTCATTTTTCCCAAGTCAAGTCTGTTTTGCCTGTAACAGTAACTTGAATGATCTCTCCCTGTCCTTATCTCAAACTTCAAGGTCTTTGTTATATTAATTGTCCCCCATTCCCTCAGAGGGTGGGGAGAGTCATTGAAAAACTGTGTAGCTTGGTCCCAAGCAGGGTTAAACTGTGATGCTTGTTCAGGAATGCAAAGTTAAACTTGGCCTGTATAGTTGTCCAACAAAAGCAGGTCATGCTCCTTACAGAGTTCAGAGGTGATCAAGTGTTGTTGAAGTTCCTACAGCAACGGATTTTCCTAAACAAGCTGTCAGCCTGATATGTAAAGCACTTCATCTTGTAATATAGATTTACTCAGATTTTTTTTTACACAGGGAATTGAACTTTATTTTCTTGATGTTGTGTTCTATCATCTTCATGCTGTTTATAGAGGCTTCCTTTTTCTCCATTTGCAGGAGAGGGGTGACCTGTAAGATTCATGTTCGGATAGGAACATATTTGCTTCCTCTGTCATAAGTTCAAATGACTGCCTTTGGAAGACACTACTTTTTGGTAAAAGTAAAGTCAGCCTTTGTTAGTCAGTAATCCTTACAATTCTAGGAAGATGTGACTTGTAAGTACAGTCACCTTTTTGTAGAGTGGATATTGTCAGGTTTAGCATAGCAGAGGCTGATCATTGTTTTTGCTTTTGTTTCTTCATATGTAGACTTCTCTTCTGAGAGGACATTGTGAGTACAGGCACTCTTGTAGTTTCTGAAATATATAGTAGAAGGGATATTTATAAACTGCTTTTTTCTACTGTATAGAAAAGGGGGTCCCAGGACATCTGAACTGCTAACTTCTAAGCTGCATGTTATAACAAGCTTTGAACTTTCATTATTGTTCCTGAATATTACTTGCAAGCTTGAGGTTATGTTAATTATAAGTTATTCTCTTGTGTCATGAAAAAATGCCAAAACATTCTATTTGATGTGTGGTATCACAGCTAGAAATTGCAAAAGTGCACTGAACTTTAAAAATGGATGATTTATGAGGTTGCTGCAGGCTAATCTCAATCTTAATGTCTATCATGCTGCCAAAATGAAGGGGAACAAAGTGAAAATGATCCTAAGAAAAGTATTTAACTCCATTGTAGAACCCGTGTATGCAAGACACTTTGTGAGGAGAGGGTTACAGAGTGTCCTCATCCACTACTTGACTTCAGAGTGGGAATAGTTGGAGAAACAATGATAAACTTCAAAATCATTCTATCTCAGATGTTCAGGAAGCCTTCTTTTATGGAAAGGCTAATTTCCTTGCTGTCACAAGGAAGTTGCAACATAAGCTTTTCAGCAGTTGAAAGAAAGGGCTGTTTTTATAATACCTCGCTACATAGAGTTATCAAGTACTTTAATTTTTAAGTACTTAGCATCTAAGGGAAATCTAGCAATAACAGCAGGTTAAGAAGCAGAGCTAAATATGTCTCTGTGCAAACATATATATAATAGATAGATAGACACTTTCCGTTCAGTAAAATGACAACTGCAAAGAGAGGGATCTTGAAATTTGTGCAAAGCCAACTCACTTTTTGGATTATGAGTGATTGATAGCAGATCCTTGTCTTGCAGAAGACAAAGAAAGGGATGTGGAAGTCAGTGTGGCTCTTGAATTGTATGGGGTTTCTATTTTCTTTTTTAAATGAGAAGAATTAGACTTTATCGTGGTTTTTGAAACTAGACAGACTTTGACTATATTAATACAATATATTAAGCCAAGGCACCTTCCTTTCCAAAACTTTGTTTCTGTAATGTTTAAGTGTCAAATTTCAGCCAAAGGGGATGTGTACCAGTATTGAATTTTCTTTTTCCTTGTGCTAGAGCTAGTCACCTTACCCCTGAAATACTTCATAGTGGGCTAAATCCAAAATGCTTTATAGTTTTAAAATCCTGTGTTTGTTACAATGGTGTGCTTGTTGATACTAAGACAGGACTTGACCATTAGCTTCAAAATCTTTGGTTTAGTTTTAAGGATGACCCATCCATCTCTTTGCCCATTCATCTTTCTGACACTTGGCTTCTTGTTGGCTTTGAATTCCTATGGAAGCAAAGATGGATCCCGGACAGTTGAAAAAGGATGTGCTGCAGGGGGATTGAGGCGGGGAGATGCAGTGTTTGAGGACATGAGACACATCATGTAGCTGAATGTCTCTACTAAAGTTGTTTGTAGAAACTCATCTGCCCAAGGAAGATTGTTTGTATTGCAAGAGCTGGGAAAACTGTATCAAGAATAGTAATTTAATGGAAAAGTAAAAATCCGACTGAAGCCATTAAAAGTTGGTACCAACTTTCGTGGGAAGCATCTAGAAAATAATAAAGCATACTGTACAAGGACCATCATGCTTTGTTTGAGAAGGTATTACAGCTTCACTCGAGGTAAAGCACAAATCTTATTTTTCTTGGCAAAAAACTACCAAAAGCTTTGAAACAAACTAGGAAAACTTGACTTCTTTTTATGTATGGAGGGAGCTGATGGGCTTACTCTTTTATACTAGAAAATAGGTCTTTCCTTTCTTCAGCTATGCCTCCTATTGTAATGAGGGTGGTAATGAGGGAGGGTAGTAATAGTAGAATAAATTTTTTTGTGGGTCTTGACTGGTCCTCATCATTACTGTCGGATATATATAGGTTTGAACAGGACCCAGAACATAAGATAGAAACGAAAATCAAGATGAATTTAATGAAACCAAATATTTTTCAGAATTTCTGCCTCTTCCAGCTCCCTGGCTTGCATAGATACTTTGATACGTTGTTGTGGTTTGTGCAACTGCCTACATCAGTGAAAGATGAGAGCTGCTAAAAGTTGGATCATAAGTAAAATGTTAAAGATGCTTTTGAATAAAGTGCCGTTTGAAACAATTAACTTGAAATCAATGATGCACTTAATGTTTTGTGGAAAGCATTAAGAACTCAAAGAAACAGGTATTGGTGATGATGTGAAATGTTAGAATTAAACAGCTTTTTAGTAAAAAGAATATAGTTTTACATACCAACAGATGGAGTGGTATTTTCTTAATTTGACGATAGCATTTGAGATGTGATTTGCAAGCAAAATGTTATGGAGTAGAGGTAAGGACCTCTGGCATTCCTCATATTAATGTGGTATTCTATTTGGGGGGAAAAAAAAAAAAAGTCTGGTTTTACATTCCGAAAACTGAGTGACATCAGTTGTTAACTTCACATGTTCTTAGCTGTATTTGGCCTTATAAATAAGGAGGGATGATTTTTATTTTTGTCTTTTTTTTGACAATAAAAGATACTAATACAAATAGAGTAGAAGTATTCATGGTTTTGTATTCTAGGAATACATATAAACAAACACTGTGTTGATAATACATTTGCAATTAACTTAAGAATAATATGTTGATGAGTGCTTGTAGATAATGCAGCTGGACAATCTGACAAACTGGTGGATGAAAAGGAGGCTTGGAAGAAAAAGTTTTTCGTAGAATACTTACTTTAGTATATTAATAGCATTGCTACTGTATTTATTTTGCATATGTGATAGTTCAACTTGGCAGGATGCAAATAGTACATACTTGGGAATGTGTATTTTATTGTGGGTGTGGAGGATGAGACTTAAGACCTCTGTATAGAAGGAAATACATGAATTGCAAAGCCAGTTTAAAAAAAGGTGTATATATAGCCTCAAATAACATATTGTTGGTACTGTCTGAAATTGTATTTTAAGCTAACAAATCTTGTGTCTAAAGCAAATACATTTTCAAGGAGGAGGGTTTTGAGTTTAACTGCTTGACCTGTGGATTTGTGGAACCCTGGTAAACTTGGATTACTTAATCTCTACTTCTTTGTTAAATTATTAAGATCACTTTAAATCAGTTTTTACTAAAATCATAATCTGGATTCCTCCTGTGCATTTTGGTAGTGCATCTTCCTTGTTCAGTTTCCTGTCTTCTGTCAAATTAATTCATTTATGTATAGCTCCCTAACAAATCACCACTTTTACGTAGTAAAGTAATATAATTCTGTGCTTTGAAACTCTATGTAAAACTTACTACATCAAGCTTAATGACTACATTCAGCAGTGAGATGTAGTCTGAAGTATGATTTGTAGTGATTATGACAAGTGTGGCAGCTCTGTCTCGTATGAAAGAATTGTATGGCCATCTCTGAGTAGTAAGATGAAAAGTCGTATTTATGAATCTTTAAAGTTATGATTTGTCAAAGAACTGGAGATTTGCCAAGCTTCCAGTTACGTCTGTTTTACTACCTGTGGTGGTAAATTTAGGATACCTCTGTAATATGGTAGTAGTAGTTCCATGAATCTTGCTTATGGGCATTTAACTAAATAACATAACATAATGAGCTACTCGGCTGTCCATGGAATATTCTCTCTAAAAGAGTCAAGCTACAATAACACATTTAGTGTTTGTTGCTCAACTGATTTTAATATTACCTTGCATTAGGCAAGGCAAAAAGCCAATTTTATGCAGTGCGGCACAGAAATAGAAACTGGAGTTCCATGTAACATTGCAATTGACTGGGAATAATCTCAGGCGGCTTTTTCAGTGTCATCAGCCCATCATTTGCAACCTTGTCTTCAATACAAATGCATACATCTCCAGTAGACCTAAAGAACAAATGAAAAAGCTGAGTGCTGGAGAAGCTTGGTACCTGACAATCTCTTGTTTACTTGCATAACCTGACATGAAATCAGTTGATATTTTATATTGTGGCATGAATATGGAAATTTCTTTGTGCATGAGGGATCAAATTGCTTTTAGGAGAAATGCATAGAAATAATTTTTACTTGAAACGTTCGGTTTTTTGGTTGTTTTTTTTTTTTTTAATCCTGAAAGCTCCTGGCTCAAAATAAGTGTTATTTTAAGATTAATACATGCCATTTTCAACTATGCTTCTTTCACTAATCCCAAGGTGAAGCTGAGTAAGTTTATTAATGCAACAAATGTTTTTGGAGAGAATACCTTAAAAATCAGTAGTTCATGTGCTGCTGACTGAGCACACAACTCATAGTTTTTCATTCTTCTACTCAGTGCCCTGAACAATTTCTGAAGTGGGAATTTAGTGTGGAGTAATTGACTCTGTGGCATAATCAATTCTCTTAATCCAGTATTCCTAACTGCTTGCTGGAAATATAGAGGACTGCTTGACTTTTTCCTGAAAGACAGCATTCTTCCATGGGGGAGGTAAATAATGAACTGTGAACAGTGAACATCTGAGCAGAAAAGCTGCATCTCCTTATTTTGAGGAGGGCAAGATGATTATTTTTACTTTATTTTCTCCCCATACTTCCTGTCCTGCTGCAGTATGGCTCAAAACCATGTGTAATGAAGCTAGTTCAAAGCCTGTGTAAAGCATAAGACTTTTTGTAGTGCCATGAATTTGAGAATGAAAAACTATTCATGTAGAACATACCCATCAACTTTGCTTTCTTATAAACCCTTAACTGATTTAGCTTGCATTGACATTCTGTGCCTTTTCTGTGTCTTGTCTACTTCTTTGCTCTTTCCATTAGATCCTCCTACTACTACCACTCGACTGCCCACGATTCCCTGGCATCCTTCGACTGATGGCATCACAGGTTTAGCAACACAACCTAGAATAATAGATTTCCCAACATCAACCTTGCCAGCAATGCAGGAAGACACTTGGGGTACCGTCATCGGTAGTGCGGTGGGTGGGGCTCTCTTCCTAATACTTGTCAGTGTTCTGGTTGGAATTATCTGCTATAGGAGAAGACGGACGTTCCGAGGTGACTACTTTGCTAAGAACTACATTCCACCGTCAGATATGCAAAAAGAGTCTCAAATAGATGTTCTTCAGTCAGATGATGTGGATTCTTACCCTGACAGTATAAAAAAAGAAATAAAGCATCCAATGAACAGCTTAATATCTAAAGCATATTTAGAAGACCATGAAAAACCAGAGTGGAACAATATAGACAATATTAACAGGTACCAGGAATGTTATGAAAGACCAATGGATTACTATGAAGGTGGAACATTGGGAATGAAATATATGGGTGGTGAATGTTATGATGACAATGAAGAAGACTTTGTTTCTCACATAGATGGCTCAGTAATATCTCGGAGGGAGTGGTATGTGTAGTAACCACTGAAAGCTAAAGGTGTACCTACAGTTCATTTCATTGGCTGATCACTTTCAGATTGTTTATACTTACTTAAGAGCAGGAATAAACTCTTTGAAACTGATTTTTTTTTTTTTTTTTGAAGGTTTTTATATTGTGACTTGACAAATGGAAATACTGAATCTGGGGACAATGTATTTGAGCTGCTTTTTCTGCCAATGCTGTACTACTGTTTAAGATTTGAGTTTTAATGCAGAGTGCTTATATTGGTCTATGTCAGAGGTAAAAAGGCTAAATTAAAGTTGCCATTCAAAATTGTTTAAGAGTAAAAAGTTGCTGTCTTGGCTCTCTGATTTAAAAAGTTTACCGAAGGCGATGATCCAATATAATCTTTTGAGGCATTTACTTCGCAGATTAAGTCAATTACTCCAATCTAGATACCATCCATGGTAAATTTAGTGCTTCTGTATAGCAAATACTTTACCAATTAAAATCAGTTACAGCAGAATCAAAGCTTTATCTTTAGGTTTTTCTGCACAGAAATGAATACCTCTTAGCATTTTAACGAGCCTTCTTGTAACTATGTACTTAAAAGAAGTCATTGCACTGAAGCTAACTTATGAACAAAATTTTGAGGAGTAACTGTGTAAACAGGTCAAAGAGTTGTCTTTGAATAAGATGAAAAATTATTTTTTATAGTAATTCATTTCTAAAGCTTATGCTAGTGTGTGTATATACATATCGTAAGGTATTTTTAGGCCTGTAATTGGCAGGATGACAGAACTCACTAATGAATACAAGACTATTTTTGCAACTACACAAGGAGAGAGACTTGTTCTGAGACCTGTTCCTGAGACTTTGTGGGAATCTTACCATTGAATTTGTAAGCTAGAGAGCTGGACACAACTAAGAAAACAACTAGCAGATGTTGAAGCTGGAGGCTAATGTGAATTTCCTTATTTTCCTGCGTGCCAGTAAACATTAAACATGCTAAGAGGTGTCAAAGCATTTGCTAGAATTTTTTTATGACCAGGAGTTAAAACAGTGGTTTTATGTTGCTGCTGAACAAGTTAAAATGCTTGCTTTGAAAGAGACTAACTAGGATTTCAGATTATTAGTAGGGAAGTGGACATTTGCATTGCTACTTTATATAGCAAAAACACACTCTCCAGTGGTGCATCTACAGAACCTATGAAACAGTTTAGGTAAATTGTGCAGTCTCTGTACTGCGGTAGATTTGTTTTCCCTGCAAAAATTGAAACCAATTTAACATGTTCTTGTTCTTCAAAATGACATTGTATACATTGTATGTAGGACACCTCGTTTGACTTTGTCTTGAGCAGATTCACCAAACTAATTCTGCTGATTACGTAGGGACAAATGAAATAACTTTAGATGAATTACAGAACAATGATAAATTCATAATTAGAATAGTGGATCCTTTGAAGTGCCATTTTTAAGTGTTTAGCTTGAGAAAATGAAGCTGATAAGGCTATTAGTATTTGAAACCTGAAAAGGGAAAAAGATCTGCTAGCTATGAAATGAAATAGGCTGCATAATTAGAGCTGCTTCATGAGCATTCATGCTGGAAGTTTCTTTTCATGATCCTTGGTAGCTTTCAGCATTTAGAGCTTCACAAAAATAGTTATATTGAGCATTGTGGACAATACACTGTGATTGCATATGACTGCATGTCTTTAAAAAAGATTAAGACAACAGCTTTATTTGAAATTCAAATGGAAAAGCATCCCTAAACTACTTAAGTTCATGTTTGGATTAATGGAGTACTGGGAAATGATTGCTCAAAGTCTCAACAACACTAGCAAATGATTTTGTGTGTCTCTGTAGTTTGAGTGCAAACACAAGGAAAGGAGTTAAATTCTAGTTGAAGGTTCTGATCCAAATTATTTCTGTAATAAAGAGATCATAACTCTCTTCAAATAAAAAAATACTTGATATATCATCTTTAAAAGATGGTGTTACTTGGAAATGAACATAACCATAAACCTGTTCTCCACATGGGATATTTTGCTTTTGTCTCTGTGGATTTTTTGTTTTGATTTTTAAAAAGATATATATATTTAATTCTGATGGGTTAAGAAGTTGAAATGTTTTGGAATTGAAGTTGATTATAGGGATAGGCCTTATGCGTGTTGCAATGTTTTGTACATTATGTCTGCTGTAAAAAGAATTTATTGTAACTATAAATGGCTATTGTGTGAATAAACTTTTTGTTACATTCTGGAATATAGGTAATGTTCAAAAATGTTTGACAGATAAATTCTTAACATTGAAGATGAAGAAGCATGATAAAACCCGATGCTGGGTAGAAGGCACTAGGGTATTTAAGCTATTTAAGAGTGACTTCTTAGCACTTCCTCTTGGAGACCCTAAGCTTATAAAACAATCATCTTTAGAAAATATTTTTTGAAGTATTAACCTTGAGAATGATAAATTGGGGTAGTTGCTGTCCGCACTGCCAATACACTGTCTAGGATTCACATTCTTTAAAAAAAAATAATTTTTAATTTTGTTTTCAGTTGCTATAGCTCTGCTTTAACCATATTTCTTGGAGTGAATCAACTCCCATCTATTTCTGACCAACTGTGGTTGTTGAAATGCTGTGCAGCTGACACAGCACATCCTAGGTGCTCTCTGGCTTGTTCAGCTTGGCTGATCAAGGTTTCTGATTGTTCATCTGGCTAGACTGATAGAATTTTTGTGCCTGTTTTTTTTTTTTTTTTTTTTTTTTTTTTTTTTTTTTTTTTTTTTTTTCCAAAGCAAACTAAGTGAGCCCTGTGGTAATTGCACTTCAGTTCAGTTCCTGTATGTTGCTACACTTGCCAGGATATTGCTCTCTTTTTTTCTTGGTGTTTAGAGGTAAATGGGTGGCTATTGTGATCTCACCCAAAATAATATTCAATGGCTAAACTTTCATTGGACGTATAATACTTTACAATATTTCAATATTACAGCAGAATTAACTAGGGGAAAAAAAAAAGAGAAGATACTGGAAAGTTAGTGCAGTAGGAAACAGACTCTACTGGTGAAGTGATCACAAGATCAAAGCGTCTTCACGAATTCTGGACCTAATGGTGTATATTAGTTACCTGCAACTTTCTCACTTAAACAAGAGGGCCCGCAGTGTAAACTAAACTTAAGCCAATTAAAGTGCAGTGGTTAAGTGAGCCTTCCCCTGATTCACATGCACATTTTTCAGGAGAAAATGGGAATTACTGTTCTTAGGTGTGTAGACCAGTACTGATAGACAAATGGAGCTTATGTGAAGAAAGCTGTTTTGTAAAATAAAACAGTGATCAATGAAGCTGATATGTTATGTTGATCTTCTGGAGTGAATTAGCTTCTGGCTAGTTCTTAATCTATGATTTAAAGAAAGTTGCAAAAAAAGGCTTGTTGCAGTTCTGTTCAATCTACTTAAACATACCTGCATGAGTGATCCCAGGGGAGTCAGCTGTCAGGTCTTTCATATGCAGTGAGAGGACAGAGATACCTTTATCACGCTGGAAATAAAGTGGGTTCGGATGTTTGGTTTGGGGTTTTTTTGTTGTTGATTTTCTTTGGGTTTTTTTTTTTTTTCAAAATGAGGGATGAGAAAAAGATGCCTTCATCCTGCTTTCCAGCATACAGGTAGAACAGCAATTACTTGATTATGAGTAACTGATAAAACAAATTAGATAGTTGTCTTGGGTTTTTGACTTGTGAATAGAATATATAGCAGGAAAGGCTCCTAAAACTTCCTCTGGTAGGGGATTAAGTAGAAGATGGTTGTGTGATTTTTTTTGATAAACACAGCATATGATAATTTCAGAAGGAAAATAGCTGAAGTAAGCTGCATTAGAAATATGTTACAAGTATAGAGCTGTGTTGTTTTTAAAATCGTTTGCGCTTACCTTTCTGATTTAGTAATCGATGTAGATCAGACAGTTGTTTCTGTATGTTACCTATCTTTTACAGGTAAAAGTTCTAATGACACTAATGTGAATTATTCCAATTGTGCAACTTTTGATAAGCCCTTTGTTGCAAGTTTGAAACAGTGAGATAGATGATATTGAATTAAAGTATGCTCACAGGTTTCACAGCTTTGAGATTTAAAACTTTTTAAATTCCTAGTGTGGTGAAATGGATGACCTTTAAAGACAGATAAGTGTGTTAATTCAGTATGAAAGTTGTTAAATGTTAGATTTGACAATGCTGAGGTCAAAAGAAAAATGCTTCTTAAAAAAAAAAAAGCTTTCTCCCCTCTTGTTAAAAATTATTTATAAAAATGAATGTTTCTCATAGCTTGAGGTGTGAAGTTCTACAGATGATAGATGATCTTAAGGGTTGCTTTGATAAGTATAAGCAAAGCATTAGTGAGTTTGCATGTTTATTGCTCCTAGTAGTCTACCTTTTTTCCCCTGACTTCTGAGTTTCCCTTTTTCCTTTGTGTAGACTTCAGTGGCTTTAATGAGAGATTGCCAATAAAGCCGTAGTTGTCTAGCTTTTTGAATTAACACCTTGTTTGCTCATGTAAATGCAAAGCATGTGTTCTGTAACTTCATCTTGCATTGAAACCAAACAAAAGCATGCAGCTAGTATTTATTAAAAGTAGTCAATGAAATTTTGGAAACTGTATTAATGATTCATGAGCTCTTTTAATTCAACCAGTTTTTTTAATTGGATGACCAGAGCCAAGACTGCAAGAGTTCCTAGTGCAGGACAAGGCTTTCTATTTGGTCACAAAAGGAAGAAACATTTCTCAGAGCAACGGCTGAAATAGCTTATCTGAGTATTGAAAGTATGTGAACTTCTTAAAAGTGTAATCTGTGCTATCACATTGCAGATGTGCCATTTAAACAGACATCATCTGTTGCTGTAGCAGGGGCTGTGATTGGAGCAGTCCTTGCTCTTTTTATCATTACCATCTTTGTGACAGTGTTGCTGACCCCAAGGAAAAAAAGGCCATCCTATCTTGACAAAGTGTGAGTATGTGTTGGAATTTTTTTTTTTATTGAAAGCTATCTGCAGAAAGTATTTGTTCTATACAGGAATTTAAATTTCTGAGTTTCCTTAGCAGCTGTTCAGCTGTCATAATTTCAGGGCTGTATTTTCAGAGTATACAAATGTAAAATCACTTGCATTTCTGAAAAAGAAACGAGGAAACTAAGAATTGTTTCAGACATAATGTAATTCTTCATCTTCAGGAGGTTTTTTGAAAGAAAACGGCTCAGATTGTGCTGGAGGGCAGGGGAGATGTCCGCCTCAACTAATGCCACAGACTGCTAGTTTATAATAACTGTAGGTCTGACATGAGAGCAAATTGACCATGCTTTGCAGAAGTGAAAGTCTACTAAGATTTATCCTGTTAGGTGTGTAAAATGAAGCAAGCAACCACAAACACCTGTGCTTAAAAATGACTGACTTAATGTACTTTTTGGAATGTTGGTTGATTGTTCAAGTTTCTGGCACAGACACGCAGTTTACTTTTTTAAGCATCCAATATGGTCAAACAAAAAAAAGTCTGAAATTATTTTTTCAGATAAAAAAATGGATGATGTCTAGACCCTGTTTGGAATATGCATGAGAAGTCTCAATGGCTTTGAATATCTGTAAATATAAATATTTTCACATGTGCAGTATACAGTTAACGCTTAAACTGAATGAGAAATGAAAATGTCTGTTGTGTATATACTTAATGAGGAGTAGAATAAAATAACTTATAGCGTTTAACATAAAATATAAGTCAGCATTTGAATTTCTTGAGCTAGCAAGATGAATCAAGTGTTTTCTTACAACTGAGTAGTTTCTAACATGGTTAGAAACATCGTTTTCTTTATTTCTCAAATTCTGTGGCTAAAGCATATTTATATGAATAATCTTCAATATTTTAATTTTTTTTATAACCATTTGTTTTCACTGAAAAAGTTATAGTAAAGTCTTGGACATAATGATTGTAAAGCTTCCTATAAGGCTTTTGAAAGAAAGGCTGTAGTGATAAGTGTTGCTCAAGCTGTAACTCATAACCTAGAAGCGATGATAGCTACCAGTAGTCCCTAATCCTGCTTAGTTAGAGGGGATTCAGTCTACTTAACACCTTTATATGATGAATAACGTATTATAGGTCGTGCTTTTCTACAGAAAGTGTGTGGCTGAATTATGGTGGGTGTATTAACGTGATGATGTTCTGTATATGTCATGGCTAATTGAAAGGTGCGTGTGTCCCTGAGAGTGAGTGTTGGATGATTTGACAACTAATATAAATAAATAATATCTAACTGACCATTCAGTTGGAATTCACAAACACAATATGTCTTATTTCACTCTCTTGAATACAGAATTGATCTTCCACCCACTCACAAACCATCCTCATGTGAGGAGAGAGTATTCTCTGTACCACCGAAAGAAGCTATGCTTCAGGTGAGTAAGTGGTTATATGTATCTTAATTGAGACAGGAAAAGTGTTAGCTTTCCTTTATTATGTTAATTTAGTTTGATTTTGCTTTCCTGGTAATGTATAGAGTTTTTCAATTGTTGATTCACAACCAAGACGTTTCCCCACATACATGATATCTGAATCTTACGTCCTTGTTGAAGTCATCCTTGAAGGTCCAGAAATTGGTGGATAGATCCTTTTTGTATCTCTAACAGCATTTGACAGACTCCGTTCCTCTTGAAGTAGAAAAAGAGATAGTTGAAATTCTGTGATGATGAAAAGAATACATGTAACTTTATAAAACAATCTTCATATGGAGAAAAAACAAATATGCTCGGTAGACTTTAACAAGTGATTTCAGCATCATCTTCCTTGCTAGTTGCAACTGCCGTTCTTCTAAGCTGTTAAGGTTTGAGTGGTGGGGATGTATTGGATTTTGGGCTTTAGGGGGGCTAATTTAACAAAGTATGATTTTGATTCCCAGTGAAGATCTCTAAATAGCTTTTAAATGCTTGCAATTATGTAATTTTTTATTTTTTTTTAAATTAATCTTTATCACCAGCAAAAGACTCTGTAGTAATTCTGTGAAAATAATTTATTTTTTTACTATACCTTGACAGGTAGCTTCATGTAATCTAAAGTAGTGCTGTCCAAACAAGACAACAATGAAGTTGCTTACCGGCATTAAGTGTTTGTGTGAGTGTAGCCTGATATAACAGGGTTATAGAGGTGATACATAAAAGAGGAAAGCAAATTCTAGCAAATGAGACAGTTGAAATAAGTGGGAAGCAAGGAAGGATAGGACTGCCCTTCTTAGCTACAGCATGGCTTTGCCCTGGATTGGGCTGCTTGTGAAACTCCAGGTGAATTCAGGTTTCTTTTGCACTGTGCAACACAGAATGGACCTGTTTATGGGAGGCAGCTTCAGTTAACAGCATTAATTATTACACTTCATATAATAAATGAGTCTGTTAATGAAAAATATAGATCCTGACTATAGCCCCTGAAGTGTTTGGGGGAACGTGAAAAATATTAAATCAGTCAGTCTGATTTCTAGATTTGTGCTTACAGTGAAGAAAACTTTAATCACCTATTAGCAAGAGTTAGATTGTAATTGTTCTTAATGGGGTTCTTATTCCATCTTCAGTATTTTGTATAATTACTATGATTCTATCCACTGATGTGCTGAATTATAATACTGAGGTAATTCAGACAATCATTTGCAATCATTTGTTTATAAGAAATAATGTTTTTTCCAGTACTCTCATGTACCTTTGCAGCCTTAAGGACCTATAGAAGTCTTTTTTTTTTTTTCTTTT
>WHYT01015807.1:4025-80035 GCA_009806455.1 Tetrax tetrax
CGGTTAGCCCCTCCACCACCCCCCACGCCGCCCGTGTCGCTCCCCGGGGCTCGGCAGCGTCCCCCGCCCCCCACAGGAGACCGTGGGTTCCGGGGGAAGCCGTGGGAGCCCCGCGCTGCCCCGGGGGAGAGGGCGAGACCCGCCCGGGGACTTCAGGGCCGGTTTCGTGAAAAATAAGCTGCGTGTCGCTGTCTTTGCAAGCCCGAGGACCGCAGTGTGAAAATGTGAGGCTAATTCTTGAAGGGTTAATGAAGAAGTAATAATGTGGACGCTAATGTTATACAAAAATCAATAGAAGCATTCAGAAATTCAATTAAATTCTAGGCTTTTTTTTTTTTTCTTCATACTGACTAGTTAGAGGCCAAGCTCTCAACCCTTCATTTAACACACGGTCTGCGACTTCCAGAAAAGCAGAAGGAAGCAGTGAAGTAGATGTCATGTTCTGGCTGTGGACGTCAACTTGTGCGACATGGAAACATCAACAGCACTGACCTACTGCTACAGTGTCTCCAGAGCCGTGCAATCAGTTGTCTCTACAGAAAGAGCTTCATCTTCGTGCTTTCTTTGCTGCGCTTCCTCCTCCACTGCAGGCAGCTTCAAACAGGAACTTTCTCACATGTGAAGCGCGGTGGCTGCTCGCGCTCCTGATAAGGAGGGTGGCAGAAACAGCACACATGTCAAAACAGATGTTAAGTAGTGGATCCAAGTATCCACAGCAACCCCATTAATATTTAAGCTTTCCAGTGGCACATAGCTACTCCTCTTTCTTTGAATTGGAAATTGAGTTAGTTAATCCTTCGTTTACCACTTGTTTGCATTTCCCTGGTTTGATATGCAAGTGTTTGTGCTCATCATTTTCCCCATCCCTGTGTACTCATTCACAGCTGAAGATGTGCAGCGTGCCTTTTGCATCAGCTGGGCCTCCTGCACCCCACATAGATTTATACTCCACTGGCCTTAGTTGCTTGAGTGAAATATTTTAGGGCTGGTGCTCAAGTTCCAGAAAGCTGAACTGTGTCCGTTCAACTGAGAGCAGATGGTCCAGGCTGCTCAGCAAGGCCCCTGTCCCACAAGCGCTCACCCCCAAGCTTCGTGTGGTTGCCGTGGGCAGGCTGCGACACAGCTTGCAGTGGCAGAACTACATGTGTGCATCACTGTTGATAGGATCAGGGCTTTAAACTGGGGATTTGGTCACTAAACTACGAAAATTACTCAACTCCTGTTCCTGATGTACTTTTTGTGATCCGCTAAGAAATATTGTTATAATTCTGTGCCCTCTAGTGGCGCTTAAAATAATCTATTAATTTAAATAATGGTAAGGAAAGAAGTCTGTGAGCACAAATAGCATGGACCAATATTGAAACGCAGCCACAGATGCCAGGACAGCTAGAAGCAAACAAAAGTAATACTCTTGGTGATGAATTAAGTATTTTATTTTTACAGTCTGTGAACAAAAATGTTTTCCCATTTATTATCTTTTATTAAATAATGCTCAAAAAAGTTTGTATTATGAGAAGAGATTGATGGTAATTAATCTAATCCCTACTTGTTAATACATCAGATAACCAGGACATGATACACTGGTTGAATGCTGAGCAGATCATTAGCACCCGGGCAGCTGCCTGCCCTGTACCAGGCAGAGGGGCTGTGCTATGTCAAAAAGCTAGTCCTCTAAGTGTTTATTGCGAAACACGGGCCTAGATTTATACAGCAACAAATTCCCCTGATATTTTGGCTTTGGACTATATAATACCCACAGAGATGAGTCGTGTGAAATTCTAGCGTGTCCGCGTAGTCCAAGGTCACCCTGGGTTCAGGTGTCAGTAAGAGGATCTACTTGACGAAATCTCCAAGGCAAGAACATCCCAAGGAATCTTGACTTCTCGAGGCTGCAGGTACAGCATATCCCACCTGCAGGCAGGACAGGGAAAATGGCATGCTAAAGTGCAGCTGGGAAGTAGTCATTCCTGGGCTTCATGGCAAATGCCAACAACGTATTCTTCCAAAATTGTAAATCATGCGTTTTAAGGTTGTGTTGCATTATTTGAAATCATAGAATCATAGAATAGTTTGGGTTGGAAGGGACCTTTAAAGGTCATCTAGTCCAACCCCCTGACAAGGAACAGGGACATCTCCAACCAGATCAGGTTGCTCAGCGCCCCGTCCAATCTGGCCTTGAATGTTTCCAGGGTTGAGGCATCCACCACCTCTCTGAGCAACCTGTTCCAGTGTTCCACCACCCACATTATAAATTTTTTTTTTCCTAATATCTAATCTGAGTCTACCTCCCTCTATTTTAAAATGTATACATCAAATGTTACATATCCTGACTTGTGGAAGAATCAGCTGAGACATATAATCTTTGCTGATCAGGAAAGAAAAAAGTTAAATATGTTTGGGATTTCCAAGGTTTTCATTCCAAGGTGTTACTTGTGATGTGTCATCTGAAATCAGTGTTTCTGGGTTGTATTTTAATAAAAGAGAGGAAATTATTTAAACAGCAGTGATATTCCCTTATTTATAACAAAAACCATTTTTGCAATGGCATATAAACTTATTTTCTAAGACATTTACTGATGCAATTTTAGGGTTAGCCACACTAGAAGTTAAAGCAGGCCTTCACTAAATTTGCAGATCATAGAATCATAGAATCATAGAATGGTTAGAGTTGGAATAAGTAACAGGAATACTGAAATGCATTGCTGTAATCATGATAGAGGGTAGATACTGATGGAAGAAGAACCCTGTTACAAGGATAAAAAAGAGGGAAACAAAGAAGACCAGTGGCGGTGGAGGACCCTGGTCAGAGTTCAGGATGTCCTGTTCATTGCCTATGTCTGTGCTGCCAGGCCAGGTAGGGGCTGAAGACTGCCCACGTCCACACCAGAGTACCCGAACGTGTAGTTGCTTTAAGTCACACACAGATGCTTACCGAGCTGCTGAAAACCAGTTGTGTACCTGTATGCAGCTCTTAATATTTACATGGATTTGAAAAATCTCTCTGTTCTTGTTCCTCCATTATACATCCGTTACAGGGAATGGTAGCAACTTGTTCGCAGGGGAGAGAGATTGTTAGCATAAATTCAAGTATAAGACGCTCAAGTGCTGCGAAGGGGGAACGGTACCAATCACGTACGTACAGTGGCTGGTTTAAATGGAAAAACAGCCAGAGTGCAAGCTGGAGGGCCTTAGCAGCCACCATTCGCAAAGGTCACTTTACCATGGTATCATGTTTTGAGTTTGTTTGAGTTGCTTGTTAATAACCTTTTCTGTGTTATATAATACCGTGAGGTATCATGTACGCTCCAATTTTGCATCTCTTTGTAAGATTTTTAGTTTTCTTCCTAATTATATGGAGGGAGGGGATGCATACAGCTATTCTCGGTGCCAAATCAGGAGTAAGTTTTCAAAGCACTTAGATGTCAGGAACAATTAATTTGCTATGTGGACCTGTTGTATGGCCTGTAATAAATAGTACACATCTCCAGGAAACCCCAAATTGAACATTGCTATTGCATAATAAATCATTAGCAGAATGTCAGATAAGGTGAAGAGCATGTTAAGGTGCATATTACAAGCTGTCTAGTCAGTGCATGTGAAGTTGCCAGGGTGCTGATACTAACATTCCAAAATGTTACATTAACATTCCAAGATGTTGGAATATCTTCCTGCAAGCTTTTTTTTTTTCCCACAGAAGTGAAAGAAGCAACACTGTCAGTAGCATGAGGCATTCATGCACTGAATATAGCAGAAAGGACTGCCCAACCTTCCTGGTGCGTTCTTCGTGAGATCCCTTAACCTTGAGCTCAAGGGAGTGCCTTCAAAAGTAATTTTGTTTTGATGTCCCTTTTATGTGTTGACCTTGCTGTTAGGCTACTACGGGGCTGCTGACTCTGAGGAAGACCTGTCTTCACAAAGAGCTGTCCTGAGACCAGACTTTCATTCCAGACAGACAGTGGCTGGCACTGATAATCACTCTGGGTTACGACCAGCACAGGCTAAATTTTAATCGGAGTGCAAGATGTGAATGGCTCACTCACAGTACCTGCACCTCAATGGCCAGAGGTATGCTAGAAACACTTCTGCTTGGTTATTACATCTGTAAAAACCAGAGCCAATTCCCAACCTGTTTCTAGCGGGCCCCTTCCTCTGCCAGGAGCTGCTTTCTCCTGCCCAGCTAGAGGAATGGTTCGGTCCCCTCTCCTTGCCTGGTCCAGCTCAATGGCAGAAATTCCTGGCCTTGCTTCTGTGCTGCCTGGCTGTCCTAGTAAAATGTTCATTTTACTTCCTGACATCTAGCATTTCCTCTCACTCATCAGATATTCATCCCTGATAAGAGAATTAATTGATTCCATTGATTCCTACTTAACTAAATATCTAAACATCACACTCCGTTAATAAGGCATGCCTCTCTGTAAAGTCATTGCCAGATCCCAACACCCTTTCCCCTAAATGGCTCTTCTGTTAATCTCTTTTACTTTCTCTTTCATTTTCTGGAGGTTTGGTGAGGTTTTTTTTTTTTACTGTTTTGTGGTGCTTTTCTTCCTTCCTAAGCCTCCTCTCTCTGTGATTGAACTATCTGGACTCCTGAGCAAACAGTCTGGTAATAAAATAAGGCCATATGTCTTGAATGGTGCCAACTCTACCACAGATGCAGGACCTGCTCCATAGACTGTTCCCACTCTCTAATTTAGTGAAATCAAAGTATTTGACAATTTTAAAAAAGAAAAAAAAAAAGACAAAAGTCTATACTGAGAACTCCAGAGCAGTTTACCATGCAGGAGCTGGGAATACAATATAAATAGAATAGAATATAAAATATATTTTTTTTCAGATAGAATAGTTTCATTTCTCAAAATATTTAGATTTTCAAAACTGTATTCCCCCAAACACCTAGAAATTTTGGAGTAAACATGCCAATCAAAAATGTTAATGTTTAATGCAGTCTTTTATAACTAAACACAGTTTCTAAATAAGAAAAGAGATTCTTGGGATCCTTGGGATATTGTCTTCAAAATCACTTGTTTTCAAGGAGAAGAGCGCAGTTTGTCTAGCTTGCAAGTTGGCAGTTCCTTCAAGCAGGCACGGTAACAACCCACAGCAGACCTGAGGAAACCTGGCAAGATAGGAGTATGGCTACTTAAGGATTAGTCAAGAGAACATTATTTTTTTCAGGTTACCAGTGTAGGAAACAAGTAAGGATTTTTTTTTTTGTTTGGATTTGTTTCTGTTTTCTTTGGGTATGCAGGAATATTCTGTGAATGCTCAGGTTGATCTCCGGAGTTACCAAGATTCTTTTAAGACACTGCAATACATAGTCTTAGTTTATGCATTAAATCATCTACAGATGTACCTGAAAGAAGCTGGTGGCTGATCTTTTGGTGTATCTCATTATGAGCTTTTCCTTTAGACTATAGTAACCTTCATTATTTGCCGGACATGATCTTCTGGCCATCTCCTCTTTCCCTTGCTCTGCACCTCTCTTCCACCTGTACTATAGCAGCTCCGATTTTGAAGATTCCTGTTCAACTGTGGTCTAAGCTTTGAAGCATTGTAATTTTTGACATTAGTATTTCAGAATCACTTAACATTTTTCTTCTGAAAATACCCAGAAGCCCATCAGTCTTCACTTGAGTCAATGGGAACATAATTTGCATTTATACTATTTATTTCCACAGACTAACTTGTAGATATAGGAGATGTGCTTACCTTTGCTCTCTTTGGCCTGAATAAACTTAAGAAGAGCTGCGCAGAGCAGCACGGAGAGCCAACTGCTTCAGGTGCTCTTACCTCAGGGTGCTTGTACTTCAGAAATACTGGCCACTGACCACCAGATTGGCAGCATCACTGGTCTCCCATACGGGACACAAGAAGAGATACTCTCTGCATGTTTCTGGTCAGTTTAAAAGATTCCTTGTTTGGTGCCCTGGCTTCTGCAACCCTCATATGGAGGTGCCTATATGCTTCACACATTATTGAGGTGGCCTAGCCCTAACATAGGTGGGAGTCTGGTTTCCGCTTTTGGAACAGGACTTAAAATTTTAGGGTCTAAGACACAGAGTTTCCTGTCATCTGAAGTCTCTGTTGAGATCTAGGAATGATTTAATATTCTCAAAAGATCATCAGCTGTTCATCTTGCATATAAATGCTCTTGTGTCTTAGGTTTTATTCTTAGCATCAATACAGGACTCAAAACTAAACGACTGCAATTCATTGTAACTGGAGTAACAGTCTTTCTAAATTAGATGGTTAATCACCAACCTAATATATTCTGCAGGTACATTTTAAAATTAAAAAAAAACCAATTTGCTGCCATTTTTCATAAAAATACAGAAATATTTGGCCTTTTTTATGTGCCTTTTCAAATAATTTGACAGCATCTATGATCCTCAGAGAATTTGAATGAGATGTGCCCTCTGAGTTACTCAAGTGACATAACGAAAACTTACTCGTAATCTAGAGGCACCAGAAAGCTGGAATAGATATGAATTCTGGCAGCATGTGCTTCCATTAGTGTATTAGAGGACAACTAGTTGTTGGAAACCTTTTGTAGGAATTGTGTGCTTGGGGCTTCTCCTTTCTGCTACTGCATTCCTGTGGACTTCAGTGGGATTTATTCCTGTTGTTAGGTGAACTGTAAAGGTGGAGGGGAAAGCATCAAAGGTCAGCAGGGCTGTGACGAGCTTCTGTTGGATGAGTAATGAGATTCAGTTGGAGCTCCTGGAAGCGTAACACATCAGAAAGTAGTTCCTTAGGCTTCTACAGGCATAGTTAGGCACTTGACTTACCCATGTTCTTAGATCTCATCCTGAAGCACGCACTTCAAAAATCAGGAGAAAGCTGAAAAACAAGAAAGCAAAAGTAAAGAGCAATATAGGTGAGATTTAGTGAGGCTGTGAGACAACAACAATAACGAGACAAAGTTTACAACAACAGGTAAGCAGAGATCATAAACATTGTGAATAAGACCACAGCAGGGAACAGGGCTTTTTCCCACACAGCTTAAAGGAGTGGTCTAACAGCTGTATTCCCAGAGAAAGGCTGGAGGCAGCTATTTCATTTCAAAAGAGGAGCTGTGATGTATCTAAAGCTAGCTTGTTTTTTGTCTCCACATATATCATTGTCCATAAGGAAATGTTTGAGCCAAAAGTGATTTTGAATATCCTGGTAGGATTGGGGAGAGGATGATTAAATGCCACAGGGTGGATTTACTAAAGCAGTATTTAGATGAGAAACAAGATGTAGAAATACAGATATAACGCAAAACCCACAACCTTCTACCATGAGGGTGATCAGACACTGGCACAGGTGCCAGTTATGAAATATCTGTCCTGGAACTTTTCAAAGCTTAGCAGGCCTCGAGCAACCTGACATAACTTTGACAAGAGCCATGCGTTGGACAGGTTGGACTAGATGACCTCTAGAAGTTCCTTCCAACCTAAATTATTCCATGAGTCTAGATGACCTAGGGCAATGAATACTTTATGACCCACCCCGTGAAATAAAAACCCATTAATAAGTTTGACCTGGTCAATACTCTAAGGACACATAAGCCTCTGTCACTCCTGATATCGTGCCCCTGCTGGAAAATCACAAACCTTATGTGCAGGGGGCAGCGGGTTGAAAGGATAGCAGTGGTTTCTGCCTTTGATGTAATTGCTCCTCCAATTGCTTCTCTAAAAAGGAGGTGGATGGGAGAATGAACAATGAGAGACAACATAGCACTGCCCCATGTGAGCATAACCATGAGGAACAGCAGAAGACCAGGTGCCTGCCCTGTCTCCGCCATGGGTCCCACCACTCTGCAGCCCCTTGGCTTCCCCTTCCTTTCTCCAGCCTTCTCTGCCATAGCAAATATCTTTCCTTTTCTCACCTCTTTCTTTCCCCGTGAGATGGTTTGAACTTGGCTGAAATTTTGCAGCAAGACTTTTCAGTGTCAAGAGATTATGGGTGATTAGTGGCAAATTGTATTTTCCCCAAATAAGAAGTCAGCATATCAAAATGTTTCTTTTTTTTTTTTTTAAAAGGGAGTAGTTATTTTATCTGCCCTATCATTTTAAGAAAGTAACAAACCATTTTAAGAAAGTGTTGAGCACTCCTGGTTTGAAAATCATGTTTCTGTTAGCATTTTCCTACTAGGACTGTGAAATCTCTAGTCCTTTTTGAAAATCTTGACCAGACTTTGCCTCTGGTTAACAGGACATTCACACTAAACCCTTTTAGGTTGTTTAATTTAAGCAGGGGTCAAGTTCTGCCTCTACTTTGCTATTCTCCCTGAAGAATAACAATCTTCAGGGAGGTTCATTGGTTCCAACTAATGAGAAGACGAAAATAACCGGCTCAAGTTGATGATACCATAAATGCTTGGAATGAAAATTAAACATTATTATTAGCAACCTTCAGCAGGGTTTAAAGTGTTGAAATTTAACCTTGCCATGTGGATCCCTATCACTTAACTTTAATGAGTAACCAGTAGCAGGAGAGTTTCCTATATCATGTGTGCAGTGGCTGCTGAGGAGAGATATGACATATTACCTGGACAGGCTTATAGAAGCAGCTATCCTATCACTGCAATAGAGAGAGAAACGCGAAATTTAAGCCATTAACTTCTAAAAGGTGCACTATAAAACGATGGTTCTAAAATTATTTCTGTAGTGCAAAGATCATGTACTGGAAGCAAAACTCTTACATATTTCAAAAAGAAATGATGGCCTAGGTGATAACCATGGGTGTTAAATAAAAGCAACAAACTACCTTCATAACTCAGTTGGAAATGGTTATTGCTACAATTCCACCTTCCTTATGTTAGATCCTGATAGCAAACCTTTTATTTATTTTTTTTTTTCCTCAAAATGTTTTGCTGAAGCAGAAGTGAGAAATAGTGAAAAGCCTAGAGATGAGTGTTTCGGAACATTTTGCAGAGCACACTGTCTGGGGCCATAAACACACAATTCAGCTGTAACTTAAAATATCAGGTTGAAGTTGTTCTTTCCATTCACTGTCTGCTTACATATTTAAATCCATACAGATAAGGATACTTCTCTGTTACCAGAGCGAATCTGTACACTTGAGTAGTGTAAGAGCAGGGGCAGTTTCCTGCTGAAACAAATAAGCCCCAGATAGTAACAAACATTTTATTGTTTACTTATGCTTAACTGATGAAGAAGTACTGACTTTGTTTTCTAAACAGGGGAGCATTTGCAATGCTGATGATAATTTCAGGAGAGCACTGTTGCTTTAGATCTCAGGTAATATCGCTTAGGATCTTATTCCCTGTTACAAAACAAACAGGTTTTCTTTCTTTAATATAGTATATGACAATCTATTTTATATTTTGCCTTTGGCTGAAGAGACCTATTAAAGGCTTTTTGGTTTCATGCACCACGTTAGTTAGGAGTAATAATTTCCACTGTGTCACCTTACCTCCTCTTGCATAATTATTTGCTGCCCACTGAACCAACATGTTCTTTTCCTAAAGCACACCTCTGAAATCCAATGATAAGCTTTGTAAAAGGGAAGAATTCACAGTAAAAAATGCCCTTCGATCAGCAGGCCACTAAACATCTTTCTTTTTTTTTTTTTCCCTCACTTAAGATCCATTACTAGGGCTCTTTAGGATACTGCTAGACCCAGCAGCTACGGGGGGAATGGAAAGAAAACTGACGGCCCTAAATTTATCTTTATTTGATGCTGACCTTAGCGCTGGGAGTAATGCTGGTGAGGACCAACATCGACGTGCGGGGCTGACCGCTCGCTCTGCATCCTCTGCATCCTTTGCATCCTCTGCATCCCCCGGACTCTGGTGGTCCCTCGGTCCCCCGGCGGCCGCCCGGGGGACCACCGGAGTCCTGTACCGTCAGTATCTCGGTGCCCTCAGCAGGTGGCAGTGGCGGCCCACGGCGGGGAGGGGTGCGTGGAGCCCCCCGAGCATCCACCGGTGGGGAGCCGGTCGCTCCCCGGGGCTCCGGAGGGGCTGCAGTAGGTTTAAGGGGAGCGACATCGCCGGGGAATGGCAGGAGACGTCTTTCTGCCATCTCCGCACGCAGCGTGGCTCTTTTCATAAATGTTGAGTAATTCCTCAAAGGAGTTTCAAAGAAAAATTGATGCAACCAGGGGAAAAAAAAACCCAAAATAAAACAAAAACAACCCCCACCACCACCACCACCTAAACACCCCCCAACCTCCCCAAAATAAATCAGAAATCTTACTCCTCAGTCCATGCAGTCCCTTCACCATCAAGACTGTGACTGGACTTATGTGTAAATGACAGCAAAAACATCGTGGTAAAAAACCTCACATCCTTTTGTTAAATTTGGTCGATGTGGATTTCATGCTGTTATGATTACTTCTGTGACTGCTCACACAATGATCTAAAAACATTGCCAGTCTTGAGTCCCTGAAGGGAGCAGACACGTAAAGAAGTGTCCATGTAAAAGTGTGCTGAAACAATTAAATTTCAGACAGGGCAATCTCTCTTTATTTGAATTTCCAAAATATCAGTCATGTGAATCTGTTGAGTTTAGACAGCCAGCCATCGTAAATGGTGTCCATCTCTTTTTGAGGTATTTTATATATTTCCATCATATAATATCGTATTATATCTTAGGTGTTTAAAAATAGCCTTAAGTTAAATATATCTCATTTTTAATGACTACCACAAGTGATTAGGGTTTGCAGGAACAATTGTTGAATGGAGTTTGTTTAATTAGTACTCATCTAAATAAGGGTATTTGAGATGCTGATCCAGACTCTGTTCCCCATTGTGTCTGTGCTAACTTTGGTGGAATGACATCAGTAATGAATACTGCTCATTATTTTTTGTTATTTTAGGTTTTTGTATAGCACATGTGGTTCTCTAGTTAAGAGAGAATAAGGCAAGAGTAATGGAGTTTTGTATTTTGTAGGTTCTATTTGTTTGCTAGTATCTGTTTATAAATTATGAAAATACATATTTTTATGTATTTGGCTCATTTGCATATATTGTCTGACAGCTTTTCTGTTTATTTTCAGAAGCTGTGTATCCACTATTTAAAACTATGTCAATTTGGTGCAGTTGTGTACTGGCTAGTCAATGATTTCAGGTGGGACTCATATCTCTTAAAAGAAATGATAAGTCTTGTGATCTGGGGCTTCGGGCAACTAGGGACTAACACGTTTTCTGGCGGGGAAGACTATGTTTATCAACAAGCACTTCAGAAGCCTCTCTCTGGAGCCCAGAGAGGCATATTGATTGACAGTTCCTTTTCACCTGCCCACTAATGATGATTCATCTCAAGACAGAAGAGGAAGCAAGCAGGAAGCCGAGAGGTTCTGCGTGCTCCAGCAGAGGAGACCTTGCTGGTGCAGTGGTTTCCATGGCTGTACTGCTCTGTGTACCTCCTCTTGCATCCAGTAACTCCTAACTTTTTGGTATTGTTCTAATTGCTTCCTATCGGAGAACATACACAGGCTCTTTGGTTTTTTTTTGAAGCCAGTTTCTATCTTTGGCTGTAAGTCTTCTCAAACTGACTATTGCAATTTTTTTTTTTTTCATTAAAATGCATGCTCCGATGAAAGAGATGAAAGAGACTGGTACAAAGGCAGCAGAGTAGTGGAAGCCTGACTAGTGTTAGGCTGTGGAAACACAAAGTCCTACACATTTTCCATGCTACGCTTAAAACCATTGCACTAGATCAGATGCTTGCCGTTACCCAAAATGAAATCTGCAGCTTACAGATTTCTTGAAACATGCGTAACTGTAGGTAAACAAACTATTTTAAATTATGAAGTTAATATTTACACTCAGTCCTCTTTCTTCTGCTGAAATAGTGTAGAGAAGACTATCCTTATCTGTTTACTATTTTAAATTTAGCTTTACCTCATGCACTTGTACCAGTAGAACACAGGAAATACATTCCTCCTAGGTTTTGACTTTGAATTGTCTGTGTGACTGTGGGTACCTATATTACTTACCCAAGCCACCAGAAGCATGCATCTGCTTTGGGGGCAACACTACAAAGGTCAAGGAATTCCACAGGTCTGGAACACTTTTTCTCCCTGAGGATCATGGCTTTTGTGATTTCTGGTGCAATTATTTCAGTGACCTGTTACAGATCTCTGACAAAATAAAATCCTTAATAATACATATCTAATATTATTTTTTGACATAAAGTAAATATTTCCTTATTACTTCTGTGGTTGCTACAAGTGGTGGCTCTACCACACTGTAACACCTTCAAATTTGTTTTCTTGTTTCTTTGCATCCTGAAAAGCTCTACTACTCCCTTTCCAAGTGCTCCTATGGTATTGAACAGCAATTCTTTTTTAAAGTTAAATAGAGAACTTTGTGTCAGTTATTGATCCCTAAATTGTCCTTCTACAGAAGAAAGAAGCCCCCAAAAGCTTCCACTTCTTACCCTGAACTTTGATTATTTGTTCAAAGACCATAAACTCTTTCTGAGGAGACACAAAGGCAAAGATCCCACCTTCAGGAAATATCAGGAAAGAAGCTTAATGAGGAGTGTGCTACCAAGTTCCCCAATTTTCAGTAAGTGTGTTACTAAAGGGATTCAGTATCTACCATGTTGCTGTTTAGTACATTCGACTGTCTGCCCATTTTGTTCCAGACTATTTCAGGTGAGTAAAGTTGCAATTTGATACTTACTTCAGACACTGTGTTCCTTCTCAGAGGTATGCAGAATGGGACTTGATTAAGTAATTTTGCTATAACATGAGAGCATCAAGTTTACAGCAGGATCAATAGATATCTGCCTGAGAAAAGCTTTTCCCTGCAGTATTTTTAAGAACAATTTGGAATGTAGGTTTTTCAAATCTTTAGTGAAGAAGGGAAAGGTTTATATTGATATTAAACAATTTTTTTTTTAATTTTTTTTTTTTTTTTCAGAGGCTGTAAGCCTGTAGGTATTTTTTTTTTTTTAATCAGAAAAGCATTTGTCTGAGCTAGTTATTCAGCATGCAGAGGAATGGAGTCTTTGGGATTTTTGTTTCCACTTTTTTTTTGAAAACTCTTTAAGTTCTCTGATTAATTACTCAATTGGTAGCTATGCAGGCAGTATAATGCATTGCAGGAAAGTCCCCCAAAATGCATACCTCCCTTTTCCTAAGTGAGCTGGGGAACAGGACATAAAAGCAACTCAGATTTCAGCCAGAGTTTTGTTAGGATCTCAACTTACAGATTAAAGTACTTTTATGAAATGAGGTAAGAGGAATAACTAATTCTTGGTTTAGAAAAAGGGGAAATATCATGATAAAGCATAGGAAGGAAGATTGTTTTCTAATTTAACTGCTGCTGATTTATCTTGGATGTGTCACGTACAGAGGATACTACAGCAAATCCGTTAGTTTGCCGGGAGCTCAGTGTTCTCTTATCAGCACAGCCCGCAGTCTCCCTGAAAAGATTTGGGGAAATAGCATGGCATGTCCGTACTTCAGTTTCCCAATTGTAAAATTGGAGTAATAATTTGTGACTTCAGATGATATTATAATGATATCCCCCTCAGTTTTTGGAAGGTTTCTGCTATCATCCTTAAGATGGTTTAAAAGCCCAAGGTTAAACACATCTACTCTTCCTTCATATTCAAAAGCAGCACGGTTTGCTTATCTCTTCAGTCATCTACCACAGATGGAGAGGACTGTGCTCACAGTCAGGATAACTCTGACACAAGAGGATGTTGCTTAGTCAGTGAGATGTTTTGTACATTTGTCATTGTGTAAAATACATCTATTTTAATGCATGACTAAGAGTAAAAAGATTATTACCACAGGGTAAATCAATTAAATGTTCTTATTCTTATAACAAGTACACATTTCTAATGGAACATTTTGTAGCATGTTGTTATATTGCTCTACAGTACTAACAAACACCGATTATTATACACAACCAATCAAAATCTGACTCAATTACCCTGCAGATATTTTTAAAATGCCTTAAAAATTTTAATCATGAAGCACTCGAGCACCACTTTTAAAAAAAGCCAACCCTGATTTGAAGCATACAAGTGGAAATAGCAAGATGACAAGGAGTAGACTAAGCCCATATAGAAACCAAGTTTTGCTGCTGTTTCATTGCAAAATATTATAGTCTGAAGTACAATCTTCTGAGCGTATGCTTCCTTGAGTGATATTTCTCTCTCCTCCAGCACATGTTGACATTCCCTTCCTCTCTCCACCAAAGTAATTTATCTACTTACTGACTGGTTTAATATAATATTCGTCAGCCTGCAAGCACCTTGTTGATATGTGAAAAAAACAAGGTTTCTCCACCGCTCTGCTCTCTGTTTGTCCCTTTTCCCATCACTCGTCTGGCAAGATGGCTTAAGCCACGCAGCTGGAGTCGTGAAAGGCAGGGGGATTCACCAGTCGCACTGTTTTGGGGGAGTTGGATAAAGTCCCCACATAGCTTATGCAAGGTGTCAAGCGATGCGGTATAATGTGCCTCTGCCTCAGGGTTGGACCCTTGGGTTTTGGTGGGCAGGTGTTGTTTTACTGTGCCATGGCTGCTCAGAAACTTCCTTTTGCTTTGGCTGCTTTAAGTTATATATTAAATCCAAATTCCTATGAACAACAAGGGAATGTTAACTTTCAACAACTCACTAGGAACTATTGACTATGCAGCACCTCTGACCATTCAGTCAGCTGAGAATATGGGCCTGGGGACTCGTTTCTGGCCATAGTTCATTGGCAGGGTACTGGGATACAAAGTTTTTATTATTATGGGGATATTACTGAGCTATTGCTTTTGTTCCAAACCTCAAACCACAGTTCAGGTATAGTGTAACATTAAAGTATGGAGTACTTATATCCTAAAATATCTTGGTTCATGTTTATTTTTCCAGTGACTTTGTATCCTTTACTAAGTCAACAGTTACATTTACAAGAAACCAGCGAATTTAGAGTTTTCTGAGCACAAACTTGTCAATCCAATGGGATATGTCTCCAGCTTTTCACCTCTGGAGATCTAGCTCCAAACATAGTCTGTGAAATCACTTGTATTGCTCTTTGTTTGTGTTGCTCTGGAAGAACTGCATAGTATTAAAAATCAAAGCCAAAGATGGAATGAGCTGTATATAGACACAGTTTGTAGCCTCTCCCCACACTTGCTCCTGTAAGATTTGACGTTAGAAAAAGATTACCAAAAATCAGAATTCAACTACATTAACAGCATCATATGGGAAATCTTACCAATACTGGAGGGCTATTATAATATAGCAGGACTACTATAAACAACAGGTTATCTAGAAGTTTTTAATTTGTTCTCCTGATAGTCATCACTGCAATACAATAAACTTCTTCTAAAGTGGAATTTAACTGCACCACCCAAACAGTGTGGATTCCACTCACCAAAAAAAAAAAAAAAAGATTGACATTTCATTTACTCAAAATTTTTTTTACTGTGTTTTATAAAGGTTGCTTAAATTATTGATGCAAGAGCTTATGTGCATGTATTATTATATTATAAATACTGTCAGAACTGTGTTTACTTAGCTAGGTTATTGGGAAAAATAGTGAAAGGAAATAAATTTGCCGTGTACTTCATAATAAACAGAAACTAAGGAAAACATAGAGATTATCTCAATTTGTTTATATATTTGCTTTTACATAACACATTTTAAATCATTCAGGTTTTCCCAATGGTAAGCTGATACTCAGCCTGGGAATAAACTGTTCTGGGGACAGAACTGGAAAGACTCTCATTGCAAACCAGCACCATGCAAGCCTGGATTGATCCCACCTCCCAGTGTTTAGGGATTTTCAACAAGTCCTGCATATCTGCTTATTTTCTGAAGACAGAAGGGCATAGAGGCTTGCACAATCATAGCTCTTTTAGAAACCTTGCAGTGGGTGCTGACATGCTCAGCACGTAAGCAATTTCTATTTTCCCTGACCAGGAGCTTCATTTCAGCAGGCAGAGTTGCCTGAGCCATTCTCTTTCCTCTGGAAAATGTCCCAGTGGTAGCATTGTCCGTCACTCATCACCTTCAAAAGCCCTGTGGGTCATCCTACCATGTGGTCCCCTACCCTTGCCCATTTGCTATGAATGTAAGCGGCTGCTGCAGCAAGAAGGACAACATGGGCTGTCAGCTTCTTAACAGCTGGGAAACATGCAAGTTTGCTTCTCATTTTTAGGTGCAGAACATAGGACTATTCATTGTCAGCTGTAGGTGTAGGTCTAGGAAGGCAGAACATCAAGAAGAAGGTCTACACTGTTTATCTCATATCACTGTGTGTGCTGGACTGTCCTGGCTCAGAAGTTGTTCCACGGAAGCACCCCTGAAACGGTTCAGAATGGGGACACCAAGGGTGTTCCCCAACCACACTGTAGACAATGGTGATAGTAAAGAACTTAAAACTGTGCTTGGGGCTGCTCTGTCATTTACTCTGTCTTACTCCTCTTTGCTGTTGTGTGGGAGAGGTGTGGTACAAGGTTGTGCCAGCAGCTGAGCAGGCAGCTTTTTGTCTCTCTTCCTCGTGACCAGCATCAAACCTTGTCTGGGCTGTACAAAGCTGATGTAATCAACTGAACCCAGATGCAAAACTGGACCAGGGTTGGTGGCAGCTTGGACCACAACCTGCCATTGCTGTGGTCAAGGAGCCAGGGGACCTGGGTCTCTTTGAGAAGAGACCTATTCTACTTTGAATCCACTATAACACCTCTGAAAAATGTAATATTGCCATCCCAAAGCTTAAGACATTTGTTTATTTTGCCTCCATTTTTAGAATGACATCCTTAAGTTTCACTTATTTCTGCTTCTATTTCTTTGCTATCTCAAGGACAGCTTGTGGGAGAACCATGGAGAACCACTCTGAGATAGCTAAGCCTCATTTTGCACAAGCCAAGGACCATTGCATGGTTTGTGGCAAACCTTGACAGAGGAAAGCAAGGCTTGAATCTTTCTCAGGTTTCAAAGGGTTAATTTTCCTTTTCTCCAAAGGGACATCTCCATCATACAAAGGTGGATGTTGGTCGTTTGAAGAAAATACTCAGAGGATCTGGTTCTTCTGTCTCTGCTCTACTCTTCACATATTTGCAAAATGGAATCACCAGACACAAGTGCTTGTCTCTGAATTTCCAATTAACACCCCAAAAGTGCTTGGATAGCTGCCTCTCTTAAAGCTTTTATGTTTGTTCACATTTCCAGGGTAGACATCAGTGCAGACAGTTGTTACAGGCCATTTTACTTGTAACTCTGGTAATATCCTTGTTCCAGAACTTAAAGCAAAGCTAGAACTATATGGAGAATGAAAAATGTTTACAGAACTTTGAGTTTTGTAGAGAAACTTTTATCCTGGTTCAACTAAAGTTCAATATTAAAGTGTTCTGCAAAATGAAAAATATCTAGTTTCAGATGAATCAATTCTTTCCAATTTAGATTTTTTACACATCTCACATATGTCTGTATGAAACACAAAAATCAAAGTAAAACGCCATTTCAAAAAGGAAAGCATAAGATTTTCATTTAAAGATGTCAAAATGAGCTATTTTGACATTGCCAGAGCCTTTCATCCTGGATTTTTCCTCATATAAATGAAATTTCAGTAAAAAAGACAAGACTTCACAAGGCACATAAAGAGAGCTACGCTATTATAATGAAAACATGTTCCGCTAGTGGTTTGATTATCAACTGTAATAAAAATAATAGGAGATTTTGTTTTTTGTTAAAATAAAAAAAAAAAATAGACTCAGATAATAAGATACAGCAGCATTCAGATAAGTGGCATAGAGTGTATAATAGCATCTACTTCAGAATTTAATTCTCAAATAGTCATTTATATTATCCGCCAGTCACTGATCTTTCACATACAAAATATAAATTCTCTTGAATTCTTCGGTTGTGGTAGGTGGCAAACAAATATGAGTCTGAATTTTTAAAGACATTTTTTAGTAATAAAAATATTCGACTACTGATATTAGATACTTCACTATACTTTTTCTTTTTTTTTTAGTTGATTTTACTGAAATTTTGCCATCTATTTATAGTAACATATGTAGCTTATTCCACGGAACATGATGGAACTCTGAGAGTTGCCTGCATGTTTGAAGGACAGTGATTTTAATGATCGAAGGACCAATGCATTTGCTCTAGCAGGCAATTATCCTTCATGAAAACTGTTTTCCAGTTAGAGTTAAAAACAACTCCCTGGTAATAGCCACCTTCTTGTACAGTGATTTAGAAACACAAATAATTGGCAAACTTGTCATCATGCTATATTAAGTAAGTAATCTGCTTTATCTTATTAGGCTGTTATCATACTCAGTCTTCAAATTTGATTTGGAGATATAAAGGACATGAAGATCAGCTATAGGACCCACTTGCCCAACTGTGAAAATAAACAACAGAAAAAAAAGTCTGTTTTCCCAAGCCATGAAGCATCTCACTGAGTACATGACACCTTGCTGATGTAATTGATGTTAACACATCACATTAGGCTACTATAATTATAGAGATCTCACTGTATCGAAACGTATTTTAATGATTAGTCTTATTATGGAGACTTTTTCCATATATATATATATATATATATATAAATATTGTCAGTGAAAAACAAAATGAAAGAAATACACCAGTGCTCAAAAGCCGACTTCTGGAAACTCCTGTTAATAAGAAGGAGAGGCAGATATTAACATAATTTCTTCAGACAGTAACAATGTTCTTCAAATTAAGCCTAGTTCATCTCATACAGTTAAACAAACAAAAAGAGGGGTCAACTCTAAATCAGATATTTCTGGGAAAAAATCAAATTAGTCATCTATTGAAAGGTTAATCAAAAGACATTTAAACTCTCTTTTGCCAATTCCAGTGTTTTTTCTGCTTTTAATGGGTACTAAGTGAGAAGGTTTCAAAGAAGAAATACCAGCACAGTTTCTTCTACATCATGAGTGATCCTTCATGACTATTGAATCGAGTAAAATGTTCACTCTCACCTTGGTGTGAGATACAAGCAAGACTAAGTTACAAGTAAAAGAGTGCACCATTAAAAATGTTATGAGATCATCCCCAAGTTACACCAAAATATAAAAACTCTATCTAATTTCTTACATGAAAATCTAAGATGTGGAATAACAAGTGAAGATTAGGGCAACACTGTATTTTGTTTCTTAGGATTCCTGCATATAAAATATTCATTTCCATTATTTTCTCATACTTCCACTGATCTTTTTTTTTTTCCACAGCAGTGATGGTAAACTTCATTTGATCTGATGCCAAATTTATTTTAAAAAGCAGTGTAACTTTCTGTCAGCGATTCCCATCCAAATTCCTGCTGATGCCAGATCTGGCACGAGTTCTCCACAACTTTTCTGCACTAGACAACTACTGAACTCTGAAAATATTTAAATATTAGTGAAAGATGCATTTATCTGCTGCAACGTCAATTCTACTTCCTAAGTATCCATGTCTTTCCCCAAACACACCGATTGACTTGCTGGTAACCACGCCTTCCATCCTTCAGCAGAAAAGCACCACTGCCAGTCACAGAGACTGTGGGCAGGGCTCCCTGAGTCAGTGGAAACAGTAGATAGCTCTTATTTGCGAGCATAGAAGAAAGGAGAGGCTTATACAGAAGCCTATCATCCTCCTCCTCCTTTCTCCTTTTTGTAGAATCAGAATCGTTTGGGTTGGAAGGGACCTTTAAAGGTCATCTAATCCAACCCCACTGCCACAGACAGGGACACCTTCCACTTGACAAGGTCACTCAAAGCCCCATCCAACCTGGCCTTGAACACTTCCAAGAATGGGGCATCCACAACTTATCTGGGCAACCTGTTCCAGTGCCCCCCACCCTCACAGTAAAGAATTTCTTTCTTATCTCTAATCTAAATCTACCCTCTTTCAGTTTGAAAACATCACCCCTTGTCCTATCACTACACCCCCTTGTCAAAAATCTCTCTCCAGCTTTCCTGTAGACCCCCTTTTAGGTACTGGAAGGCTGCTATAAGATTTCCTTGGAGGCTTCTCTTCTCCAGGCTGAACAGCCGCAACTCTCTCAGCCTGGCTTCATAAGAGAGGTGCTTCAGCCCTCTGATGATCTTTGTGGTCCTCTTCTGGACTTGCTCCAAGAGGTCCATGTCCTTCTTATGCTGGGGGCTCCAGAGCTGGATGCAGTAGTCCAGGTGGGGTCTCATGAGAGCTGAGTAGAGGGGCAGATCACTTCCGTTGACCTGCTGCCCATGTTTCTTTTGATGCAGCCCAGGGTGTGGTTGGCATTCTGGGCTGCAAGCACGTGTTGCCGGCTTATGTTGAACTTCTCATCCGCTAGTACTCCCAAGTTCTCCTCAGGGCTGCTCTCAATGCATTCTCCACTCAGCCTGTATTTTTATGCTTGGGATTCCCCCGAGCCATGTTCAGGACCTTGTACTTGGTCTTGTTGAACTTAATGAGGTTCTCACGGGCCCACCTCTCAAGCCTGTCAAGGTCCCTCTGGATGGCATTGCTTCCCTCCACTGTGTTGACCACATTGCATAGCTTGGTGTCATTGGGAAACTTGCTCAGGGTTCACTCCATCCCACTGTCCATGTTGCTGACCAAGATGTTAAAACACGCTGGTCTGAACACTGACTCCTGAGGAACGCCACTCATCACTTATTTTCTCCTATTTTGATATCTAGAAAGAAGACATCTCATTGCTGAGGAGTCCAGTGACCCGGGAGTGGCTGAATATGTGGATATGCTCCCTGTGTTGACTAGGACAGGGGAAATGCAATGGTCTGGACTTGTTAGATCATGACTGCCAGACACATCATGCAGGAGGAGACGGAGGGCCTGGCTTGGGACCTGACTGTGCATCAGGAGTTGGCAGCTTTGTTTTCCCTTTCCTTCTGCAGAAGGAAAGGGAAAGCGAAAAGGCGTTGTGTCATCTGAGAGTGCCTCTGTGTCATCTCCAGCTGGGAACAGTATCCTTTGCCTACTGCCAAAGTGCTCAAAACCAGCCCTAGGGATAAAGATCACTGGAGACGTGACCTATTGTCAGCGTGTCCTTAGTCAGGCCTTTGGTAAAACAACTCTGAGAGCAAAGGCATTTCCCTAAACTCTTCTGTCCACGTGGACTGTCTCTGCTCTTTCCAGAGCTGATGCTGGTTGGGGGATACTAGGAAGCACCGTGAGCCTCCCCAGTCTTTTGGCAGAGAATGCAACAATTTAATGAAGAAGCGCAAATGAATGCATGACTAGAAAGAGGTGAGGGGCACGAGAGAGTGAACGTGCAGATCTATGCATGACCTGCCACCACTTTGCAGATGTAATGCAGCCTCTAAGTAACAATGAGCTGGGGAAAGCTGTCCCTCTCCAACTTCTGCTTAGACATTTGTGTGCCTGTTACTGTGCGCACAAGGGAATCAGCCACCTGCCTGATAACAGTGGCATCTTGCAGGTGCCTTGCCTGGGGATGACTATCTACAAAACACATTAGGAAAATGTCAGCTTGGGATGCATCACTCACCTTTTAGAATCATTGAACAATAATCAGCAGTGATTCAGAGGCTGGTTTTGACAGTTTTCTGGAATTATGTAATGTCTTTCAAGTCTTACATATATTGTAGACATATTTTACACCTTATATATTATAATTTAGTGTATCTATACCTTATTACATATATATATACACATATATAATGTGTACACACACACATAATACTCTTGTTAAAAATATGTACAGCCCTTTTATTTAAAGAGGATAGAGAGTATAATCAAATGTCAGACCCTGAAAAAAACACATGATGAGGGAATGCCGTGTAATCCACTGTTCTGTGGCAGGTGACTTTGAGGGTCTGCCAGAACATTCTCATGACATAGAAGACTGTGCAATTTAAGAGTTTCTTTCCTAGGGAGGGAGTTCAATTTGGGTTTTGAACTTCTTACTTGAAGTGCAGAGTCTCCAACACACAGTAGTTATTTTGTTGTTGTTATTCTGATTTCTTTTTCTCCATATTTTGCATTGCAAATCTTGTTTAGAATTGTTAGTTGGGCTTACTAACAGATATCTCCTGTGGACTCAGTCAGCTCACTCACCCATCAATCCAGTGAGCTGACTAGCAGATGAAGCTGCTCTGTTTGCCAGAAAAGGCAGCCAGGTTGATGCTGACTTTTCCTCCAAGGTCTTTTTGCTTCTCTTGAATCAGCTCCAGCTGCCAGGCTAGCTCTGAATCTGGATGCAGAGACTCACAACTGGAAGACCAAGCAGAAGAGGGCTCCCTCACCTCCTCACATCTCCAACCAACTCTTTTATTCCTCTCTTTTCTGTTGAGAGGCCACCACTAGTTGCGTGTACAACTTTCCTTCTTCTGGGTAGAAGCCTGTGTGAATGTCTTAGGTATCCTCCTGCCCTTGCTGCAGGACCAGGACCCCAGCGTTCTCACCGCTTCGTAGAATCATAGAATAGTTTGGGTTGAAAGGGCCCTTTAAAGGTCATCTAGTCCAACCCCCCTGCAAGGAGCAGGGACATCTCCAAGTAGATCAGGTTGCTCAGAGCCCCATCCAACCTGGCCTTGAATGTTTCCAGGGATGGGGCATGAGCTGCCTCTCTGGGCAACCTGTTCCAGTGTTCCACCACCTTCATTGTAAGAAATTTTTTCCTGATGTCTTATGGAAAACAATTGTGTGCTGGATTTATATTTTCCTTTCTGACCAAGCAAGTATCTGGAAAGCATTACTCCAATCTGTAATTTATATTTAAACCTCTTTTTTTAACAGATACTCAGAAAATATCAGATACCAGTCTTCTGCAGCTTAATCACACTTAACTGATTTCCCCTGGACTTTGAACCTCTACTTCTTAGAGCTTATTTGTACTATGACAGTTTTCCCTTTATTACATCAAGAAGTTACAACTTCAGTAATAAATGACTATGACTGTCTTTGTTTATGAGCAAGTCCTTACCTCATGGACTATTTTCAATATTTTTAGGATAAAGAAATACATAATATGGAAATTCTTCATTCTCCTGAAATGAGCAGTAAAATATCCATATATTTGAAGAGGTGGATTTCATCCAGCTTGACGAAAGCGTACAATATTCTGGTGCTAAGATATAAGAAGATATTTCATGCTAAAATATTTAAAGTCTATGATTACCTAAATCATATCCTAGTGACTTCTTATGAAGGAGAACTAAAATTTTACTAAAAGCAGAAGATCGGGGATCACTGTGAGGTATAGCTTGATAATTTTTTTTGAGCTGGGATGTGTCCCTTCTCTAAGGAAATTATGTCTTGTGCTTGCCAGAGATTCCCTCCAGCTCTCATGGCAGCAAAAATGTCAGCTACTAAAAAGGCACCTGCATCAGCAGAAGTGGGAGACATTGCAGGATTCATGACACACACAGTTTTGGAACACAATGACCACAGTGGATTGAGGAATGTAACCTTGCGATATTTACCAGCTACACCATGATAGAGATGACTTTTTTTCCCCTTTTTTTCTCCACCACCTTGTTCTTTGAAGGCATATAGAAATAAGCTAGTGCTGGGAATATTTTATGGCTTTTTGTTTATAAAAATATATTTTTACATTTTTTTTTTCTATAGAAAGCAATAACATGATATAAGTGGTTTCAAAATGCCAGCTCTGAAGGAAAATGATTTACCTAAGGAAGTTCTGTTTGTAGGTCTTTAAAGTGTCCTCTGGATATTGCTACAAGACCTACAGGAATTTTCTGTAGCAATAACAGAGGATTCACATTTTCTGTGTTTGAGGGGAAGTTACAGACTTTAAAGTTTTTTAAAAATATTTTTTTTTTGGTGGGAATAGTTCGAGCTTCACTCTAAAAGAGAGGTTAATAGAAGCCTTTTAAAATGTAATGGAGTACTGTTTAAAAAAAAAGGAGAATGGTATGACAGATCTTTTTGAAGCCATAAAGAGGAGATCACAGTCTTCAATAATTTGTATTAAAGTGTTTTCACCAAAATATTCTGCTACTGGGTAAAAAAAAACCTAAAGCTAAAGCTGGTTCACCACAATTACTTGCTTGTTTTCCACTAAGAAAATTGCCACAAATTAAATTGATAGAAACTGATGTACGTGTTTCTTCTCCTAGGAGAAAGTCTGCAGCTTAGTAATGTATTAAATTTAGAGTGTTTAGAGTGTTTTTCCTGACCTAGGTGATACTATAGGTTTTTTCATAGAGAAGAATTGCAGATGAACTGGCTGGCAGTTTCATTCTAACATTTAAAAGGGGAAATCTCACTGTTTGGAAGTTTTGCTGCCACTAAAAAACCTCAAGTAGCTAATAATTCATCCTATGATGAGGAATAGGGTTATGATATTTATTTCTTCAGCCTCTTCAGAAGGCAAATGTTTGATTATTACTCAACACATAGTACTTGTATTGCATCCAAATCAGGGGGTAAAATAAACAATCAGAATTTCTATTTAATATTGAGCTTTGTCATTTCTCCTCATACCTGTTCAAATAGGTACACTGTTTTCAGTAATTTTGAAAATTACTTTGCAAGACATAATTTGGTACCTTCGAGTACAGACAGGAGCTGACGTAAAGCTGGTCTCACAATGTAAGTAAATTTAAACTATCCTTAAACATCAGCAACTTAAGGTCCTGATTTGTCCCACCAGTAGTAGTGGACTGTCCAAACTGCTTACTAAAAAGAATCTAAAACTAGTCTGATACTTCAGAAGTCTTTCAATAGAGTATTAACATTTCTCTTTTGTCTTTGACTATAACTCTCCTTTCTCCTGCCTTACTTTTCACACTCACATCATCTGTGCTTCTTTCATCTACTTCCAGATATTACCACCTGACCCTCAAAAAAACCCCAAAAAACCAAATAAACGTCACAACATAGTTGCATATCAATGCAATTTTTGAGAAGGATGCTAGATAAATCATTGTCTTCACACTTCAGGTCGCACTGCCAGAACCTTTTGACTTCTCCAATGTGAGTTGTAGGGGTGGTAGTGGATGCTGATTGCCACACTTTATTGGCAGCCACAGGGAAGGGACTTCAGCTCTGCCAAGGCTAGTGGTTTTGCAGCACATACCTTTATGTGCGCAGCACCAACAGGTCTCACCTGAGCAATGCTGTGAAGGAACCTCTTCTCTACAACTCCCTCCCTTTCCCCGTAAGAAGTAAGTCTCACTCTTGATGCTTTAAGGAAAAAAAAAATCAAAGTCTGACTCTTTGCAAATAATTACGTTATCTGGGATTCAATGTTAGGAGGCCATTCACACTTTTCCAGAAAAAAAAAATCCATAATACAGAAAAGACAAGACAAATGCTTTCCAGAGTTTATTCTGCTGCATAAATTTCTACCGAAAACCATCTTTCGATTGCTAATGTGGTGATAACTTGACATTCCTCTAATGTGTTGCATATTGAATAGATGTGGGTGAATTTTAAAAACAGTTTTCAAGATTCCCCCGGAAAAAAAAAAGAAGGCATTTGCGATGGAAATAGGAGAAATTGTTAGTTCTTTGGGAATGAAAATGCGTTGTTGAGACATTATCTTAATTGTCTTGGTCATAATTATATCTTGAAAATATATATCCAAGCTGTATCTAGTCAGATAAAGGCTTTGGCTTGTAACACCTAAAATGTGGACGTATTTTAGGGCCTCCAAGTGGTTAATATGGTTCTGACTCCAACTATTCACCATTTTAAGAGAGAATGCATAAGCAAAAAGTTCTGATGTGAGGCCAGCACTTTTATAATATTTTAGCTATAGATTAGATACTTTAAACTAAAGAATTGTGGGAGGTTCTCTGAGCCCTGCCATCCTCTACCAGTGGTTTGTTTTTTTTTTTAAATTGTGCCAAAATTCAAGTTTCAATGAAAAGTGTTATTTGAAATTTTAATCTTTTATATCCTTTGACTAATTAGCATAGATATCTTGGTAGGTCTATGTACCCCAGTCTTACAATCTCACTGCACTAGTTAGTATGATTTGTTACCCAAAAAGTAATAACAGGACAGTATTTTTGATCACAAAGCTAAATTGAAACAACGTTTGTACAGAGAGTCTGGGTTTTTTTTGACTAAAGAGTTAGAGAAGTTTCAGCTTTATGAAGGAAGAATGGATGCTTCATGGTCCACCTGTGCTCTCCAAGTGTGGCTTGAGGATGTGCATACTCTCACAGGGATCCATGCTGCAGATGAAACTTGGGCCCTTGGGTCAATCTGTGCATATTGTTTGGTCCCCACACTGCTCTTGCTCGGCATCCTGAAGAGCAAAATGTGCCTGCAGTTTGTCTCCGGATGCCTCACAATATTTCCACCTCCTGCATCTGGCACATGTCATGTGCCTTATGCTGAGCTCTCAGCAGCCCCACGTGAACCCTGTGACCATGCCCTGTGATCAGCAGTGCCCGCTGCACAGTGGCACAATCTGCTTAGCATGTGCGGCAGCAAGGCATTGCCTGCTAGCGCAACCCCAGCACTTCTGCCGTCGTCGTCACCACGTGCCTGGTGCGTGCTGCTGTGTCTGCTCGCCAGGACTCTGCCTTCCTGGAGGTGCTGGTGCTTCCCTAGCTCTGCTTCCCAGGGACGGTGCTGCTGCTGAGCTGCAGGAGCAGTGTGGGAACCCGTGATGGCCAGGACCAAGAAGGACATGGAGCCTGTAAGGTTGGTACTCTTCCATGGACCTTGCATGATGGGCTCTGGGTGCAAAGCTTTTGTATGTTTCTGGTTAATTTTATAGCCCACCTGCCACCCAGCGTGTGCATGCCTGTGAAAATCCATTTTGTTTGAAAAGAAGGCAGTTGTGCAGTGCCTTTGACAGGCCTCTGGCTGAGGAGTGATTTCTTGTCACTCCAGCACAACACAAGAGCTGCATTGCATAATCTTTAAAAAAGCTAAAAATAAATGTGGAGTGACATGCGGCATTGGATAGCGTGCCTCCAGCTGCCAGTTTGAACTAAGCCCTCTTGACTATAATGGAAGCCTGGCACCTAGCTCACATGTAAACACCTATATTTAGCTACCTAACTTCAGGTGTCTTAATCCCAACTGTTTGGAGTGGGAATCAGTTACCTGAACATAGACATTTAGTGCCATTTCAAGGGCCATAGACTTTAAATGCCCTAGGACATTTGAGCTGTCTGAGCCATCTGAGATCTCAAATTAAGTTAGTTGCTTATATTTAGGTGTCATTCTCGGTCTCCAGCCCAAAGTCTGAGAAATAGGGTGCACAAATCCTTTCTTGTCCATCCCACCAGTTTCTCAGACAAACTGCAGTCTCTTTGAGTTCATCACAAGTCTAAAATAAAGCACATACATACTTAAAATCTAAGAAGAATCAAAGTTACTGAAAAGAATTCTAAAAATGGAGAGAATTAACACACAGTATCAAGAAAACCTGAAGTTTAGTTTTTAGGGGTGAGAAAAGACAAAATTCTGATACAGAATAATGCCTTTAGGGACAAAGAACTTTTATGACTTAAAACAAAAGTTTTGACAAGTTCACAATGGCAAATACACCAGGGAAGAAATTTATATTAAAGTCATAAATAAGACTAACTGCTAGAAGTGACAAAAGAGAACAAGCTGCAACTGCAAAGCTTTATAGTCAGAGTACTTTTCTGTACTTCAGGAATGTAGAATATTTTCAGTGTAAACAAAGAAAAATGGATTTACATTCTGGGAAAAAGAATTCTTGGTGAGCTACAGGAGTCAAAATTATACATGAAAAAAGGTAATTTAAACATATTGTAGATTCATACAAGACAGATCACTTGTTTAAAATCATGTTGTGGTTAATTTCTAGCTTCCCACCATTTGAGGTTAATCTTCATTTATGTATACAACTCCAATAATGGTCAAAATTATTAAAAAAAAAGAAAGAAGAGACCTTTCATAGTTACTAAGACAGAATACAAACTTCTGCCTGAATCCAGGAATGGTACACAGGCATGATAGGTAAGATCCTGCTTTCGGTAGGATAGTGCAAATTATTTTATAGGCAAGCGATCAATATACTTACCTATCAGGGAGTGAGCCTAAATATTGCTGTAGTTTTGCTTCTGTATGCTTAATGTTCATCAAACCTGGCAGCCTCGATTGCCTGTTTCTGGTGGGATGCCCTAATTCCACCAGGATCAAGGGTTTAATCTTCATTCTTTCTCTGAACTGCTACATATTGAATCCTTCCAGGCAAGTGGAACAAGACCCAGAGGCAATATGAATATTTCCATCCTGCCCTGTGCAGTTGGCTGTGGTGGCCTGAGATGCGAGTCAAATTTCCCTCACAGATGTCCAATGCCATGGATAATCATCAAAGTGCTGAGCAAGTGAGGGTGATGGCAACTAAGTGGTTTTGAGGCTTTAAATTGTAGACGCATTTGCAAAGCCCATCATGACTGCAGTTTCTGGACTCCTTCCCTAGAGGCAAAAAAAAAATAGATTCTGCATGCGATGGTAGTTTTGTCTAAATGCAAAGTGCCATATTCACAAGAGGTGTCAGCTGTCCCAGCTCCACTGAATGCAGGAGCATTGCACTTAACCAGACAACATGTGCACTCAAATGTTGGGAGGGGAGAATGTCTCACCCTCTGTTTTTTGCAGTAATTTTTATGGTTGTAATTTTAGACCTTTCCAGAGAAGACCATGCCTAATGTAAAGGAGCAAAATCATTCCACAGAAGATGAAAAGAGACAAAATAGTCAAACAAACCTCAAAAGTGCATTGTACCAGGATGCTGCCCAAAGCTGCAATTAGAGCAAGCAGGGTTTTTTTTTAAACAGGTAAATGTTCAAACAATAATGCATCAACAGGAGGCCATGGCAGTGCACAATCAGTCACTAATTTTGTGCCTGTAATTTAGAAGAGTGGCTGATGTATGAAACAGAAACAGTTAATTTCCAGGGGAGAGGAGATATGCAGAGAAAATCAATTCTTCTCCAACTGTGAGCAGATCCAGTGCAGGCAGGCATAACAGCGCATAGGACATGGTGTCTGGGAGCCATCTGTGCCCGGAGCTCCTGGCTGGCACTGCCCATGGCGCAGCCCCATGCACAGCCCCAGCCCTCCTGGCAGCCCCAGACCTGCATGTGCCAGGGAGGGCTCCGGCCTGAGGGACCTTGGAGGGCATTGGTGGGTGCTGTAATCATAATCACTGAACATTTTTTTTACAATGAAGATGGTGGAACACTGGAACAGGTTGCCCAGAAAGGTGGTAGATGTCCCATCCCTGGAAACATTCAAGGTCAGGTTGGATGAGGCTCTGACCAGCCTGATCTGATTGGAGATGTCCCTGCTCCTTGCATGGGGGATTGGACTAGATGACCTTTAAAGGTCCCTTCCAACCCAAACTATTCTATGATTCTATGGTTCTAACATCACTGCCAAGGAAGCTGGGAGGATGCTTGCAGACTGTGAAATTCACAGTGTATCAGGCTGAAAAGTTCTTATTTAGTGTTTACACTCATGGTAGGAAGGTTTTTCTCTACTAATAGGTTGAGTGGAGAGGTAGAATAATTCCTGCTTCTCATATTGTTCAATATCTGTTTTCATGCAAAAGTCAGAGGAGGATTTTGGTCTTGGTGTAGGGGTGCTGTATGGGAGCAGTGTTCATGGGTCAGCATGGGAGAATCAACCTACAAGTGAGTGCTCCTGTGAAGAAACAGTCCCAGCCTGAAGAGGAAGAGCTGTTTTACTGAGGACATGAAAAAGCACCAATAAAAATTAATGTCTTCAGGGTAAGAACTGCAGCATATAGTTTTCCCAGAGAAGCTGTGGATACTCCATCACTGGACATGTTCACGGTCACATTGGATGGGGTTTTGAGTAACCTGATCTAGTTGGAGATGTCCCTGCCCCTGGCAGAGGGGTTGGACTAGGTGACCTTTGAAGGTCCCTTGCAACTCAAACTATTCTATGACTCCATATTTCAAGTCAGCATGCTTAGCCCTCCATCAAGAAAAGCTTTACAGAGAGGCAAACTGTGATGCCAAATGATGGAAATTACATCACTATCCTTCAGAAGTAGGAGCTGGTTCATATTTCTTGCTAGGATGCTAAGGCAGAGGAGTCAGTTACTTGGGTCAGAATTAGAGGAGAAAGCAGGCAATAAATGTATTCTTCTCTTGTTTATACACTGGAAACATATTCTTTCAACAACACCATTTAGTAGCTCAAAAATTAAATTTGTTTCCATTTTGCTGTGTTAGACAAGGAAGTTCATTGAAATATCATTTTTAAGGGACAGTACAAGGAGGCAGCAGATTCCTGTCAATGCTTAAACAGCTAAGAGACTAAAATGATTTCTACTAAAAATCATCCCTTTCTTTATCCTCTTCATAGATGTCAGAGTCTGGGGGCTGAAATTACTCATATTTTGAACTTTATGAAAGTGATAATTTTAGGAAAATCTAAGCAACAGTAACTGAAAAAAATCAGGAAAGTTAAATTTTTTTACAGTCAGTGCAGTGTAGAACCATGTTAATTTCACATATTTTGCTATATAAACAATAGTGTAGCTGTTCATTTTACATAAATTCACCTTGAGTTTTATCCTCTGCTGTTTCTTATCTTGTCTGTGTCTCCACACAAAGGTGAAACTTAGGAGAAATAGGTTTCTCCACACTAAGAAATAAAAAGAAGTGAAAAAGATTGAACAAGGGCTGACAGCTGAAAGCTGCTGTTTGGAAGGTATGTGGCACTAACCAAATCACATATGAAGTGATAAATTTGGATTTAGGTGCAAGACAAAACACTCAAAACTCTTATGGAGTTCCCAAAATTAATCTTTGAACAAAGCCACTAGGTTTTCTCAAGGAAAGGAGCCTACCCGTCCAGACTGACATGCATTAGGAGTGGACACCTAAGCCCAGCAAGACATGCAAAAAGAGTGATCCAGGACGGAAAAGTATAAAAGAGCTCAAAATAAAATTGCACAAGGAAAGAGCACAAAAAAACCCCAACTGCCTATCCTTTGCCAAACAGCACCTCCAATGCCAAGCATATGGAAAAAGATATAAAACATTGGATACACACTTCTGTGGTGCGTACACACAGGAGGAACAACAAATGCCACCGAATTGCTAGCTCAAACAAGCCTTGTAGGACAATGATGCATCAGATGACAAATGGACAGTCAGCCTGAGAGCTAATGGGACACTTTGCTCGTAACACAATCAGAAGAGCAGAAGCCAAATTGGTGCCAAAAGCAAACATGTTTGCTCCAAGGGAAAAATCCAGCAACAACCTTACAGACAGAAGAAAAGAGACAGCCATAATCCAATCCTTATAATCAGGGAAGCACCTCAGAGGTCAGTGTTGGTGTCCCTCATGTGCCTTAGGTCACGGACCCGTGAGCCAGGGAAGTCCCTGATGGGCAGCAGTCCAGCCTGATGTGCACCCCCAAGCATGACCCATTGGGCTTTAGCTTCTCCTGTGTGGGAGGCTCTTGCTCGTGGGCCCTTTTGCTGTTGGGTATCACTGCCCTTCCCCAGGTATGGCCTGTTCTTCTTGCCGCTGAGCTCACTCACTCTCCAGCTGTAGGATGTGGCTTCTTGTCTTCAGCTCACTAAGCAACTGCTCCCTCACCATGCTTTTGTAGATTTTCTAATTGCTTCTGTGGTTTCAGCTTTGTGTATGTGCGTGTGTAAAAAAGCAAAAGGAAGGGTATGATACTAATATGTTTCCATTAAATTTTCCAAGTTTTTCCCATGTGAGGTTTTTATACTCCATTTTACAGATAATTGAAAAGATCTTCCCTGTAATAGTACTATGGGAAAAAACCACATTAGAAATGTGCCAAACCCCTTGGTTGCTCACACATATGTTCTATGTACTACACTTGAAAAATCCCAGTGATCTCACAAAACCCCATATGTTTATGGCAAGAAGATAGGTAAGCAGGCTCTTTACTTCAGAACCATACAGTAATGAGGAAAACCAACAAAAGTCCAGGCACACGCAAATCAGTGCAGAAAAAGGACTTTTCATTTAGATGTCAACTCCAAGAAGCTAAATAGTCACACTAAAATGGAACATTTTCTATTACCTAGAAAGGAGAAGAATATTTAGAGAAATGGTAAATACAAGTTATTTTTTCCATGCTTAATGAACCAGGAGGCTGTAGTAAATTGATATCCCGATAAAGACAAAACACTCATTCTGGCCCTTAAAAAAGGAAGACATTACAGGGGTTGATGAGATTTCAGTCATGAGTTTCTGTGATGATAAATGCAAAACAAGTTGGCTCACCAATGGCTCTAAGAAAAGCATTGCACAATCTTTTACAATGGAGTGGTCAAAGCTTAAAAACCCCAATAGAATAATTATCATAGGAATTAACAAAACCCAAGCTTTCAATAAACTCAAATAAAGAATGTGGCTTTGGTCTCAGTCCACGGGAAAAAAATGTTTCATATTTTTATTTATGGGAGGCCACTATTAGCTGACACTGACCATAAACCACTTGTTGACAGTGCCAAAAGTGGCCTGGCAAACTGTTCTGCTGCCGCTAAGAATAGAGCTTGTTTTTTCAGCTACAAATGTATGATTTGCAAATTGAACACCAAGTGGGGAAAGAATTAGTGGTTGCAGACACACTCAGAGCATTTTGACAGTGCAATGGAGCTAAGTCAAGAGGTATGTTATGTACTGTGAATCTGATTAAAAATGTGGTCTGGTTTCAGGTGAAAATGAGGACTATTATTCCTGGCACTATTGTTAGGAACAAGACTCTACAAAAAATAGCACTGGAGCACCAGTACAGTGTACTCCTAGACCCCATTGTAAGGGAAGGCTTTCAGCATTGTTGAGATTGTATTTGAAAGAACCAAGATAATGATTGCCGAGCTATTACAGAAAAAAATTGCTTCAAAGAATAGGTATAAGGATGATTTACAGAATCAAAAACCTAAGAGTAGGACAAGACTTTAATGTTGACCTAAAAAGAACAATTGCTTTCATTAAGGCTGTTTGGCTTACAAAAAGTACAAAGAGTATATATAGCGAGTCATCTGAAGGAGCCAATGCTTCTGATATAGGAAGACTCGGTCCATTAAGGAATTACAGGTAGAGATTTTAGTTGGAGGGAGTGCAGAGGAGGCCCATGAAGATGATCAGAGGGCTGGAGCATCTCTCCTATGAAGACAAACTGAGAGAGTTGGGGCTGTTCAGCATGGAGAAGAGAAGGCTCCAGGGAGACCTTAGTGCAGCCTTCTAGTACTTAAACGGGGCCTGTAAGAAAGATGGGGAGAAAGACTTTAGCAGGGCCTGTAGTGATAGGACGAGGGGTAAAGGTTTTAAAATAGAAAGAAGCAGATTCAGACTTGATATAAGGAAAAAAATATTTACGATGCGGTTGGTGGAAAATTGGAACAGGTTGCCCAGAGAGGTGGTAGATGTCCCATCCCTGGAAACATTCAAGGCCAGGTTGGATGAGGCTCTGAGCAACCTGATCTTGTCGGAGATGTCCCTGCTTCTTGCAGGGGGGTTGGACTACATGACCTTTAAAGGTCCCTTCCAACTCAAACTATTCTATGATACTATCATTCTATTTTTGTTTACCATGGGGCTTTTTTTTTATAGTTGTTCTGCCTTCCCTGAGATTACGATACTAGAGAGTAATAATGTTCTAACAAATGATCATATACATTTATTCTTGTGGAATATAGTATTCCTGGCCTGACTACAGCATGTTTTTCAGTAGTCATGAGTTTGCAGTGAAATTTGAATTTAAAAACATAATTAACTAGCTCAAATTACCTCTACCCTAAGTAGTTGCAATAAGTTAGTGACAAAAATATAGTACCTGCTTAAAAAGATACTGAGATTGACATGCATCTGTATTTAATATTACTCAGTTAAAGAAAGAATCTCATTAAGGAAGTATAGGACTTTATTTTTTCCCTGCAGAAAACAAAAACAAGATATATTCACTGCTATGTACTGATATCAGGCATGGAAATTTTTGGAAACAAGCAAAAAACCACAATATAAAATTTCATATAGCTTGGAATGCAATTCTTTCAAATGACATTGCAATAGCATTGGGGTAGCAAGAATTAGCTCTATCTTTTGATGAGATGGTTACTCAGGATGAGTAAATATGATAAAGAAACAGATAAAGTACCTCAATTTACCACCAAAAGAATGACCAGAAGTTGTCTACTGTGGAGAAGGCAGCTGCAGGCAGATGACAAATATAGCAAGATGAGATAGTTGAACAAAAGTATAGCAAAGCCAGAAAGACTGAATGTGTCACTGCCTTACAAAACTAGGGTATTGCTGTGGAAGAGCTATAGGTCTAGTAAAATTGTAAATCACAGGAAAGTTTTAATGTAGATTAACATAAAATACATGGAGAATAATAACTCTAGACATACTCACTGAAAGGATCTAAATCAGTTACTACATCTCAGAAAATGGATCATGGAAGCATTGTGGATCATTTTAGGAGGATGTCTGCTCAGTACTTAAAACAAAACATTACAAATTATTAGACAAGATAAAGAATTAACGAAAAGAAAAAAGACGATGTTACTGTCTGTCCACATCTTGAGCATTACATACGGTCCTGCCCTCCCAGCCCATGGCCACGTTTAATAGAATAAGGTCAGTGGAAAGTGACAGAGGAAAGTGGCAAGTATGAGTAGGAGGATAAAAAAAGTGCTTTATAAGGACATAGATTAGCATTCTTTAGCACAGAAAAAGATTATTTAGGTGAATATTTTAAGACTGTATGAAATCATTAGCACCATGGAAAACATGAAAAGGGAGTGATTATTCACTAGTCACAACACAGGAATAAATAAATTAATCTAAGCAGCAACTTTAAAGCAAATAGATGTAGTAAAAAAAAATTAAGTGTTGCGGAATGATTGCTGCAGGATGTTAGGGAATCTAGAAAGATAAATTGGTTCAAATTTACTTTGATAAATACTTGGGTGAAGAGACTGCTGAAAACCATTAAAGACACAGGTAAAACCACTGCAAACTGTCAGGTTGCAGAAAGTTGGGGCAGTAAAGTTATAGCAATGGAAACATGACCTTATGATACCCTTTTCTCATCATCTGTTACTGAGAACACAGATGGGACTATGGACTGCATATACACTTACTTTGGCCTGAGTATAACTCCACACAGGTCCTGAGTAGCAGCAATGTCCAGGAATAATGCTTTATATAGAGAAAACTTCACAAAATCCATGAAGACCCAAAAGATCTCAAGCAAGAGGTTTCTGAGAATATTTTAAGGGGGAACAGAAAGAAAGAGCTGTAATGAAAGCAAGCTCCACACATTTTGTTGTCTGTAAAGAGTTTATTGAAACATCAGATTCAGAGAGAAAAAAAGTCATAGAATCACCAAATCACAGACCATTTGAGGCTGGGTGTCACCCCTGGGGATCATCTAGTTCTTGCTTATGGCTGGGTCAGCAACAGCCCATTGCCTGGGACTGTGTCCAGCTGGGTTTAGAATATCTCTACAGATGGAGACCTCACAATCTCTCTAGTCAACCTGTGCTGGTGCTCGATAACTCTCCCAGTAAAGTATTTTTTTCTTATGTTTAAGCAGAATTTCCCCTGGTTCTTTTTCTGCCCATTGCATCTTGTCCTATCACTGAATACCACTAAGAATCTGGCTCCATCTTTACTTCATCCTGTCAGGTATTTATATACATTGGTAAGATCCCCCTGAGCCTTTTCTTCTGCAGGCTGAACAGTCCCAGGTTTCTCAGCCTCTCCTCATGTGTGTCCTAAGCCCTTCATCATCTTTGTGGCCTTTTGCAGGATTTGCTCCAGTATGCCCATGTCTCTGCTGTACAGGGAAGTCCAGATTTCAATATAGCACTCTGGATGTGTCTTACCAGAGCTGAGTAGAGGAAGGATCACCTCCCTCTGCGTGATGGCAATGCTCCCTACCATGCAGCCCAGGATGGTTTTGGCCTTCTCTGCTGCAAGGGCACACTGCTGGCTCATTTAGTGTCCACCAAGACTCCCAATGCCTTTTCTGCCAGACTTTTCCAACACATTGGCCCCCAGCATAGAGGTATATCCTCAGTGATCCATGGGGTTATTCCTTTGCAGAAACTTCATGAGATAACCACTGGCCCTTTTTTTTCCAGCCTGTCAAGGTCCTTCTGAATGGTGACACAACCATTTGATGTATCAGCCACTCCTCTCAGTTTTGTATTGTCTGCAAACTTGGTGGGGATGTACTCTGCTCCATCATCCAGCTCGTTACTGAAGTTGTTAAATCACTGCCCTCAGTATTGACCCCCTGGGTGCATCACTGATGATGAGCGTCCAGCTGGGCTTTATGCTGCAGGCAGATCATAACCTTTTCAGGCCATCACTTCAGCTGGTTTTCTGATTTACCTCACTGTCCACCTATCTATTCTACATTTCCTCAGTTTGTCTATGAGGAAGTTATGAGAGGTAGTGTCAAAAGCCCTACCAGAGGGAAGAGGACTCTCCCTCCCCTTCCCTTGATGTGGCTGGGGGTTCAGGTTCTGGTACCTGCAGGGGTTTGGAGAAGCTCCAGTCAATCTCATTTGCCATTTCTGATGCTGCGCAGCCTGTGGACCCCCTCCTGCAGCTCCTTCAGTTGGCACTATAGGCCATCCCTAGCACCCATGTGCTGCAGGTGAGGAGCACGTCTAAGCTGGATCCCTGGTGAGAAGCCTCTAGTGTCTTCACAACCCCCTGCCACAGTCTTAGGAGCTCACTGTGGTCTGAGGTCTCTGATGTGCCAGGGGTAGGTGGTCCTGTGCAGCTGGGAAACATACCTTGCAACATGTCACAACAACTACAGAGAGGCAGATGCTGTTCTGAGTAGAGATGCTGGCCCCTTCTGTGTGTTGTCCTCCAAAACCTGCTGTGTCTGGGAGCAGACTAGCCAAATCAGAAAATCATCACTTATTTTTAGTTTTGCACTGGGCTTGTAAGCAGAGCGTCAACTTTTGGCAGTTCTCACTCCCAGCAGATGTATGAGCTGCACTCTGTCCTCCAAAACAGCTGGAAATGTAATTAAAACAAGATGCTTGTCCCTGTGTAGACCCTTACAGACTAACCAAGTCTGTTCCCTGAGTCTGTTCAGAGTCAAGTCCTTTCCATTCTTTTTCTAGAGCATTATAATCTCCTTCAGGTTCACAAGTGTTCATCTCTGTGTTTGGAAGAGCACAAGGGCTCAGGACTCCATAAAACTCTCTCAGCTTTCTGTTTAACCACATTCTAAGGTGTTTAGGTTTAGATATACAAAATATATGGTTGCTCTAGAACTTTCTTATTCTGGGCTGCAATTTCCGACATGTAAAATAAGCATAATACACCTTCAGGCCACCTGGTATTTGAAATTATGAAACTGTGGAAACAAATCATGTAACTTAACAATTACAGCTTTGTTCAGTCTGAGCTATTCTACATTAATGGGTCAATTTCTAATTTAAAAATGTTTTGCAGGGACATTTTTCTTTGTTTTCTAAATCAGAAATTAAAAATACAAGACTATTCTATGTAATTTCATGTAATGCAAATTCCAATTCCCGCATAAGTCTCACAGTCAATACTGTTAGAAACGTATGAGTAAATTAATGATAATGAGAAAAACCTCCTTAGGGGGTTAATTTTAAGAGTGTGTTGTAAACAAGGAATGAGGCCACATGCTGAACAATGCAGAACAAAAATTTAATAGGTTGCTACCCTTTAAGTAAGATTTCATCCATTCTTTTCAGAAAATGAGGATGAAATCTTGAGAAAGAAGTAGCATTTGTTCAGGTAATTAGAGACTCTATCATAGCACATGCCATATGCACATAAACATGTAAACTAAAATGAGAAGGAAACTTTGATTAAGTTTCCTAAAGTTAATTAAGGAAAATCTTAAGGAGATCCTACAAGAGGCCGTCTAGGACCTATGACGAGGTCATCAAGAAGACAGAGACAGGCAGAGTGAGAGAGAACAAAACTAAATTGCAACAAGAAAGGTTCCGATTCCATGAAAAGAGAAACTTTTACACCATGAGGACAGCCCAGCAGTGGACTGGGTTTCCTGCGGACCGCACATTTTCAGGATCCATCCATGAGCAACCTAGTCTAACTGCCTAGCTGACCCTGCTTTGAACAGGACGTTGAATGAGTAACCTCCTGGAGTCTCTTCCCACCTTGATTACCCTATGAATTTCCTTTTTTCTTCCATTAGACTTCTTGACTTTGCAACCTTATTCTATACAACACATTGTATTTATGTATTGTCACAGAAAGCTTGCAAAGTTTGCTATTTGCGCTTTCTCCTGTAACTAAACTACTTTCAGTAAAAAACCTTCACAAACCAAAGGCCATCCGAAATAAATTGATCACTCTGATTTCTAAGTTATTGTTTCGGATCCTGTGTGGCAATTTAAAATAAATGTTCATACTGATCCCTCCAACTATGGATTGTTGGGGAATGGCTCTTTCCACTGAGATTTCAAAAAATGTCATATAGCCCTACCAAAATTGATTATTTTATTTCCAGACTCTGCCTTTAAATCTGACTGTGCAACTAGCTGTGGAGGAAACTAGGACCAGGCCAGTTATTGCTTCAGCTTTTTTGTTTTTATAAATTGCTTTTGTTTTTATAAATTGCTTCAGCTTTTTGTTTTTAGGATTGTCCAGTGATCTTAAAACATGAGACATCTTATCACAACCATCCCCTGACCCCGTGGCAGGGTAGCATACTCTAGCTTCACTAACAGTGAAAGAGCTAAAATACAGTACTCCAGAGGGTATTTTTGTTTATGGGAGAAGAAAATCCATCATCTTCTCTTTCCTTTTTTTTTTATTGTGTGAAAGACTTTGAAAGGGAAGGAGGGGTCAAGACCAGGGTGTTTCCACTGAATATGAGCTTGGAGAGATTTATAAAGATCATCTGGGGAGACTTTACACCCCCAGGGTAAAAGGGATTGCAGATCTCTCAACACCAGCTGGGTAGATTTTTTTTTTCTAGCGAATAATAATTGGTAAAACTAGGATTTCAATCTGCCTGAATTTAAATAACAAATTCAGTCCAGCTGTATTGAAAGGTTTTAAGTAGGTTGGCTTGTTTGCTTTAAGCATTAGACACACAAATCCAGAATAAAAGAAAAAGGAATAATGTTCCCCAGGCACACAAGAGCTCAGGAAGCAGAACTTTTCAGTATTTTTCAGGGACATGCAGGATACTAGAGACGCAAAGTTCCATTTTCTGCTTGAGGGAACTGAAACTTGCCCTCTTACCTTCCTGGTGTAAACCAAGCAAACGAGTTGCCCTCATTCACACTCTGTGATATAAAGAATATATATATCCTTTTTTCTAATGGAATATAAGAATATCAACAGGGATTAGAGAGAATGCTCAACTTAGAATTGTCCTACCAGGCTGGAGAGTGGGGTGCTCTGCGAGGATAGGGGACATGTAGGAGAGGAGAGAACTCAGCTTGTCATAGCTTGAGTGAGAAATCTGATCCCTGAACCTATGGAGAAAAGGCATGAAATTGCCACATCATATTTTATGAAGCTAACACTTTATGTCTTTGGCTTTTCTTTCAAATACCTTAATGGTTTTATTTGTGCCAAATGGGAACATTTCGTGTCAGAACATCTTTTTTTTTGTTCTTGCCAAAATAAGAATTTAGAATTTGGTCGGTGCCAATGACATTTTTATTTCTCATTTCCTGTTTTACAGCAGAATAAAAAAAATAAATCAGTAATTCACATGGAGCTCTGCTGCAGGTTTGCAAGGGTTATTCAGTTTAGAGCTGGAGTTGGAGAGCTCCTTCCAATCCTGGAATAAATAGGCACAGGTCCTGTTGGCTTTAAAGTTTATCCTGGTAACTATCCAGGGCTGTGTTTGAACCATGGAATAGAAAATATATGTAACTGAAGAGAAGTTAATAAAAGTTTTAGACACCCATTAAATAATGCACCTTTAACGCTCTAGACACAATAATCCCAGTGCTTCTAAAATTAACATGGGCTGGTTTTGTCCTTGCTTGACTTGCAGTGTGGTCCTATCTCATATTACTGATAAACCCTGGAAATACAGGGACTGTTCCTTCTGCATGAATCCTTCACAGCTCAGTTCTAAGGATACATGCTGTACCTTGGGCTCTGTCAGGATATACTGTGCTTTTTTCTCATCTATTCATTCCTTTCAGTCTTAAATGTGCAAGATCCTCTCTATTGCCATGGGGATAGCCATTCAGTCAGAAAACTGTTTAATCCATTTCAGACACTTACATGGTAACAGTAGGCTTAGGTTAATTCCAGCTTTTACTCCTGGTGAGGATAAAAACAAATCCTTCATTTTAAAATATGCCCTGATTTCCAAGTTGCCCATTTGATTTTGTTTGCTTCCAGCAGCATCTAGCAATGATTCTTGGAAAAAATGATCTTTCTTTTTCGGTACCATAAATCTGAAAAAGAAAGATATGTTCTTCATTTTCCACTTTGGTTCTTTTCAGATGTATACTAGATTTTAAAAGTCTCTTCAGACCTCCATTGCTACCAGACATGATTCCTTGCCAGACCAATCAGACTCACTGTGAAATAAGGTTTCCTGTCATATTAAGGTACAGCTGTCATCTTAACCCTCAGTGCTGTAAACAAGCAGTTGCTGGCAGTGAATCATAAACAAAACTATAATCTATGTACTTCTATTTTCCACATGTCTGGCCAAGAAAGGTATCTCTCCATGACATCATTCCATCTCATCCATTTCCCTGTCTCCTCAGCCTTACAGAACTTTTATCCTCCTTTTTATTTCTTCTGCATCCACTTCCCTTGCGTCCCCTTGAATCATTTCTCTGTGCCATTTTGGTTACTGTATGTAGCCCAGCGGTGACTCATGGAAATGCCGGTAGACTCCTCGCCTATTTATTCTACCAGCCATATCCTGTTATTTGTCTGTCTCTCAGCTGTTCTTGTAACCAGACACTTTCAGCTTGACTTTACAAATGTTGCTTTTCTTGCTTAGGGTTTTCATTCTTGAACATGCAACCTCAGTGTTGCTCCGGCACTTTTTCTGTCTCTAATTTTCTACGCTCTACTGACTAAAAGAACCCTACCTTTTTGGCAGCTTAGCAGAATGCATCCGTCCACCTTCTTACTTCTGCAGTGGAAACAGAATTGACCTCTTCTTCTTACATCAACTATGAGCTGTTGGCCCTCTTCTCTTGCTTCAGGGAGCCCAACCCTGGGAGAGGCCAAAGGACTGCTGCTTTAAATCTGCTCCCTTTAACTCTGGCACCACACTCACAATATGATGACTTCAGTGCACTCTGTATGTGGGTTCTCTTTATCTATACATCTTGTCTACCAAATAAATTAAAATATTTCCCACTTATGGATGTCTACAACTGAATTATTTTGTTCCTCCTTCTATAAAGGAATGACAGAAGTAAAGGAGAAAAGAATGAAAAGAGGAAAAGAGAAGACAAAGGCTCTTTTCTGTTTATTTTCCTTCTTCTCCTGTAACATTTCCTATTTCTTTTTCTTGACATTCCTTAACTAGAATAAGAGTTGTGTGGATTCGAGGGGAAAAAAAGCATGTATTCTGATTCTGCTCTCTTTGTCATTAGAGATGGCATCCTGTTCTGGTTTTGTTTAGTGAGGGGGCCCTAAGGTGGTAGCTTCTGTAGGAATCTGCTAGAAGTCGCTCCCCTTTGTTCAGTGGACTCGGCCTATCCCTGCTGCTGGCCAAGGCCAAGACAATTGGTAGCAGAATGTCCCGTGATAACGCCTCTGTGATAACGTATTTAAGAAGGGGAAAACAGAAAAAAAAAAGGAGAGAAGATGTGAAGCAGCTGAGTGGGGGCAGAGAGGGGGAGACGCGAGCCTTGTGGGCCTTGCAGGCCTCACCCTCTGGCCTCCCACCAGGCAGCTGACTGGGCCCAACTCGGCCTGGTCCGGCTGCAAGAAGTGGAGAGGAGATGAGAAGTGAATAAGATGTAAAAAGGATCTTGAGAGGCGTCTGCCAGCATGTTGTGAGGAACGGCTGCAGATGTCAAGGTCAGTGAAGAAGGAGGGGGAGGAGTAATGTGGCTCCTGGCAGAGATTCCCCTGCAGCCTGTGGTGACGACCATGGTGGAGCAGGTTGTCCCCCTGCAGCCCATGGAGGTCCACGGAGGGGCAGAGATCCACCTGCAGCCCGTGGAGGAACCCACACTGGAGCAGGTGGAGGCCTGAAGGAGGCTGTGGCCCATGGAGGGCCCACTGGGGCAGCTGTTCTGGAGGGACTGCACCCCGTGGAAGAGATGACCCACGCCGGAGCAGTTTCACGAAGGACTGTGGCCCGTGGGAGGGATCCCACAATGGAGCAGGGGAGAAATGCGATGAGTTCCTCCCCCGACGATCAAGCAGCGGTGTAAAACAATGCGTGATGAACTGACCGCGATCCCCATTCCCTCTTCCCCCTGTGCCACTCGGGTGGAGGGAAGGTAGTAGAGATAAATGTTAAGCCCAGGAAGAGGGAGGGGTGGGGGGAGGTTATCTTGTTCCCTGTCTCATTCTCCTTCTGGTTTTAGAAATAAATGAATAGTTTTCCCCAAGTCAAGTCTGTTTTGCCCGTGACAGTAACTTTAAGGATTTCTCCCTTATCTCAAACCTCAAGCTGTTTTTCTTATATCATCTCCCCCTATTCTCTCGGAGGGTGGGGAGAGTGGGAGAGAGACTGTGTAGTCTGGTCCCGATCGGGGCTGAACTACAACACATCCATAAGATAAAAGGCCCTAGTGCTATGTCTCAGCAACATCTTTACTACCGTTTTTGCTACTAATATTTTAAAATTATAAATCATATTAGGATCAAGTAGAATTTTTTTCTTGTCCTTATTTTTGTTCTATTATTGTCTTCCTATGTTGACATCTGTGCTTTTCAAAGTACCGCAGACATCTCTTCCTTGTGATGTAGTTTTCTTCAGTCTCAAGCTCAACATTGTACTGCACAAAGACTTCTGGATTTAAAATATCGAAGTTTCTAGCTCCTTCCTATAGCAACTGTGCTTATCAGTCTTGCAGCAAGTCTCCAAAGAAACAAGGTGCTTCATACTTCCTTCCTTCAGAATCCAGCTTCAAAACCTGCGTGCTCTGGTAAGGACTTCAGCATCAGGTGTGTTTTAGAGCACAGCCAATATTCACAGTTGCTGAACTCTTGCTTTCCAGCCCTCTTGCTGAGAGCATCCCACTAAAATACAGCACCTTTGTAAAAAAAGAAATGCTGTTCTCAGATGTCACTTGCAGCTGTAGGCTCTGACAGAAAAGGTGGCCAAAAGGAAAACATTTATTTATGGGTGGAGCATATGTCACCAGCAGCAAAACAAGAAAGTTCGAAGAAATCTTAGAGTTTCAGTATTATCTGTCCAGCTAACATTGAGACTCACTGGCAAACAAAGAGTGTAAGATCTTCTCATCTGTAATTTTTAAACTGTCAGTCACAATCACTTGAATGCTCAAGATCTCCTATGTTACAAGCCCACTGTTTGCTAAAGGCTCTGATCTAAAGACAAAGAAAGCTGTTAGTCTCACTTAAAAATATCCTAGGCTGACAGTTTTCATAATTTTCCTCATGGGATTTATAATAATCTCAAAATATGTACTATTGAAAATTCAGACAGTAGGAAGACATGGAAGACACATCCATTTTGGCTGGATATACATTATTTTCATGCATTGGTGAAAGGTTTCTTTTTCAGCAGCAAGACTGCAGCATTCATGTGGCAAAAATGAAAGGTCAAAAGTATTTCTGATGCAAAGCTTGGTGACTTTGAAGTCGGATGCCACTAGGCTTTGCATAAACTTCTCAGGTGATTCTTAATGTCTTAGAATCCAAAATCTCATTTTCTAAAGTGACTTTTGACTTTTTGGGGTAGGACTCACATAGTCTAATTTCTACCTATACTGCTATTTAGCTAAAGAGCTGTACCCAGATGTCAGCCTGTGAATTTTGGAAGGTCCACAAAAGCTAAGCAATACCTAGAACTCAGGCAACCTGCTGTTAAAATTTCTGTGTGTTCAATGATTTACACTAGTCTCCTACACTATAGACAGGCAGCATCACCCTTCCTCTTCAAAGCCACGTTCAGTTTGGGCATTTACTTATGCTTGTAATTCCTCCGTAGTAGGTGGATATAATGGCCTTTTTCTGAAGTCTCCTTCATAGTCCTTTGAGGAAAAAGCAAAATGCAAGTGTCTATTGGCACAAACTTGCAGGAAGGAGAGAGTGAATCAGAGTCTTCCGCAGAACATTTCTTGACAATTTGCTGTTCAAAGGATTAGGCAATTATCACCTCTCCACTTAAAATAATCTCTTATCCTCACCTAAGATGTTATTTTCCTTGCATTGGTCTTTGAAGAAATGATATGCAAGTCCTTGTCTAAAACTGCCATTCATGAATACTTGGTTCTGGTTGGATTTAGCATTTGAGATACCAAAAGAAATCAGTGCCAAGTTTCTTATTGCTTCTTCTCAACAAGCTGAAAGCAAGTAATAAACGTAATGCAGGAAGTATCTCTCAAGTGTATATCATTCACTCCAAAAAAATAAGGAGCAATCTGTGATTTTTATTCTGCTCTTGTTCACTTCACTGGCTGTAGGGTTAGGCCTGTAAGCACATCTTTTTTTTTCTTTTCTCTTTTTGTCCTAATTGCATATGACTCTCTTCTCTCTGTTGACAGAGAAAAAGTGCTGAAATGGATTCTAGTAAAATTGTCATCGTTAGTACCCTGAATTGATGCTGCATAAAGACACCATTTGCTACAACTGTAAATTCCAGGATGCTAGATTTTTTTTTTATTTTTAATTAAAAAATCAGTAAAGTAGGATAGCAACAGTAAACAACTACTTTTCAGAGATATCTTCTATCCAGTTAATAAATTATGCCCTCTCTAGGAAAACCTTACTTGTACATTCACCAACAAGGCACTTTGGCTGCCTAAAGACTTAACTCCTTTCCCTAGCCTGCATTCAGCAGAGAAGAATGAATAACTTATATGCTTTCTGAGTTACAAAAAAAAAAACCTGTTCTCTTGAAGAGGGGAAATATGCGTACTGCCTTTGTTAATATCTATGTATGATTATAGACTCCAGCTCTCAAAGTTGAATGGTCTGAAGCAGGGGTGCCCACTTCTCACTGCAATGCCAAGCCTGAGTGTGGGCTGGTCCCCCCGCAGCAGCCTGTGCCTCTACAAAATGGGTGCTGGTTTATAAACAGCAAGGACAATGAGGGAGTTTTGATTCAAGAACAGTCCTGAAAAACTTGAAGACATTGATCTAAATTATTGCAGGCTCATGAGAGGCACTACTGAAAACTATCATATTGCCACCTACTACCAGTTGTGTAAGAACAAATGATTTTTTTCGTATGCTGCCCCAAAGGATGATTTACACTTTCACTGCAAATGCTTCATAGATTTACTTAAAAACCAAAAACCTGTACATCTGTACTTAGAACAATGAATAGAAGGTGAGGAGAGGCCAAACAGGAGCTTTCCACAAGCACAATTTAACCAGTACAAGCAAAAAAAAAAAAAAAAAAAAAAAAAAAAAAAAAAAGAAAAGATAATAAGAGCTGTTCAATAGGAATATATGCTCACACATAAAAGGACAGTTAAATGAATTGGAATTGACAACTGATCTTTTTTACGAGAGTTCATCATGGCAACAATCAGTTTTAAGATGTGTGTCTTTGACATTGCTTCAGTGGACACTTGCAAATATGCCTGAGAAATCTGGAAAACTCCTTGTATAACTAAGGAAAAAACAAGCATGCAAACATAATAAATCTTTATTTCCTTGCAACAATAATTGAACTCTTTGAAGCCTTAGGCCAAAGTCTGCTCTTCTGAAGCCCAGGCTTGTGATCTTGCTTTTTGCCCTGCTCCCTCCTCTGAGGATCCTCAATCCCACCATGTCATGCGCACTGCAGCCAAGGCTGCCTTTGGCCTTCACATTCCCAGTACATCCTCCCTTGTTTGTGAAGACGAGGTCCAGCAGAGCACATCTCCCCATTGGCTGCTCTGTTGCGTCTGTTTAGGTCGATCTATCTCAACCAGTTTCATATGTCTGCAATGGAGATACCTACATCTATGCTAAGAACCCAAGGGCCATGTTACAGTCAGTGGAAATAAACAGGAAATTTCGCTATGTGGTTCATCCAATCTATTTTAAACTTCTACTTCATGCTGAATTGAACCTCAGTTATAAGTGTTTATATCTCTCCATCAACTATAAAAAACGCAGAGGGTAACTAACTTGCGAGTAGACAAATGCATTTGGTCATACGGGTCCTATCCCCAAAGACTCTTTCTGTCTGTTTGTTCATTCTACTTTGTTGAAGATTAAGTGAGTTTTCAACTTTCAAAATGGATTTTATTCTTTGTTGAAACCAGCAAATGCCCTTATAGCCTCCCATTTCTCATTTAGATTTGCATTAAAATATAGAAGGCTAAAAAGCAGAACATGTCATCCTTGACATGAAATAACTAAGTCAAATAATAACTACATTCATATATGCACATATATACATCAGTATGAACACATACTGATATCTATCAGTATGGTACACACACATAACAATACTCGTACAAACACGGTTATGAAAATGAAGCAATTTAAAAAAAATAAGTTGTGGTAAACAAAATAAGAGTAAGTGACATTTGTTTTTCTGTTTGAATGTAGGATGTAGAACAAAATAAGTTTATGCCAATTTACATTATCCTTCTGAAAATCCATGTCTAGCACTGGAAGAGCAGATTGACAAAAACAATAACTCACCTTGTAAAAGCAAAAAAACCAAACACACACAAACCAAACCATTAAAAATAGCTGATGTATAAAATCTAGGCAGGACTGACACATTTTATTCTACTGAGAAAAAAACATTAAATGCTTTAGAATGGTCATCAAGTAAAAAGAAAAGGACAGTGATAAAGTAAATCAGAATAAATTAGATGCTTAGGCAAATAAGTGCATTCAGAAAATATTTTCTAAAATAAAATTATTCATTTCTTCACTGGAATTCTGGCTAAACACATTGTACTCATTCACTAGCTAAAACAAGAACGAGGCACAGAAAACAGAAAGCAATGTGTCTGTAGAATGAAACTTCCTCCCCTTGCTGAAAATCAACTATTTTCTCTCTCTCTGGTGCTATTACCAAAGAGGTGACAAGAAGACACACCAAAGTATTCCTAAAGATAAAGCCTAAAGGGAACCTGAAGTTTAGAACAGAATCACAGAATGGGTGAGGCTGAAAGGGACCGCCGGATGTCATTTGGTCCAACCACCCCTGCTCAGTCAGGGCCACCTAAAGCAGGTTTTCCAGGACAATGTATAGATGACTTTTGAGTATCTACAAGGAGGGAGACTCCGCAACCCGACTGTGCTACTTCATTTTCCCAATCTGTGATTATGACATGAACATAAAAGGTATTCTGAGTGATAATCTAATATGATGCACTTTTAAGTGTGTTTTAATACAGCTCAGAAAACGAAATAAAAAGTAAGAAGTAGACCTTATGACAAACTAAGATGCTATAGTCAATAGCAGAACTAATACTAGAGCTGTCAGAAAGTAGTTCTAATAAGAAATCATTGCACACTTGTATGGAATGGTAGAGCAACTAAACACTTTGGCAGAGTGAGTCACAATAGGCGACAGGCTATGAAAGCCCAATGTAACTGCAGGTGTGTGTCTGGCCCCATTTCTTGCAGTCATTGTGTGATGATGGCAGATCTTTTACGTACTTCTAGTCACCACTGTTGCACAGTAAAGCTACGTTTGATGAGTCTCAAGCACAATCTATGCAATGGTGTGTGCTTGGATATGCAGAGGGCTTATATCAAAGATTAAATCCCCTAGATATTTGGATAGGTGATTTAGAGACAATTCTGGCAGGCCGAGCGACAAGTCCCTATTGCATTGCACAGTGGGTCCACCCTCAACCAGGCCAGGACTTTGCTGGATCTCGACACCCCCCAGAGCTCCTGCATTTGCCCCCAGCACAAAGACGTTAGAAGAGAGTGGACCAGCGCAGATGTAAACTTAGCTCTGCTGTGGGGAGGAATATCTGGGCTAGAGATCATAAAAATCCCACTGGATGTGCCTGTTTGGATGGGTTCTGAGAACTCTACACCAGGATAAGGTATTCTTTTCTTCAGAAGGTTAACATTGTTCCCCACCCTTCATGACTCTGTTGGGTTATTTCAGTAACTCTCTACATCCTGATTTCCAACCCTGTTCCTCTCTTGTCCGTTATACGGGTACACTGGGCATGAGGCCAGTACTGATTTTGTTTCTGGTTTTGAAGATCAGAAACAGTGCTTGGTGGAAGAGTTGGGACTTCTTCCGGCAATTCATTGCCTGGCACTCACTCTCCAAATAAAAGAGAGTGCAGGGTCCCTAAGAGCTGTTTCAGGCCCTGGGTGAAATTCCTTTAGACTTTTCAAAATTCTCAGCAGCTCTGACAGAATCTTATTAGAAGTCGTCTGGGCAGAGAATTGTTGTGATTATAGGTGGCTTTAATATGACAAAATTGAGAAAATATTTTAACATGCAGTTGTTACATGCCACCAACATATGCGCTTAATGTTTCTCCGCTACATTATATGAACTTCTTCACCTTAGCTCTAACTGACATCTGCTGTAAATTTGCTTTTCTTAAGTAACATTTCATTAAAGAAAATTATTGGAAACTATGTGCACCTAAATTATCCTGGTGTGATTCCACATTTTATTGTCTTCCATGAAACCAAAGTGGCCCCATCTGCTTAGGCCAGTCATCATTACTGTATTTCACCTCTTCTCTGCAAATATTTTTATTGTCTTCCTGCTAATATGAGAAAGCATTCTGTAGAATTCATTAGGTTATTGTACTTAGCTGTGCAAAGAGCAATGCAAGAACACAAGAAGGTGATTAGGAGTTTGAAAGAGATTACTTTTCACCAGAAAAAGCAGATCCTGCCTAAGAATCACAACTACATTTAAACAGCTAAATACTTTTATCAATTTGATTCTTAGCAATTCTGGCACAACGTGTGCTTCTTTTCTCCAAAGTCAACAGGAGCTTTTATCTACATCTTAAAAAATTCTTATTATGCTCACAAATATTAAAGGATCAAAGAAAATATTGTTTCATGATAGTGAGACAAATGTTTCCCCACAGTAACTTAGGAAAAAGAGCAAAGCTGTCTTTTTAGGACTCCTAATTCTCTGAAATTATAGGACCTGACTGACGTGCTGCAGCTCCTGACAATGGATTGCGGTAGGTAAGAGCCTGGCAGTTTACAGAGGGAAAAATTAATCAACTGCAGTAGCCTCTCTCAAGCTTTCCCAGGTAGGACAGGAAACACTGAGTTGAGTCAAAAACAGAACGCGGCGGATGTAGGAAACAGAGAGAAACAACAGGTCATTACCAGGCTGCCTCTCCTTGGGGAACCTCTAGTATCTGGCTGCATATTCCTTCAAAAAGCAAAGAAAAACCTGCTCCATTCTAGCTGATCCCTCTCTCCTCTTAACCGCTTTTTTTTTTAAACAAAGGTGCTGTTGCAGAAGCAGTGAGGCTGGTTCAGCCCCAAATAATTCATTAATTATTCCTTCATCTTTGATAATCTCTTGCTCTGTTTAAGGTAAGAAAGACAAATGTTCATTTCAGGATTTGCATTAGGTTTCTCATTAAGACCTCACTTTGGTTTGAAACTCAGCAACTGATCTTCATTGGTCTTTTTTGTAGTCCCAGAATACAAAAAATGGCATCCTCACCCTTCTGCCCTCCCGTAGCTGAATAACAAAACAGCTTGCAGCCGTGTTAGTTACGGGCGCAGCATGATGTTCTCTGCCACAAGCTGCCTTTTCACTCCAGATCTTTCAAAGCTTTATAGCATTTTCTCAAGGTATTGATGTGCTTGGCAGCAGGCACCACCTCTTTGTTCTCTTTCTGTACAATGTCTGGCTGATGGGCCCTCCATTCAGGACTAGCTCTCACAGATCTTATAGGAATGCTGTCATAACAACAAGCGTAGTTAAAACTAAATGCCACACAGTCACTGGATTTGCTGTAACCGAGTCTACAGAGATGTTGTACAATTTCTGTCTTGAAGACTGTCAAGAAAACAATTTGATTAGAGGGAATGATGAGGAAATATGTCAACTTTCCTTAAATAAATAGTCAAGGCTGACTTTCAGGTTCCTTAGTTGCCCAAAGTTACCTGAAACACACGGCTGGAACTTTTCTTTCTCTCCTTAGAACTGGTGTCAGGCATTATCATGGGGAAAGTCCTGACTGGCGTATTCCACTAGCAATCCAACCACAAACACGTTCAACCTTCAGTACCTTCTCTCTTGTGTAGTCCTAAGGCCTCTCAGCATTTTCAAAATACTAAAGATCACAGCTGAGAACAATCAGAGCCTATACATCATGTCCAGTCTCTTAAAAAAATTAGAACTCATTTTCTTTCTGAATGCTATAAGAGGAAATATCAAAACCAGTGCCAAAATAATATAAATATTTCCTACAGAAATATGTTCAAAATTCAAAGTTTTAATATTAGCATCGAAATTAAATTATTTGAAAATTTGGCATAGTGGAATGTGATGGGACCCAGCCAGCACTTTCAAAAGGATTTACTTTTCACTATAGTAACTTCCCAGAAAGATCAAAAGGCTTCTATACTCAAAAAGACAGTTCTTATTAGGATATAAATACTTCAAAAATAGAGAAGCACTCAAAGTGACTGGGTGAGATGGAACAGAAGTAAAAGGGTTGATAAACAAATCTCTCTTCCGCCCATTGTACCTTTGCCTTCTGGAGTGGTTTTGGCCAACTCTAAAGCTTTCTGCTTGGGATCATACTGTGCCCGTTCCTCTCAGCTCCCCAGGATGTCTTCCCTCCCATCTCCGTTGACGCTGGCTGCATGCCAGCAGCCTGCTCCCCCTGCGGCCCTGGAGCAGAGGGTGTCCTGCTAGACATGGTGTCTCTCCAGCTCCACTACCAGCTTCTCCACAGCCGCCTCTGAGAGTCTGGGCTGTGGGTAGGAGCTGGCCCCATTTCCCCGGCAGGTCCCAGCAACCTTCACCCTCTCCTCCATGAGCAACCAGTGCACTAATGGAGAGTAAATCAATGCAATGTGCCACCAGGACCCACCCGGAGATGTTAAGATATACAAAACACCAAGGCTACAAATCTACTTTGTGCATCTCCCAGCCTCCTGGTCTGATGCCAGTCAACATCCAAAATTGCTCATACCGCATGTACGGTCCTTTAGGATACTGCTTCCAAAATTATTGTTGGCAGAAGAGTGTGGAAGGTGAAGGAGCAGTGTTTGAAAGAAGAAATAATCCTTCCCTTGAAGGGGTTAGTTTTGGCCATGAGGATTTATTACTATAAAACATACCTCTGTCATACTCTCTTCAAAAAACTCCACCTCAATTATTCAAGATAATTTTAGGAATAAATAACTGGAAAATTCTCCAGCAGTATCCAGCGAATAGAAAGCTTGTTTGTGTTTGCACTTTTGCTCTCTACTTCCATGATCTTGGCAGATGGGTGTGAAACTCTGCGCCTGAGAGCACAGTGTGGCTCTGCGAGACCCCGGCAGAACCCTGAGTGACGCAGGAGCACCCACCCAACTGCAGGGGTAACACAGGCAGTGTTGGCAGGTCTCTAATGAATTAGCCGAGTAAAATTCAATATGAAGTCCAGGTTAGAGGTATTCTCCAGCACACATAGCCAGTTCCCCTTGCACCCAGCAGGTATGTACTACGGGGCGTCTGCACAGCTGAGACTGGCACTGCCTCTGCCTTCTTCTCCCCTGGCCCTGTGCTTCTCTCCGTTTGGCATCTCGGCTTTAACACCGGTGCCAGCTCCCACTCACATCACCTGCAGTATTTAGTAGAGCCCAGAGACTCAGCTTCCCAGCAGATCAAAGGATCTGGTTTTGCTTGCTCTCAAGTTGCTAGGAGATCTGCTATTTCCTAGCTATAACCTCTCAGATAAAAGGGAATTACTACTTCCACATTTCAAAAATAAAAGAGATTTTTTTTTGCTTTTTGCCAGGGATCAGATCTGGTATGGGGGCGGTGAGCACTCCTACATTGCCAGATCTTCTGGGAGATGAAGCTACAGACTGACCCTGGTCTTGGGCCTAGCTAGTGTTTGGGTGGCAACCACTCACCCAGGCATCGCCTGAATTGGCATACCCACACCTGCAAATCTGGGCATCAGGGGAAGTCTCGGGGTGGAAATGGAAACAATCATAGAGGTTAGTTACTCCCCAGAGAAAGCTACTGCTGCACAGGTATTTTTTGTATTACAAGTTTGAATTTGTGGGCCTAAGGGCTATTTTAAACTCCTAGGAGAAAAAGAAAAGGAAAAGGAAAGGAAAAAGGCATGGGTTTAGATTTCCAGTGACCTCAATGTAAAGGGCAGCAAGACCAAAAGGACCAGTCTGGCAAGACATTTGGGTCCTTAACCTTCTCAGGAGAGTATTCCCTCCGAAATAGAAACTACTCAATGGTTCAAAATTTGGCATGTGCTTATCTATCTCACTGAACAAGTGCACTGCAATACATTAGCTGGAAGGAATGGAAGAGACTCTTTCTTTATACGATATCTTGTTATTGCAAAATGAAAAAACAATTTCAGCATCCCAAATTTGATCTGCACATTTCATTTAGTATTTATCTTGAGGATATTTTTATATTAAATTGTTCACATAGATCTTTTTTGCCCTGGATTTTTCAAATATTGTTCACGTTTGGGATAATACCTTTTCACTGCTTATTTGATAACCAGTACTTTATCAAATTCTGTTGCACTTATTACCTAGGGTTTTTTTTTATAGAAAGTACTCTTGGCACGTAGCTGAATAAAAGTAACTGTTAATCTGGATGTCTGATAGTGATCAAGTATCCTTTCTTATAGAAATGAAGATGTAACAGAATGAACATATTCTGATTTCGTTGTAGACTTTAACTAGACAGCAAGACTAATTGCAGTTGTAAGCAAGAGAACTGCAACATTTTTTTCTTTGTTAATTAGAAAGAAAATATTTGTCTTCCAAGAAAGACCTGTAATATTATTAAGTTGAGTGTTCTGAAGCTGCAGAACTTTCTAAGTCATGGCTTTTAAGGTAAAAGATTTTCCATTCCTGCTGGCAAAATTACCTGGCAATGAACCACAAATACCTTGTTTGGACTAACATTTTTTTCAGATCCTAAATCTGACTTTCAAGCTTTGTCATCTGTAAATTCTTCCATCCTTACTTTACTGTATTTTGCATACAATAGTTCAAAAGAGAGTTGTGCAACAGTGATCCACTTTTACTCTACAAACTCACACCTCCTAGAAAGGACAACTAGTGTGAGATGGTTAGCTTTTTGTCCTGTCTTTTCATTACCTGTCTTTTGATTTCTTATTTGTTTTCTTCACATATTCAGTTATGGGAAATCTTATTACAGATTTCTTTTCTGTAAGTTCCTTTTATGAGAAAAGATCAGATTTCTCTCCTTGGGGATACACAGTATGACTTTGTTTTGTTTGTTACTTTATGATGACTTTAACAATGTGTGCTGATAACTGCATTTCAACAATTCACTCCAAGAGAAACAAACTCATATTTGAGTAATACCAGTGAAAGTCAGAATTAAAAAAAAAATTAAGTCAAGCTCTTAAACTTGTGCTTAGGTACCCAAATATAAGTTTTGGCATGATATTCACTGGCCTGAGATGCCCTCACTGAAAAATATTTATTCAGAGAAAGGGACAGAGAGCGGCTCACACCACTGAAAGAACCTGCAACACTGTCATTGCCTTGTATATCCATATTTGCCTTGGCATCTGGCAGAAAAACTAATAACTGTCATTAAGGAAATTAATTCCTTGAAAAAAACTGAAAGATATAGAAAATTGTGAACTTTACCTAAACGCTTCAACTTACTCACCCAAAAGTCTGGGAGATAAAAATATCAAATTTTGACATTATAATTAGAAAAACCATGGGATGAGGACAGTTAGTTAGCTTTCTGGACAGTGTGACTGTGCCATATTTAAAATCTTTCAGTGTTAATGGTCTGAAACATAAGATCATATTTAGGGTGAAAAGAGGGAAAGGGGAATATAAAGTTTTTTCATCTTTATTCTTGAATAAGTTCATTCTCTCTGCTTTTCTGACTTTTCTGATGCACAGAGAAAACCTGAAAGAGAAGCAAGCAGTTGAAAATATCTTACTGATCAGGGGCTGACTGTAGTGCTAAGCTCTTTATCACCAAACCTCAGAAGTCTATACCTCTACAGACTTTACAGACCTTTAAAAAGTTTAGGCCATTCCTCTGACACTGGACAAACCTCCAAAACTGTTTTGGTGATGTCAGCACCCACGTGCGTAACAGAGCTCTCATTTGTTTGCTTTTCCTCCTCAACAGAATGAATTAGTTTGAGGACTGGAAACATGGTTCATGGCCTTTGTCCCAGACAGACACATGGGAAATGTACACATCCAGCTCTCAAGGATCCAAATATAGATTACTTGAATCCCCCTAAACAACACATACATGTGTGTTCTTTACCTCCTTGCTGTATTACAAGCATATCATCAGTTGAAAACTGCTATACGTCAAAGACTTTGGAAGTAAATTAACATAAGACCTTTCAGTCAGAACTGGTTATTTAAGCCTGAGATGAGAGTGTGAACTGTGTCTCATATTCCTTCCTTCCAGACAGCTTTTCAAGAACAAAATGAATTTAGATTACATAGAAATCTTTTTGGCACCATTAGTTTTTGTACAGATTAAAGATTCGTTAGAATGCATTCTTTCCATCCCTGCGTCATTGTGTGTATGTTGGCCAACATTTTTACACGTGGTGTCCTCAGGCTGAACATTTTAAAATGCCTTTAAGTACTAAACACACGCTCTGACTTTCAGATATCCCGAGCAACTGACCTCACAAATCCTGCAAAATCCCAATGTCTTTTTTCCCCATACGTAACTAAATACCAGCAATTAGCTGTTGGAGAGCAGAATTCAGTACAGGCATATTTTCTTTTGAAATTTCCAACTTGGCAGTAGATGGTTACCTGGTGTGTCATCCTATTACCGTTAAACAGCTCTTCTAGACCAGACAGTATTGAAATGGGTAAGATAAATTGTGTTGAACAGAGCTGTACAAAATCAATCTGCTATGGAAAAGAATACACAGCCAAAACACAATTATATTGGTTTAGGGAATTGAGTGATGTGGCTCAGGTTCAGCAATACTTTGAAAAACGCAGAGCAAGAAAGAGACAGTTGCAGTGAATTTCATGATTCATCAAAAGAATATATGGCACAATGATGACCTTTAAAACTGGTGAAAACCCAACAGTCTCATTTAACTTTCTCATGCTGTTTGCAGACAGCGCAAAGAGAAAGCAAAGGTCCTAAGTACTCTGGTCTTTAACTGATTTTAAGAATATACACAGTAACATGTATGCTAATTTTTGAATATTGGAGGGGAGTAGGATTTGGAGTACAACAAGTTTGCAACTTCTTATTGTTAACACTTGCCGTTCCAAGTAGCTTACAGCCAAAGACCATCGATTTTACATACTTGGTAAACAACCAAACCAAAGAAATCCCTATCATTTCTTTATCTAACTCTCTTATTGTATCTTAGCTCAACATCTGTCCTTTCAGTCACGAGCTCCTAAGAGCAGGGACCTCTAACACAGCATCAAAGAAATTCTGTTAAAAAAGGAATAAATCTAAGCCTGCTGAACCTACTGGAAAGATTCTTATTATTGCAAAAAGCTTTTGACTTATTACTCAGTCTTCCAAAAAGCAGTATCTTTTTGGGAGCTCCAATAGTTTTTTATAGACATTAAATATACAAAAGTAACATTTCTCCCCCTACCACCTTATATTCAAAGAATTATACACTAAGTGACCTGTAGAAGTTTGAAAGCTGACTCTAGCAGAGTTCTTGTTCTCTACGCATCCCCAATGCACTCATTGCCCCTTTGTCCTTTGTCCCAGCTTCCTTCTCTCACACCTCCAGTTGTTCCCAAATGTGCTCCCCTCCTCCCAGTGTTCCTATATTTATTCTCATATTCCCTCAAGGACTTTCTTTCTACTTTGCAAGGACTTTCTTTGTACTTTGCAAGTCACAGAATTTCCAAAGGGGTAAGGGACAGCGTGAATAGTGACAGACTTGAAAGTACATGCTTTTGACTGCCAGCCAGGGGGCCAAACGCAGAGGATAAGCATTGAGTTCACTCAGCAACCTTTACCTTAAATGGGACCACTCTTCACTAACCACCATCCAGTTTCTATAAAATCTGTAAGAATTTAATATCTTCCAGACATCTAGCTTGCTGTGAGAGCTTACTGGCCAGTGAATTAAGAAGATCATCTGTAATCCAGAATTATTCTGGCATCAGCATCTCCTCACTGTGGGATGCAGATCATTGTATACAGGAGAGAAGACACCCTCTGACCCTCCTGAGGTTTGTTATTCTATTTTATGCTTTGCTTCTCCACTTTGCTGTCCCACCCTGTACTCTCCTCTGCTATACTCTAGTACAGTGAAGGGATTCTTTCTCAGTTCACTTTTCAGTATAACTTATAAATATTACCTGTCTCTGTTGCCTTTTCTACGCCATGGGAGAAAATGGGATGTGGATTAAAAGCAAAAGAATATAAAACACATGCAATTAAAAATAGTGGACTACTTGCTGGGGCAGAGGAGGGGGTCAAACCTGAGTCTGGAGATAGGTACTAGCACCAGGAGTAAAGTTTATGGTAGATTTAGGTCCCCTAGGGAAATCCATCATTCTTACAATGGCCTTAAAAGCATTTCATAATTGATGAAGATAATCAAGCCAAATACCACCACAGAAAAATATTATCCAGAAATTCAAACTCATTCCTGTGCGGGTACCCTTGCACAAGTCAAAGATGCTTCTCATATGCATGCATTTCCTACCATACAAGGTGTTAAGAGGATCAAAAGCCTTGTCATGGAGAATTACTGCACAATAGAGCAGAAGCCTGTTGCAATGTACACCCTTGTGTGAATCTAAAATATTCAGCTTAAATTTCCCCATTAAGACTTTGTCAACTGGGATAAATTAATCTTTTAAGATAGAGTGTTTAAATTGACATCTTTAATCATGGTCCTTGCTTTCCTTCCCATCTCCTTATTTCACTAAGATTTTCCAGTAAGAGCTGTGGCACTTGCTGGCTCCAGCACATGATGGTGAGCACGCAGACTAAGCTTGCTCTGTAAATCTGCAAGATTATTCAAAAACATTAATGCCTGCACAGACATGGAAACAATTCTGAAGGACTTTTAAAACATAACAAAACACAAAACAGCTAAAGCAAGAATGGGAGATGTTTTAATAATGCTTAACTAAGATCTGAGTATTTCCCTTGTTTGCTCATGTTATTCTCTAACTGCTAAGGGTGAAAAAAATCCCATTAGACTCCACAGGCCTGGAGACCATAGTGCTGACTCTGGTTTCAGTGAACTGGCCTTCTCCATCTTCGCCACTGTTGTGCTGAAGCCAGCAATTTCTAACTTTTTTAATTAGTTCTTATTAGTTTGGGATTTTTCTTTTTTTTTTTTTTTAGAAGTCACATTGAAAAGTTCTAGAAATCTTTTTTTTTTTTAACAAAAGCCAGCAGTTTCCTCTGGAGAGCAATAGTGTAATATTCTAGCAGAAGATATGTTCCATGGAACAGCAGAGTTTTAGAGGCGGCGAGGGGCAGTGATGCAGGCTCTGCTAAGCATGGGGAGATGCCCTGAGTGGCCCAAAGGCAGGCGGGAAGGAAGGCCTAAATGATGGTTTCATGGGGTCCTGCCCAGCAGAAATAGGATTTTGCACCTGTTGCATTTGCACTTGTAGGTGAGGACAACAGAGGTGTCCCTGTCTCGCCGCATCCTCACCCAGAGCAGCCCTGAACACGGCTCCACAGGCCTGATATCGCAGCACCAGGGGCTTCTCAAGAAGGACCCATGGGGTGCAGGGGGTCGGATCCCAAGTCCCTGAGCCGGTGAGCACCTTCAGGTGCTCACTATAGGTGCTGTCACCTTCCCCACATGCTTCTGTCCAGATGTTTCGAGATGGAGGAGCAAGGATGCAGTAGATCGTCTTCCCTGAGGAAGTTATGGGTTGCGTTTCCATAGTGACCGCAGACCTCCGCCGCAGCCTTCCCTAGTGCTGCCTACATTTCCCCTGCAGTTGCCATAACAGCTCCACGCAGTGTCAATGCTTTTATTGAATTTCATCACAGACGCTGCGAAGGTGCAGACCCACCGCACTTCCATCACACGTGCTGCCTGAGGAGCACTGGAGGAGACAACAGTTCAGCCGAAAAAGGGATGGTGGTGAGATCTAATTGCTCCAAAACCAAATAAAGCTTAGTCCACGTGCTCACCATCATGTGCAGGAGCCAGCAAGTGCCACAGCTCTTACTGGAAAATCTTAGTGAAATAAGGAGATGGGAAGGAAAGCAAGGACCATGATTAATGGAATAATATTTCAGATGTCTCCAAAGCTGGGTTTCAGGACCTGCTCCTACAGCTGAAGTGATGTGTGGACTCAGTATCAAAGTGCTGGGTCAGGGAAGCAGAGAGGAATTCTGTCTCTCCCAGCTCCCCCGTTCTTCATGAGCCCTCCAGGTACTTCTGCTGTACGATGAGGAGAGCAACAAACAGGGAAACAGGGGACACAGGTGACAACATGTGTGGCAAGTTCAGAAAATGGCAGCCATACAGACCAGCTCATACAGTGACCCCATTTATCCTACCACCAGTGCAAATGTCTCAGGAACTCTTATTATTTTAGGTAGCAACATAATATTAATACAAATATGGTCAACAGTAATCTTTTAGATAAAGCATATTTTATATATATGGAGAGTGCTTTTCCTTGGTTCTTTTTAAACAGCTCACCTATGAACATGAACAAAACCAGTGCTTTTTGGATGTCTTATGTTTGCTCACATTCATCTGAAGTGTCCTTCCCATATGCTTGATCTTTCTTCCATCTGCTGGATAAGTGACATGGGTATGGGATATCATCTAGCTAAAGTTTAACAATGTAGGTGGGGAAATAAGTTATCTGCTATGACATTTAGCTAGTAAAATATTTGCCTTATTTGACGCTGAAAAGACAAAGATCCAAAGCCACGTGCCACATGTCTGCAGGGCCAGGTGTGAGGTGCTCCTGAAACAGCCATCTCTCCCAATGTGGGAGTTCTCCATGATCAACAGAGATGTGTCTACAGACTCTCACATCTGGCAAGCTGGGATAGTGCTCTCCAGCTGCCAGAGGGATGCTTCTGGGAGCATGACTACCAGATCAGTTTTTAAACTTACGAAAAAAAGGGTTTTCTGCCTCTCGTCTCTCCTCCTACTTTTTACAGCTGTCTCAAACTCTCATTTCTTGTCACTATCACCCTTCCTCAGCCTATGACTACCATTTTCTCTTCACCTATATATTTCCCTCCATATTTTGTATTAATTTGATAGCCAATGTAGTTTTCTTCTTTGCCCTTGGTATTAGTCTTATCCTTGCACTGACCTTCTTCTCATATGCTCATCCAATCATTCATATCTGCAAAGTTAAATTATCAGGTCATCTCCTGGTCACTAACACTCACTTTTCACATTTTCAGACAAGAACCACTGTGCTTTCTTTCATGCTGATCTCTTTTCCTCCATGCTCAGAAAATCTCAAAATTCTCAAAATGCCTACAAAAAATTGATAATATTTAGATTCTCTATGCTGTTTACTAATACCTGCTTGTTTTTTTCCATGGATTTCTCATTCATCTTTCTCTGGTTTATGCTTGACCTGCATTTTTTTAGAGGTGGGCAGTCCTTTTTGGCTCTGCATTTGAACATTGTCTGTCATAACTAGGTCCCGATAATGATACTCAGAGCTCCACCAACACAAACAGTAAATTAATTTTCTGATAAAATAAAATCCATGGACCTTTAACTTTAGCAAAGATTGAAGGCCTGATATTTAACTCTAATGTGTCTCTTAGGACACTCTACTTTATACAGTGCATGGTGAGACAGCAAGACCTTGAAATGGATATACTATGCTGAATAGAGGAACAATTAGGTGGTCTTGGAGCCAGTGTAGGAAGAACTGCTACCCAGGACCATTAGCACTTCACAGAGACATGGAGTAGCTGAGATTGGTCAGGACCTCTGGTGATTGCCTAGTCTACCCACTGTACTCTGTTCAGGGTCATCTACAGCAGGTTGCTCAGGGTTTTGTCCAGCCATGTTTTGAATATCTCCAAGGATAAAGACTCCACAAACTCTCTGGGCAACCTGCTCCAGTGTTTGGTCATCCTCACAATAAGACCTGCTCCCAAATTATTGTAGACCTCTAGGCTAACACCCACTTAGGCTGCATCTTGATAACATGCAGAAGAGCAAAGAGAGAACAGGGACAGACATTTTACCTCTGAGCTTCAGAACCCAACTATGCTTTCAGCTCATAACCAGCTCCTTTTGAGGGTGACTTCTCATACTTTCTCTAGAGAGGGCGAAATCTCAAATTTTTTTAATGCTACTGAGCTGGCTTAGTGCAACAGCCTCAATAGTCCCATATAATCACCAATTTCCCCTCGCAAGCTCCAGCAGCACCAGTGATGTGTAGAGGCTATACACTACTTATGACAAACTTGAAATAGAGCATTGCCACAGATAACAAAGCAGGGCATTGCCAATGCCAAGCGCATCATCTCAACAGTCAAAGGCTCCAGCAAAAGGATCAAGACAGATTCACAATCTAAGTAAGAAAACCTACGAAGGAGCTGGGCATGTAATGCAGGCTTCCTTGGCTATTCAAGAGAGCTGATTTTCTTTAGACTGTTCAGTGACATTTCTCCTCATTGAGTAGTATATTTCTGTCACAAACATCACGAAATATTTGTCAAAATTTTGGCATTAAAAGATCTTTCATCAGAAAAAGAAGAAAAACAGAAACGTTGAGATGTTTTCTCTTCCCGACACCTGCCTATACACACATTCCCCAGCTAAAACATTTTTTGGGTTCCTTTTAGACAGTGGTTAATTATAGAATATTTTGGCCCAGTACTGGTGAGCACTTCTGAACACTGTTTTTGGTTGAAAGCTTTTCCTGTCATGTGGGAAGTTGCAGTTTTAAACACAAAAATTCCAAACAGCATAAAAAACACAGCCTAGGACATTTATCCCTCTGTTTAAAAATCCCTTAAAAAAAAATTTACTGATCTAAATTTTCATGGTTTTCATTACTTAACTGCTATACCTAGGTACTGTCAACGTATAAAATTAGACTTTAATAAGATGCATTTGGCTCTACCTTTCTGAGCACTGCTGACAGGGCACATTTTAAAGACAACTGTTCATAATTTTCTAAGAGTGTTTCACTCTTTCCTCTCAAAAAAAAAATAAAAATTCATTGACTACACAGTCATCCTCTCTTTGTTTTGTATTCCTGTTGGGATTTCATGTTGAATAGAAGCCAAGCAGCATGAATTGTGTTAGCCGGTGTCGGTGTGATCATTTCACTCAAGTCTAGATATTCTTATCTTATAGAAAGAAATATAATGAAATGAAGCATGTATAAACTTTTCCTAGCAGTAGCTGAGCTCTCTGTGGATGTACTTTTATGGTTCAATTCACACAAAGGGTTTATGTGATAAAGGAGAAGGTTTCTTGCTAGCGTGGGCAATCATGTTAAGTTGTTTTCCTGAGATCACTAAAGTTTCATAAAGAAAACAGATTGTGGATTTTAGATTCTAAATCATGTCTATCAGCTGTAGGCTTGCGCTTTCGCCACTAACTGCTCTGCTGACTCATTGGCTGACTCATTCAATGAATTTCATGTTGTTCAATATTAATTTAGCTTAAGGAGAAGCGTGCCAACAAGCATTCGCCATCTTAACACACTCCCTCTCTCAACTTTGATTTGTAGATAATAACAAAAACCAGAGTTGGGTCAGAATGGGGAAATCCAGCATTTGCTGCCCTGCAAACTTTGATCCTGTCAATTAAAGTCTTGTGCTGGGTCAGGCACGTGGCCAGTCCCAGGAGTACTATATATGAAATACAATGGCTCTGGGTGTTGGAACTTAGTTTCAGTCCAAGTTGCCACTAGTTACAAAGGTCTGCCATGAAGTGAGACTTATAAAAATCATGCTGAAATGCTTCCAGTGGCTACACTTCAGACACTTTTAATATTTAATATAAAGTGGTGGTTTGAATATTTATGAAGAGAATTATAAGTGGATACCTCCCTGGATGGAACTTGATTTTCCATTTTTTTTAAATGCTAATGTATAAACAAACAAGATCTGGGATTATACCAAAGATAACAACTCAACCCTTTACTGCTTATGTACTTCGTCTTAAAGCCTTCTGAAATTCTTACTTCAGAAAGCACTCTAAGTGAAAATAGAAAAAAAATTATTTCAACAAATAGTACTCTTTGAACACGTTCTTATCACAGAAGGATGGTCATCTAATAATACTTTTTTAAGATCCCAGGTCAAGATTAAATTACACTGCTGCAGCTTTAACCTTCCTTCACCCCAACCTCAGCTGTAAAAGGCATCCAAAGACAACAGGAGCAGCATCCTCCCTCTAATTAAATTAGAGCTGGCCAAGACAGACCTCAAACGTTTTTCTCAAAACATAGGCAGTGTTTTAGGCTGGTTATGTTTCTGCTCCTGCTTTTTGTCAGTTTCACATCCACAATTTTTTGGGAATAGGGGAATACATAAGTATTTGGAAGCTTGCCGTCATCTGACCTTTTTTCCTCATGTCCTCAACGGAGCAAGAAAAAGCAACTCACAATTGTGGTGACTGCTTTGATGACACAACAGGTTGGAAACTATTAAGGCTAACCCATCACCTCAGAGACATTCCTACCATCCCAAGTCCCAGGGACACCAAGATCCACTACCCTGTGCACAGGAGGTCTGAAAAATTGTAGCATCTAATTTGACATCGCTACCACTTGGGCTGACAAGGAATTCTGGGCTCTAATGTCTCAGTCAATTTCCTTGGCTTTAAGGGATCACATCACACATGCTCCTAACTCACCAGTTACTGTGATAAATCAGCTAACTGCCACAATCCCATCTCTAGATGCCAGGGCAGCTCAGGAATCAGCCAGGTAACAAACTGCTTGTTGTCATAGCCGAGGCATATATAGAAGTACAACCAGCGGTGACCCTGAGTCTCTAGTGTGATAAACTCCCTATGGCATTTTGGCACTGAAAGGTTGGATGGTGACTGAATTGGGAGGTTTCAGAACTTTCATTTGTGATTTGAAGAGCAACACTCTGCCTAAACCCCTTGTTCTAAGACCACATCCTTCTGAATGGTTCAGATGTCCTTTATATTACACAGGCTAAAACTTTCACTCACAATCAAGAATCACGTTCCTCATTTTCCAGTTGTTTGCTTGAGATCTCAAAGGTCTGACACGTAAGTTGGAAAGAGGAAATTAAGTCCATGAGAAATCAGCCTCAAATTTCTCACAATCAAGCACTGAAATCCAGTGGGCAATTTTGATAGTTTGAGTCAATCTTTGTCAGTGGTGCCGGAGCACTCTAGTGATGAAAGCATAGCAAAGTTCACAAAGAATTTAATAGTTTGTGCTTAGTGGAAAAATTGGAAGATAGGTTATAAAATTTAGAGTTAGGAGTCAATAGAAACACAGCACATGCCAGTACAAGAATCACCACCTATGATTACTGCTTGAATAATACAGAGTCTGGAGAAGAAGAAAGAATTTGTGTTTATGCAACTGGACTTTCATAATCACATGTCCAGAGAAGTAAAAATAAGATTGTACATACTTCATTCTTCTGTTTCCTCCCTTTTGATTGTTTTTACTGAAGAATGTTGTATTTTAGATGAATGTAGTTATATACAGAAAAGAAGGAAACCTCCCTGCAGATGCTTAAAACTATGCATGGAGCTGCACATGCAAGAAGCTAAAACCGAACTAAGGGGAGGTCCATAGATAGATTAATAGAAACTGAGCAGCTGGGGTCAGCCTCCACAGACGTTGTTTATCCCCTGTGCTTTAATTCTCCTTGAAAATGGGTAAAATATCACTTCCTCACCTCCTGAGAGTGTTCAGGAAGAAGAAAAATATACCCAGACACTACAGTAATGAGGCTGTCTAAAGGATGTATAGATAAGGAAAACATCTGCTGCCTTCTGTAACAGCCTTTCCTATTTTCCCTATCTCCTAGGCAGCAAAACAGGTTGTTTCAGAGGCAGAGATTATTCAGCTTTATTCTAGTGCATGCAGAACTTTCATCACATTTTGTCTAATCAAAGATTTTATCACTGTACCATAAGCCACACCTGGTTCCTGTATAAGAAGAGCAAAAATTCTGGTGAAGTCTGTTGTCAAGCTTTGAGAACATTTGGCTCAAAAGGAGAACCTGTCAAGTCTGCACACACTCACAGCCTACCTGGCTTCTTCTGCATGGCTGTAAGGTAACAGGAGAGGGAGAGAAAATAAGGTCAAGAGTTGTTTTTCCTTCTCCTCCTGTCGCCAGAGGCACAGTTCAGTCTGACTTCTAGTTCACTTCAAGGCTTTTACATAAGGATCCACAGAGCCGTACTGGGTAGACTCTCTCTCTTCAATTAATACAGCAGATTCCCTTTATTTATTTAGTAACCTTTCTTCCACTTTACAGTAAAAATCACTGGTACAGTAAAAGGTGCTGTAACACCAGGTTTGGGAAAAGATCTACCACTCCAAGTCCAGAGGTCAATAGGAGAACTGAGGTGCCGGACAGCTTCACAAGCCTTTAACAAAATTTCCTTGGGAATTTAGACCTTTCTGTGCTGGGACTCACGTGAAATAGCTTTTAACTTCCAATAATGCCAGATACATTTGTGATGTGCTAAGAGCTTTAATGCAGTGCCACTATACTTCTTAATTTCTCAACATTTTTTAATTTTTAAGTAGTGGACTTTGTCAACTTAATACCATTTTTAACACTGCTTTTTGGTAGCGATTTTATATTATTGTGAATGTCAGTATAATGACCTGAACTGAAGAAACAGCAAGTTCAAAATAGAAGCCCTCTCAAGTGGAATTGTACCGATATTTGGGAAGGTCATCACCAGGGCTGGAAATTTTCAATCCATCACACAGAGGTCTGCCACTTGAGCTGCACAAGAAGGCAATGGAGTAATAGCTAGCAGCATTAAGTTGTTACTTACTCAGTAAGTAGCAGGTTGAGGGAGGTGATTCTGCCCCTCTACTCCACTCTGGTGAGACCCTGCCTGCAGTACTGCATCCAGCTCTGGAGCCCCAAACATAAGAAGGGTGTGGACCTGTTGGGGTGAGTCCAGAGGAGGGCCGTGAACATGATCAGAGGGCTGGAGCACCTCTTCTATGAGGACAGGCTGAGAGAGTTGGGGCTGTTCAGCCCGGAGAAGAGAAGGCTCCAGGGTGACTTTATAGCAACCTTCCAGCACCTAAAGAGGGCTTCTAGGAGTGATGGGAAGAAACTGTTCAGCAGGCCCTGCTGGGAAAGGATGAGGGGTAATGGTTTTAAAACAGAAGGAGGTAGATTCAGATGAGACATCAGGATTTTTTATAATGAGGATGGTAGAACACTGGAACAGAGAGGTGGTAGATATCCCATCCCTGGAAACAATCAAGGCCAGGTTGGACAGGGCTCTGAGCAACCTGATCTGGTTGAAGATGTCCCCACTTCCTGCAGAGGGGTTAGAGTAGATGACCTTTAAAGGTCCCTTCCAACCCAAACTATTCTATGATTCTATAAAACCAGCTTTAGTAGGGACAGAGGCATACTAGTATAGAAATCTGTTCACAGGAAATAGGAAGAATTAGGAATCACAAATTATACTCCTCTGCATATTAGCATGAACTAGTGAACATGATTTTCCTGTCTCTTTTGTCAATTTAATTTTTTTCTCACCCTTGGCTTCATCCTATGCTCATTCTCTTTGCCAGGCAGTGTATAGCTTCTCATGCTCATCTCGATATTTTTCTCCAGGAATATGAAGTGGCATGATCAGCTTCGTGTAATAATACATCTTACAGCTAATTAACAAAATGCTAAGAGTATCTTTAATAAAAGCAGCCGATGAATGTTTTGTCTTTAATAGCATGCATTCCAATACCATAGACATAATTACGCTAGCCTTTTTATGTACGGTAAGGCATATGTCAGCTTCACCTAAAAGGTTGCAGAAGACTTCAATTTCTGCCTTCTGGTATTTCAGCAGTGATTTCTGCTTCATGTGTTTTCAGGTTTAAGCCCTAAAAGAGTTTGCTCTTCTTTCTGTCTCATTCTGTGGGATGGCAACTTTTAAAGCCCTGACTAGACAGAGGTCTTTTTCTTATAACAGACAAATTGAATGCTAATTTCTAGTTGCGTGAACCTTGGTATTCTCTCTTGACGAAATCTCTTTTAGAGTATCAAACTGTTTTTTAAACATGAAAAACATGCCATTAACAATGCTTGTCTTGCTGATATTTTTATCACCTATATTCTATGTCATGCTTTGAAGTCTAATGAGGCAAGCCTCCCTGCACTCCTTGGGTAGCAGTGCGGAACAAAGGATTTGAAGTGTTCAGTTGCCTCCCTTGCTTGGGAATTAGCTTCTTTTTTTTTTTTGTTAGGAGTATGTCAGTTTTAGAATTTTGCAGACCATTGTGCTCATTTCATTATGTTCATACTTAAAAATTCCATGGAAAAGCACATAAAAAGAGATAGGAAACATTGCTGTAATTAATAGCAAAAGTAAAGAGAATTAAACTCTAAAAATCTTAGGCAGATCCCGATGTAAATCACTCTCAATCCATGCCCCTAGATTTGCTTTTCCAATAATGAATCATATCCAGATTATATTGTTATTTACTGTGAGAAGTCAGACTTGGAAATCTTGGAAATATACCTTGGTTTACAAGAGCACTATCTAGAATTCTTATAAAACTACAAGGTACACCATGCCACACAAGAACGACAGGGTTTTTGAGGGAAGGAGAAGGAAACTCCCAGACATGTTTGGGCAAAGCAAATCTCTTGCTGGGTCTGCTATTCATGCTATTATTCAATGGGTTATATGTAGTCTTTTAAAGAAACTGGGGATATGGGTGTCACTAAACAAAGCATAACATACTGATATTGTATATCACAGAACAACATTTTTGTAACCCCAAAAGAAGTCTGAGGAATTTAACATGAACAGACTGAGAAGGGACAATTAGTTAGTGGGCTGTCTAGGCAGCTCTGAAGTACTGAAGGCACTTGGCTCCAGCTAAAGCCATCTGGAATATTTCCATTTGTACTCAAATCTTAACTAGAAAGAAATGTCAGAGGGGGTAGGTAGAGTCAGATAAAACTTAGGCAGCCGTCTGGAAGCCCTAGGAAATGTCTGAAGACCCAGTTTTTGCAGCTAGGACATGCCAGAATGTAGATGACAGGTATAGAAAATAGCTAAAAAGGAATGTCATTGTAAAGTAAAAATTAAAAATACTTTTTTTTTTCTAATTTATCTTATTTGCAATTTTTGTTCAAAACTGTATCTAAAAGACTGATGTTAAGTCTTGCTGATTATGGCTTTACTTATTTTTTCCACAGGCCCATTCTGGTGCCAGTAACAAGATGGATGGATGGAATCAGCAAACATGGGGTATGGTCATCCCTGCACTAGCACTGCCACAGCCCCTTGCAGTATTGCCCTGCTGTAAAGACATGAAAGGGCCAGTTTGTAGTTGAAAGACACAGCTGGTGCTGGCGGGGTTGTGCTGTACAAAATGCTATGGCTCTCCCTGACTTGCAGAGAAATGCAGTGGAAATGCCACGAAAAGCATCTGAATTGTGGGGTTTGTGCTGTGTGGTGACTACGCGTTATCAAGTCGGGAAAGTACATCCAGACTTTGGAGCAAAGCAAGGGCGGAAGGTTTCTTTTGCTAGCTTTTCTTTTCATTCCTCTCACACATGCACTGCTGCACTATGATGTACATATTTAAAGGAGTTTTAACAATTCCTTAAGAGCTGAATAAGATCAAACTCTCTTTACTCAGATTGCTGTAAGAATTTAGGGTCTGAAGAAAACAAACAAAAAATTCCATTGCTTATCTACTGTGGGAAGCTGACACAATATTTCCCTAAATTGGATCTACCTTCACCAGCTTCTGGAGGGACAACATTACAAGTGATTTCTAAAGCTTTTCAGTGGAACATGGGCATTCTGCCATTTACAGACAAATGAGTAAAACACACTACAAAACTTAGCAAATACAAACTCCAGGTGGACTGACCATATTTTGTGTCTTTTCCAGCCATGGAGCGCAGCCCAGATCCTTTTCAACCTAGGAAGTATAAAGCCCGGAAAGTACCACACTCTGCAGCACTTTGTCCATACTGAAGGATGCCAAGTACGTCAGTAACGTGTGCATATGTACAGTTATCATTCCAACACTTTGGGAACAGAACACATGGTTGTTCTAGGACCAAGTGATATAAACTCCATTTTCTGCAGCAACATTTCTTCTCTAAATTAGCACAGCAAAGGCCCTGCGCTCCAGATGGCCTAAAAGATGTGTGGACTTCCCTCCACGCACCAAATTCCAAGCTTGCTAAATGTGGCATCCCCACCATGGGAAGCTGGCTCTCAAAGGGACCTAGCTTCACCTCTGGCTGGTCAGCTATGTCCCAGCCAAAGCTGATCAGGGACTATAACAGCAGGCTAAAAGAGAAAGTAAATGTTCACCTCCCTTGGTCAAGAAAGTGTCACCATCCCAGTCCTTTAGAGCATAATTTTATTGTTCAGACAGAGAGGTCACAAACAAATGCCAAAACAAAGCTATTTCCTGGGCCAAAATGACCTGGGGCTATTGCCCACAATCTCAAGCCAGTGTAGCTACCTTGAGAGATTTGATTTTGCTAAACCAGCCTACCCAGACGCCGGTCAAGGTTCATGTTTCAGCTCACTGCCAGAAATCATTGCTCTTGAACAAATATCCAAGGTAAAGACAAAGTCAGGCCTTATACACCTCAAGTCTTAGCACCACAGGCTTTGAAACCTTGGTACATTAGCCAGTGTTGAGCTTGGGCCTTGCTCAGAAAAGAACTGAACTTTTGTCCTCCTCCTGGGAATGTACATAGCAGAGTGGGTGTGCTCAGCAGCCCCTTAAAGGACTGGGCTGATCTCTGCAACATGATAGAAAGAAAAATGAAGAGCAATGGTAAAAACACTCTGTGCTCTAAGTAGGATAGCATGCCACACCCCAGTAGAAAAACACAGAAATGTGTGTTCAGAGTATCCATGGGAATGCAACAGGACTGACCGACTGTGATTTTGCTGATGCTGCAGGCATGCCAAATCTAACAAGCTGCCCCTGGAACCAGCTGCCAAGCATTGCCAGCCATCTCATTAGCAGCGATCTGCATCTGCCAGTGGGAGAAGCTGCTAGACCGAGTTAAAGCTGCCGAACCGTGAGCTTGCTGAGGGCTAGTGAGCGCTTAGGATGGAGAGACGCTGCCTTCATGTCCAACAGAGCCTCTCCACTGCACTTGAGGTCAGAAGCAAGGAGCTGGATTTATGCCCCTTGTTTCCTTCCCCTTTTCTTCTTCTCCCATACACACTATGGATAGCTCCACTTTGGATTCAAATAATTTTTCCCATGCAGGAACGGCAGAAAAAAAAAAATCATATCTCAAAATATCCCCCAAAAGAAAACAAAAGCAGGGCAGTAACCAAAGCAAAGTTCTAACTCGGAGAAAGAAAACTGGCAGGAGCTCTGTGAAACCAGCTAGAAGCTAGCCAGGCTGTCCCTCCCGCTGCAGTTTTACACAGAAGGTGCTCAGAAAGCGCGGACAGGATGGAGGAGGCAGAAAGAAAAGAACAAAGAGTGACAAAGCAAGTAAATAGAACAGAAATTTTGCTGTTGAGGGTAAACTAATACAAATATTGATCATTTAAACTGCTGCATTGATATTAATGATAAAGAAAACATTGACTTAGAGGTTTCTGACCATCTTTCAAAAGCAAGTGATTTTAGGTCCTGCACAGAAGACAGATGCTGACCTGAGAAATATGCAGTCTTGCTTGTGCGGATATCTAAATAACAAGTGTAATTTGATACTTGTAGTAGTGCAGCACATAGCTACATAACTCCTCTAGTCATGAAGTGAAACCCCACTGTGTTAAGGACTATATGTAGAGGTGGAAATGCCAGGCTCTACTCAGAGAAGAGAAGCAGATGGACAACAGATACAGGGAAAACAAACACATCATGAGTAAATACTCCTGGCAGATGTCCCATGATTGCAATTTACAGTTCACACAGGATTTTGCAGGCCTTCCTACAAAGATGGGTCGCATTAGAAACTTGGAAGACTAAACACTGGCTTACTGCAGGTGATTTTAAAGAGCTTGTCCAAACACGAGGGCCGGGATGGCGAAGATCACACAAGCTGGTATTTGAAAACTGTAGCAAGGGGCATTTGAAGAAACCAATTAGTGGTGACAACTGGCTTTCAATGTTAAAAGACTGGGAAGACACAGAGTAATGATAGAGTTTAAGCACATAAATCTGAGGGTAAGTCTAAAACATCAGATGCAGCAGAGAAAGAGGGAGTGTCTGAGCAACTGTGGGGTGCAACTGTAAAGATGTTGCAACAATCAAATAAGACAAAGGGCTTTGAATCAGAGAGTAAGAAAAGTGAAATAATTTCATGTAAAGTAACATATTTTTTAAATAACTCAATGTTGTAAAGCATAAAAGAAATGTCCTCGTTATATGAATATAAACATTCCTTTTACAATTTTTCTTATATGAATGTTCCTATGGAAATAAAATTCATCGAATCACTAGCAATTCACATAGTGAGGTTCCACCATCACCCTGTTTTCAGTTCAGATGACTTCAGGGTGCCTTTGGAGCATCAATAGTTATTCCCCCAGAGTAGGTTCCAGGTACCAAAGGAAAACCTGACTCCCTGTAAAATCCAACTTCAATTATCCTACTTTAAATTCAAAGACTGGCTTTCATATGCAGCACTAAAAAGACAAAAAATGTGGCTTAAGGCCACAAATTATGTTTACTAAAGTAGCCCAAGGGAACACATAACTGTGCAGCATGGTCATGACCTGCTCATGCAACTAGTGCTCCACAAGCATCTGACTGGGAGGGAGGAACTACACTATGGCCTTGATGGTGAAGGCAATGTAGCAATTTAACCTCTGACTACTAAGCAGTATTCAAAAAAGCTACATTAAAAAAAAAAAAAAAAAGAGCATCTCACTCAGTATTTTTGTCCTCTATGAAACTGAAGATTTTTTTAATGTTGCTTGGGGTTCAAAGATTTTCGCAATGTGGGTTGTGGGCTGTGAAAATGGAAGATTGCTTTGGGATTTCCAGCTACAGCCCCATAACGGTTAGAGGTGTCCTGAAAGTTGGGACAGAAGCAGCATCTGCTGAGCTGGCACGTTGCTCATGCCACCCACGAAGTGTTAGCATAATGCCGAAAGCAGCCTTTGAGTGGCCTCGTCTGCTGGAAGAAAGCTGCCAAGGGATATATATTTTGGGACCTTGGTAGTCACGCCTTCATGATGTGCCACTTGTGGATGATATACAGAGCAGTACACAGTTCATCTATTTGGTGGAAATATTAACTGTAGGCTTTGCAAGTTTGGTGCAGTCCACTTGTGGTGTGTGAGGTGGAGTGGCGTGAGGCTGGCTGGCAGTGTGCTGCAGCCAGGCCCTGCGAGTAAGAATGAGAGTTGGCTGGAGAGCAGAGGACAAAGCTTTCACTGGCTCACAGTATGTGTTCAGGTCTGCAGCACCATTCTGATGCCTTCACTTGCCTCACCACTTGTCCACCTCGTACACAAGAGGCTGCTGATAGACAGGATTGTAGATTTCCAAGGACATCTGCAAAATGAGAGCAATTAAATGGTGAAGAGGTAGATAGGGCAGCCTCAAGTTCCTAGCCTCAGCCATTGCAACAGCTTTTGTAGAAAAGGCTTAAAAGCTTAATCTCACTGCAAAATAAGGATAACAATGCTTATTTCTCAAGAGTATTTTACCAAATGCAAGTCTGGACAGGAGTAGAAAATGAAGACTAAGTATTGCATTAATAATGATTAAGCCTGATGCTAATCCTGCTTAAATTTTCACATCAGTGTAACTTCTGACTTGAAGCTCCATTGCTTCCTGGGTTTTAACTATCTGTTTTTTCTTACTTCTTACCTTGACTTTTATTATGCTTTTCATTATAGAGCCTAGGCTTAATGTACTCTAAGCAGCTGTATCTTTTATTTCTCTATTTATTCAGCAAAATTTTTAGTGATTACAGTGGTATTCTGTGGGGAGAAAAATCATTAGGGTCTACTGAAGATCTTCAGCCAGTGATTGAATCTGAAGTTATGTGACAACTTTAAGTGGCTTTGGGTATGAGGTTGAGTCTGAGGCAGAAACAGAATTAGACCTTGACATCAAACTTCTCATAAAAGAGAAATCTCCGTAGGGGAAAGAACTTAGCACTTTAAGCTGGAAAGTTTTGATAAGAATGATACAAATCGATATTCTTTGAATTGCTTGCATTGTAGGAGGGCAGATGAATGATAGACAAGAAGTGTTGAAGTGTTGTTTTCCCTTCCGCTTCACTTGGCAAGGCCTTTTTCACTATGTAGCTGCTTTTCTCCTTGCAAATACAACAATGTATTCATCATAGATTAGTCATAAGGGGAGAAATAAAATTAGAGTGGAGTATGCCAGCACACCTGAAATAGCAAAGCAATATAGGGAGAAAAACAATAAATATCGACTGAGTGTTTGTTTTATGATCTAGGGATACTTCAAGGATCTCTGGATAACATACTGAGTTTGTTTTCTCCACATATAACAACTGCAGCATACAATTCATCAATATTTTTAACAGAGATCTTTAGTGGTATGGGAATTGGGGTACACTACTTTTAAAGGAGAAGATAACCTGACCCCTGGGACTGAGCTCTCAGAGGGCCTCCTGAGCTCTCCTACAAAGATCAGGCATGGATACTTCAAAGGCTTTTCCCCTCTAACTGAGTGAGGACATTCACCATGTAACCATGCTCCTTGTTACGAAAACAAAGATGGAAGGACGCAGTCCAGGGCCCACAGTCCAGGCCCCCACATTTTGCTGATCAGTCTACATTTTGAGAAGTAGTTGCATTCTCTGCTATAGCGACGGGCTTTTAACATGTTTGAGGCAACACTCTCAGAGTTAAAAATGGTCTTTCCTACATGCAAATATGTAAGAGTTAACAAAAGCACAGCATGAGCCAAAGGCTTCCCAACAGCCTGGCTGCATTGCTCCCTCTGAAGGGAACCCTCCAGCCCCTAGAGAGTTTACCTCCAACCCTTTATCTGCTGACACCATTCTAATATACAAGATCCTCTGAAGTTGCTCATGTTTATTTAAAATTGAGACAGAGGTTCAGGTATGGGTATTAGAGAGTGCTGCCTGCTTGTGGCTGCCCTCTGGGGACCTAGACTGCTCTAGAGGTCTCTAGAGGATGAACGGCATCCTGCCAGAGCATCTTATAGAATCATAGAACAGTTTGGGTAGGAAGGGACCTTTAAAGGCCATCTAGTCCAAAACCCCTGGAAGGAACAGGGACATCCGCAACTAGATCAGGTTGCTCAGAGCCCCATCCAGCCTGGCTTTGAAAGTTTCCAGGGATGGGGCATCAACCACCTCTCTGGACAACCTGTTCTACCACCCTCATGGTAAAAATTCTTTTCCTCATGTCTAATCTGAATCTACCTCCCTCTATTTTAAAACAATTACCCCTAGTCCTATCGCAACAGGCCCTGCTGAAGTCTTTCGTCTTTCCAGTCATGAAGGACAGCCTCAGCTCACTGTGCTACGAACCACACTTAGCTCTTCAGTCACAGCAGAGAAGAAGGGAAATGCCTATACAGTCTCCCAATGAAAAAAAAGAAAAGAGGTGTTACCCAGGGAGAGACAACATGGATCAGCCTGCCCAGCCCAAGGATCTCCTCCAGTGTGATCCAGAAAATGTAAATAGGCCAGGACTTTGTGATTATTTTGCATCTTCCCTAAAGGAAGAAGATGAAATCTAATTAGGCCATTAAATTCTGTCCATAGCACCAACTGCATTTGTGATGTGTGTGAAGAACACAAAATTTAGAAGTGCATCTTTTATCTGAACGAACTTCATTTGGAATGAGCCAATAAACTTTATCAGAGTTTGTCATAGGAAGAAATGTGTGAGGATTTCTGGGTTTGTGCCCTGGGGCATGGGCAATCCCGTTATCTGCCCTCTCTTATTTTTTTGTGCCAAAATAATGGTTTCCTGGACCCAGCAGATGGATAGTTTCCATCTACTAACCTGCTTATCTGTTTCAGTTGCTGAGGACTTGTGCAACTGGTGATTAACTCTTGCATTACCACAGCAGTGGTTCTAGGCTTTTAAGTGAACTCGATCCTTTGCTATTTGATAGTAATGTACCAGTTACTAACATTTTTTTCAGAGGTTGTGCCTAAACTGAAAATCGAAAGCTATGATTCAACAGTCTCAATGATGTTACCCTGAGCATCCTCCATCTGGCCAGCCCCATCCCATCCTTCCTCCTCCTTGTCTCCAAGGAGCCCCTTGTCACTAACCTTCTCTCACAGCCTGTCCCCCGGCTCCTGCTTGCCTTTCCCTCTACCTTCACTTACTATATCTTGCAGATTTATGTAAGGAGACGCATTATCTGAAAATTCATTTTACACATAAAGAGATGAGAGACAGAATTATGAAAATCCAATATTTTAGTCTGAGACATTAATGGTGGAAGACCAGCTATCATTGGCAAAAGCCCAAAACTAATCCAGCTGCCCACTGAAGCATGAATGAATCCAGTCCGAACATCTCCAAAACCACTAAGAACTATTAATTCACCCCACATAAGCTTCAATTCACTTGAAGGGAAGGGAATGCATCTCCATCTTCCAGCAAAGCGCCCCTTGATGCATCCTAAGCAAGAGCCAAACTCTCATGCTACCAAAGCCAGCAGGAATTCTGCCATTCACTCCCCCAGTGAAGTCCTGGATTTGATCCCATTTTTCTGGCAACAGATTTTTGAAAGAAATATTCAAATCTGAATCTTTTACCCCGAGATTGAGAATGGCAAAATCAGAGTTTCGTTTATTCGATTAACACCTTGAAAACAATTTCTTTCCTCTTTTGTGGCTTCTTGAAACACATCTACCCTGCTGCACTAGATTCCACAGAAACAATATTTTGGTATTAGACTTCAGTAACACTCCCTTTTGCTTTGCCTACTTTTTACATAACATCATATGACACAAGTTACAGATGTGATGGCCAGACAGTGAGTTACGTGTGACAGGTTAGTCTGTTGCTGGCAGCAGGGAAAGTTATATGTTGCATAAACAACATATAGGGGAGTAAAACACAAATGGGAGAGTAAAGACAGCCTTGTCCAGTCCTGCCTTTTCTCATTCATTTTATATCAGTTTTAGGCTTCAGCATTTTTATTTTTAGCACTACTTTTGCTTTCTTCATGAATGATACCTGGTTTGCATCAGCAGTTAGCTCTGTAAGACAGCAACTAATTGCCTGAACTACTTTTGAGATACCAGAGGCCAGAAGCCGCTTGTAGGATAACTCAGGAGTCCAGTAGGATAATTCAAAGGGAGGGATAAGTCAAAGAGAAATAAATACAAGAAACGCTCTGAGTCTCAGTAACCTGAATGGTGGTGAAGGAAATTAATCCCTGCAAGGCCACAGACAGAACTACAACTTTAGAGGGCTTTACCGTCTCTGCATGGAACATTTTAGTGTTTAGGGGGGCAGGACACCCCAGTGTGGACTCCCATCGGGATCCCTTGGGCAATGGGATCCTTGCCAGGAAATCCTGGATGCTGGCAGTATCATGTGCTGTCCAGGCTAGATGGACCACTCTGGCCCTGGGGATGCACACTTCATCTTGGCAAAAGCAAACACTTGGTAATCTAACTCTATCTCAAGAGGAAAAAAAAAAAAAAAAAAAAAAAAAAAAAAAAAAAAAATTTTCACTAAAAAA